>BSBK01004836.1:1200000-1800000 GCA_027943335.1 Chamaecyparis obtusa
ATGAATTCATATGAAATCAGTGCAAGATCAATACCAAAACTTTGTAGAAACTATGCTCTTTGTTATTTCTTTGTTCAGTCAGTACACCAAGCTAATCTTTGCCCGTACAATGGATGCATTTGTCTTTTTATAAAATTCCTCTACTTGTCACAACAAACTTTTATCAGTTGGAGACTTAGTTTAAGCCTAAAACATTCTAAATGCTAATTCCCTCCAAAATACCTTCCTAGCTATTTATATTTAAATATTTGAATTTTAAAACCATAAAATGGCTTTATTGAACATTAAATCCCTTTCGTATTATTTCCTAATGCCTTAGACCTATCCCATGCCCATCCTAGACTTCTAGAAACATAACTAAGATTTGGACAACATTAGTCAATTACAAACAAACTTTTAGTCCTTTGAGGACATTACAAACATGCAACTTAGTCCTTTGAGGACATTACAAATATATTAAAGTATTGCATTACTTTAGGATCATTATAGGTTCTAGGATCCTCCAATTGATCTTTTGACCCTGATTGCCCATGCTCTTCCTCTGGTCTTGAAAAGATATCTTCATGCTATGAGTGAATGATTTCCTACCTTGTTTGATGAACCTTGGTGCCCCTGCACCATACTCCCAAGGATCAAAACAATCCAAGTCCCTTTGGATTGGGGAGTCTTCTTTCTTTTCTTCTAGTCATTAATCACTTCTTGAGCAGACCCTGCAACTATAATGTATCCTTTGTTCTTTGTCTACATGTACCTGCAACCAAACACCTTGGGATTATGCTAAGTGTTCCATCCTCCAACTAGCATCATGATGTGTCCATGGTATGCAACATCATCATCTACATAATAACGATGAAATCCTACAAAAAAATTGTTAGAAAACACAAATACCAATGCTTCTTCATTCATTAAAGCATATGTTTGGTTCCTCACTTTCTTATTCATCCTTTCATCCAACACTTCCTTCTTCTATTCACCCATTCCTAGTGAGATTCCAATGCTTGGAAAGATTTTAGTTTGTATGGTCTCTTCTTGACCAATGTCTGCTACAGTACCATATTTTTCCATGTCATCTATATGTTTGTCATCCAATTGACCCCAAAGGTCCATCTTGGTTAGCACATCTTCAAGACCTTGTTCATGGTCTTCCTCCATCAATTCACTATCCTCTTCTTCTTCACTGTCATCTACATGCCATGTCTCCTTTATGGCTTCAAATTCCTTTGCCAAATCCACCATGTCTTCTTCACATCCTTGAATACTTGTTTCCTCTTTCTTGTCAGCAACTTGTATGACTATGTTGTCATCATCTCGAACCTTTACAACAGTAGGTCCAATGTTCAGCAACTCCTTCCTCTTACCTAGCCTCTTGACAGGCCAAGTAACTATCTTCTTCATCTTCTTATGCCAACTTGTGGCTCTCCCTTCCATGCTTGCCTTTAAAGATTCTTCCACTATCCTTATTTTCACTTCAGTGTGCCCTCCATTGTCTTCCATGTCTGCCCCATCATTGTTGTTGTCCACTACACTTGCAACCTTATTGGTCCTTCCTTCCATATCTTGTCCTTTAAATGGACACTCCTCCATCATCTCCTCTTTCAATAGGATCTCTTGTTGATCCATTTCCCTAGCTCTTATTTCACAAACATTTTGTTTTATCCTTGCTTCACCTTTCTGCCTTCTAGGTTCTACAAAACCTATCCACTCCATCACACCAATGTGACCATACACTTGCCATGTTTCTTGTCCTCTCCTCAATAGATTCATTACTACCATCTACCCCATATGCTTGAAAGTATAAGTATTATCCTTCCCATGATGTAAAGCCCTCTTTTCCATCTTCCATGTCCTCCCAAGGATCAAATGGCATTCCATCCTTGGAACAATATCAAACCACAAAACATCTTCATAGGCACCAATTTAGAAAGGAATGCATGCTTGTTCAGTGATGTCAATAATATTTTGTTCATTCCACCCTTGTACCCTATAAGGCTTCTTAAGTTTAGTCCTAGGAATATGCAACTTTTTAATCACCTCCATAGAAACAAAGTTGGTAAAGGCTCTGTTTGTCACGACCAACTTACATATTTTACCATAGCATTTGCAATGTGTCTTAAAAAATCCTTCTTCTTCTTCATTGTACTCCACATCCATGGGTTCCTTCATTATCACCATTCTTTTTGTCAGAAATTTTTTTAACCACCTTACACCTTCTTCAGCAAGAAACCCAATCTAGGATCCCTCAAGCCCAATGCCACCACTTTGGAACACATAGAAGGATGCATCTACTCCTATGTCACATCAAAGGACACCAAACATTGAGCATCTCAGACCAGATTCCAACTCTCCAAACATCATATCCTCAAGACCTTTTTAGGCTCTGATACCACTTGATGCAGAGGTCAATGGTCAACCAATGATTTGATGTAGGAGATAACTAACTATCCCTTTGTTTTGAAACAATACCCGTAGATCTTCCTCAAATGCAATGAAGTAATGACCCAAACCACTCAATCTTCTATCAGAAGATAATCATTCAAATGGTTTAGCCCACTAAGCTCCACACCTTTGAATCCACATGACTAACTCCACTTCCAAATTTCTTCAAGCATGCAAGTTGTCCAAGTTGCCCAAAATACCTACAAACCCCATATGACTCCAAATATGCAAAAGACTTAACCAAAGGTTAAATAAGACTCTTATAAGTTATATAGGGTATATTCAACTAGATTCAACCATCCAATTGGCTAGACCCAACTTCCAATGCCCAATTCTTCCAATGCACCTTAGGAGACCTAATAGCCAGTCTAGTAGCCTTGCAACAGGCTTAACATTAAAATAACTTCATTTTTTTCCAAAACACTTGGAAAGGTAAAAGAATTTATAAGTACCCTTTTTAAAGCACTAAAACATACCAAAACCCTACTATAGACTCCTTTGGACTAGGTCTGACTGTTCCCACACATCGACTCTTAATTAGCATAAAAAACCATCGATTTTCAAAGCATCAACACTCTCCTTATATCCTTATCACTCAAAATCATCAAAAATGTTTTATAATGACAAAAAAATGAATGAATCCCAAAGGGATAAGTCTCAGTCCACCAGAAACCCACAAAACCCCAATTTATCACTTCCAAACCCTCAATCCAAGGGTTTCTCAAATCCACTGTCTCTGATCGATTCTAGGACCAATAGATAGTTGTTTCACCATTAAAAGATCATTATAGGATGATCCAAAAAATAATATATGTTCCTCCTTTAGACCGATCTGCTACTGTTGCATTGTACCCACTAACTTCATCAAGGAAACCTTCACTATTTCATGATAGTTAATTATTGCTAGCATTGTTCCTGCAGAAAGGTGTTAGAATGCTATTGTACATGTTAGATGAATGCCTCCCATGAAGTCTGGGCCCTTGGAGTTCATGGGTTGGCCATATCTTTGTAGAAACTCGGAACTCTTTACAAGAAAACTACAAAAATAGATTGTAGGATCACACCAGTCGTGTACCATTTAACAAAGTATGGACTGTGTACATAGAAATTGCAATAGAGAGTCAATAATAGTCTATTATCACATTCCTAAATCCACTACAATTAATTCATATGAAATTAGTGCAAGATCAATACCAAAACTTTGTAGAAACTATGTTCTTTGTTATTTCTTTGTTCAATCCGTACACTAGGCTAATCTCTGCCCGTACAATGGATGCATTTGTCTTTTTATAAACTTCCTCTACTTGTCACAACCAACTTTTATTAGTTGGAGACTTAGTTTAAGCCGAAAACATTCTAAATGCTAATTCCCTCCAAAATACCTTCCTAGCCGTTTATATTTAAATATTTGAATTTTAAAACCATAAAATGGCTTTATTGAACATTAAATCCCTTTATGTATTTTTTCCTAATGCCTTAGACCTATCCCATGCCCATCCTAGACTTCTAGAAACATAACTAAGATTTGGACAACATTAGTCCATTACAAACAAACTTTTAGTCCTTTGAGGACATTACAAACACGCAACTTAGTCCTTTGCAGACATTACAGATATATTAAAGTATTGCATTACTTTAGGATCATTATAGGTTCTAGGATCCCCCAATTGATCTTTTGACCCTGATTGTCCATGCTCTTCCTTTGGTCTTGAAAAGATATCTTCATGCTACGAGTGAATGCTTTCCTGCCTTGTTTGATGAACCTTGGTGCCCCTGCACCATACTCCCAAGGACCATACTCTTTGACATGATCTTGAGGATCAAAGTTTCCATCGTATTTGTCATATTTAGGCATCTCCACTCTTTTCAGGAATGGTGGCATGTACAAGTCTTTATCAAATGGAAAAGGGCATAGGGCCTCCATGGAGAACTCCTTAGGTTCCTTCTCTTTTTCTACCTTGTTGAGCTTGACTTGCATGGCATGCATCTGTTTCACCATGGCTGTGATAGGAGTTTCTTCCTCATGAGTGATGATATCTTTGAAATTAAAGTTCGGAGGAAGTTTAGCTCCTTGTTGAGCTAACTCTAGGAAGTATGCCTCTCTATCTTCCTTCAAGAAGTGTTTCATCATTCTCTTGAAGTTATCATCATTTTGATATTGGGAAATTTCAGAAGGTGTTGGTTTGTCATCTCCGCCATGATTGGAATGATTACCTTGGGAGTTTTGATTTGCTCCTCCTTGAGACATAGTGTTGTTATGAGGACTATTGGGGATTCATTGAGGTGGGGTTGCTTGATGACCTGCATGGATTGATGCAGGAGGAGTTATTTGATGACCTGTGTGGGTTGATGCAAGAGGAGTGACGTAAACACCTATCAATTAAAGATTTCCAAGAGTGTCTTTTGCAAATTTAGTCATGTCAAAAGGTTGATGAAATGTCTCAGCAATCACAGAAGATGCAACTAAAGAGAATTTGGGTTTTTCTCCTTGTTTTCACTGTGATGAAGCTTTTGTTTCCACCATTAACCTTGGGTGAAGAAAATGAGCAAGATGAAGACAACTGAGGAATGATTTGATTCAAGAAGATCAAATGACACAACCTTGTCAAGATTGGATTGATTGAAGATAGATTGGACGTAAATGAAGGGTACTGTGCCCTAGTAGTATGGGTAGACACCCAAAAGATGGCGGACACAAGCTCGCAACACTTAGCCATTTTTGTTTGAAGATTGAATTGAAGATGATTTTGACAAGTTTTTAACACAAGATGGAAAAGACTCAAATCAATAGATCAGAAGGCTAGATCATACTCAAGAGACCACTTTTAGGAAAATAGATTGGATTCTTTCTAGTTTCTACTCTGTTCCTGACACAGTGAATATTTTGATAGAATCTGGAAGTAGGCTGTAAAAACTAGATTTCTGACAAATTCGAAAGGTTTATGACAACTTTGATTTTAGATTTGATACGGGTTTTGAAATTTCAGGATGACTTTTGACACCAGAAAGAATTTTTGCTTCAGATTTGCAATTTTTTCAGTTTTTAGAATCAGTTTGTTTGCAAGTTTTTCTGTCTAGATTTGAAGTTTGCTTCAGGATTGTTCATTTTCAATAACCAAGTAGATAAATAAGCACGTAGAACAATAGGCAAGTGATTTCAAGTAGGTCTAAAAATAATGAATAGGGGACAAAGCAACCCTGCACATGAATAATCAAGTGACTCATTTTTCTAATTCCTAGGGATGCTACTTGTGTATGTTCTCAAAAGTTTTTCAATAATGCACATAGTCCTAGAAAATGAAAAATTTGGCCTCACTAGGGTTTGTAGTAATTGTCTGACTCTGCAACTTTTGTGATCTCAAGAGGGTGAAATCCAATCCAGGTGCACCGGGGTTTTGACACAGTCTGAGAATTTAATAAATCAGGAGCTACTAGGGAGATCTAATAGCCCAACAAGAGACCACACCTGTGGAGATTTCTTCCAGAAGGACATTTATATAGTGGCTGATGCTACCCTGGAAAAAATGGCTATTATCGCTTGAGGTTCCATCCATGTGGTTGAACCAATAAAGGGAATGTCCACTATGGTTAACCCTCTCTAAAGGTGACTCACAAAATATACCACATGGGGACTTGGTCCAGATCCAAGGATTTAAGTTTCTGATACTACCCAAAAAGGGAGTAGAGCATAATCCTCTAGCCTTATCACTTTTACCCAAACATAGCAAATAGATTAATCCGACATGCTAAGACTAAAATATCTCACCAAGATTTGTGATGTCAACAACTATGTCTATCGATCTCTCTGGAGAGAGAACATATCAATCAAAAGTTGAGGACCAAACCAAGTAGAACGTGAGACAATCATAGTATCCTCCCTACCTACAAGGGGATCTATCATCAAGAAGAGCTTCACATGCATGAACAAGTGAATGAAGCCCACTCTCTCTAGATCATTTGCAAATAGTGTTCATAGGGCCTATTTACTATGTGTAACAGATATGTAAAAAGCAAATTTATGGTCATTTTATAGCCCAAAACTGAAGTATGAATTATGAAAGATGGAAAGGCACACAAGATTGACACGTGAGAGTTTTCTTTATATCTAAAATTAAAATATTATCAGATTGAATAGAATACCTGAGTTCCTCGCAACGTACTTAGTAGATTTTACCTATTTTAGCAATTTTTGAGCATTTGTCTTCTATCTTTTGTACCCACGAGATGTACCTGCAAACCACTATTATGAAAAACTTACCTATTATTGTACATGCAACCCATTTTTATAAAAATCCAAAAAAAAAAAACACAACTTGTCTACCCCACATGGTAGAAAATTAGGTTAGTCAAAGATAATATGTCATTTGATAATTGAAAAACCTGCTGTCATAAAAATCAGATTCTAACTAGTCTACACTAAATCGATCATAACTTTTGAAAATCAAGACAAAATTAATTCAAACCAACAAAAAATGAAAGCTAACTCAAATACCTTTCCATAAATATAAATTTTGGATCTGTATCATGTCATATGTACATGTACCAATAAAAACATCAGTTGGATTTCATAAAATCAAGTTCTGACTAGTCTGTACTAAAATGATCATAACTTTTGAAATCAAGAAAAAATTAATCCAAACCAATGAAAAATGAAAGCTAACTGAAATACCTTTCCAGAAATATAAATTTTGGATATGTATCATGTCATATGTGCATGTACCAATAAAAACATCAGTCGGATTTCATAAAATCAGGTTCTGACCTGTCTGTACTAAAATAATCATAACTTTTGTAAATCAAGAAAAAATTAATCCAAACCAATGGAAAATGAAAGCTAACTCAAATACCTTTACAAAAATATACATTTCAGATCTGTATCATGTCATATGTGCATGTACCAATAAAAACATCAGTCGGATTTCATAAAATCAGGTTCTGATTAGTCTATACTAAAATGATCATAACTTTTGCAAATCAAGACAAAATTAATCCAAACCAACTACAAATGAAAGATAACTCAAATAAATTTCCAGAAATATAAATTTCAGATCTGTATCATGTCATATGTGCATGTACTAATAAAAACATCAGTCAGATTTCATAAAATCAAGTTTTGACCAGTCTATAGTAAAATGATCATAACTTTTGTAAATCAAGACAAAATTAATTCAAACCAGCAGAAAATGAAAACTAACTCAAATATGTTTTCAGAAATATAAATTTAAGATCTGTATCATGTCATATGTGCATGTACCAATAAAAACACCAATCAGATTTTTGGAAAAATAGCCCAGAAATTTATCACAAAACTCATAAAATTAACCTTGTGGTCGTGGGTTCGAGAAAAATGATAGAAATTTGATAGAATAGAATGGAAACTCATTTTAGGGCCCCACGGTGGGCACCATAAATGTGTGTGTAAAAATTGTACCTAGTTGCAGACACAACACTTCAGTAAAACATTAGAGGTTAGCAAAATCAAAATTTGCAAGTAATTGAAAGTAAGCTAACCAGACAATTTACTGCCTTCTAGTAGGTGGGAGTATGTATTCTCAGATTAGACCAAGATCAGTGACAATGCAACACCTAAACAAAGGATTTAATGCTAAAAGATGAATGTAAAATGAATGGAGATTAATCTATATTTTTGTATTTTCTATGTAATTGGAATGAAAAATTGTATGAATCTAATCTAGAATTGAATGAAATGATATGAAGATTTAATCTAACAATGATATGGATTGATATGAAAAAATATGCAAAACTATAAAAAATTATGAATTGATCTCACAAAGTCGCATGTCAGAAAAGCTTGATTTTTCATATGTAATTTCGCCAGAGTAATTATGCAAATTCGAGAGATGTATTATGAAGAGTTGAGCCTTATTTTTATAGAAATCCAAAGCTTGAGGATGCATTGAGAAAAGCCATAAATCACTCTTGATAAACTCAGGTTGATTTTTGAGTTAACAAAAAATTAAGAATAAATGAACTCATAAAATCATGCAAAAGCAGTTTTTATCTCAAAATAGAGTTTAGTTTTCTTTTTCAACTCATCATCAGATGTTGAGTTTAGAAAGTTAACAAATTGAAATTAAAAATTGATTTAAAGTTAACTGCTTTTCTGATTGTGCATGATTAATTATGAATTAATTAAATAAATAAAATGATTTATCTTCAACTTAACTGATTTTGAATTAAAACAATTGATTTATGGGTTAATCAATTATTAAATCAAACTTTATTCCAATTAAATCATTAAATTTGACAACTTTGATTTTAAATCAATTAAATAAATATTCAATTGATTGTTTGTAGGAATTTTGATTTATTGTCAAAATAAAAATAATATTAATTACGAATAAATAGAATTAAATCTAATTAAATAATTAAGTGGTAGAATTAAATTAATTAATTAATTATTCTCATATTCAATTAATCAACTTTAAAATAAATAATGACATTTATCGCCAAATAATATTCAATTAAAGATAATTATGATAAATTAGGAATATTCAAGAGATATTTCTATTAAAAATGATAAAAAATAACAATGGAAATGCAGGAAATTATTTAATCCAAGAGTGAGGAGTTAGGAAAATACCATGAATTAGTGCAAAAACTAGGAGCATACACCAACAAAGCAAAGAGGAGACAAGAATTTGAAAGGGGAAAGCAAAGAAAACCCCTTGTGAATTATGAATGAGGCATGAAAAGCCTAAAAAAAGAGAGAGAGAATATGAGCACTTAGCTCAATACAATATGATAGAACTAAGAGAGAGAGAGATAGAGAAAATGTGTGAGAATTTAGTGTTGAGTGTGTGGAGAAATATCTCTATAAGTAGAGATGAGTGAAGGAGTTCAAAATGTAACTCCCATGTGCATGTAAGCCACATTCATAAGAGTGTGTGAGCCAAGTGTGAGGTTCCTCATAAGGAGGAAAAATCTAATTACAAAAAATAAATATTTGTCCTCACAAATTCTACTTGAGGACAAAATAGAATGAAGGAGAAAGAAGACAAAAAGAAATATATTAGGATACCTTGGCTTATATCCTAATATATTAGAACAAGAAAAGAAAAAAGTCTAACCTTGGTTTATAAATACACCAAGGAAAGATTACAACTTCTAACAATTTCCCCATGCAGAATTAAGATAATCAATTAGGTTTTTGATAAATTGATGTGCAGATGTGCCTTAGGTTAGGACTTTGATGTCGATTTCGATCGAATTGTTGATGTAAGAGGTTAATGAACCTATAGCCCATTTTTGGGGTATTATAGTTTCATAATTCAAATATTTGAATACCAATGGTTAGTTGGTTCTTGGGTGGGAAAGCCTAAAATAGGAGATTAGTTGAGTTTTTTTGGAAACAAATCAATCTTGGTTGGTTCATGAAGTTAGAGGGACATTATATGAAGCCTCTCAAAGACATTTTAATAAAGATGGGGTGTTACATAGAAAACTATATAGACTGTGGTGGAAAAATGCAATAAAACATAGTATTTTCTACAATATTATAAGTGGATGGTTGTTTGATCATTGCTACTAGATTTATTTTATGTTATTGGATGACTAAGGAATAAGTTACAAACATTTTCCTACTCATGTGCATGAGTTAAGATTCCAATCTTGTCATTTTTATTTTGTTGTCATCAACATACTTAGGGGATTTTTCTTATTCCTAATAGTTCTGTTCATATTCATGGATTTTATGGCCATTATGTGAATGCCTACTTTTGATCCTCATAGAATGGCCACTGATCAACATGTACATTATTAATCTAACCAAAAATATGTAGAGAATGTGGTGAAGTTGCTGTACACCAAAAGGATTGACTGATTGGGTCTTGAAAGCACAGGGGTTAGTGCAACAACTATAGCAGTAGAGAATCTGCTCACATGAGGGGATTATTTTATGCTTGAAGTTGTATAAGGGAACCAAGGAGAAGGTGTTTCATCTTGGTTTGATCCCATAAGTGTTGGGAAAGGAGATTTCCAAAAGGCCCTAGTTTTGACTAGTTTTGGTGAGGGTTTTGTGAATAACCCATCAAACATTTTCACGAGACCAATTAACCTTCAAAATCCTTTGATTGGAATTAAAATATGATACTGTGGAAGATTTGAGGCCTGGGTGTCAAGTATTGCTTGTACTTGCTTTGTAAAAGTGGGTCAATTAGCCTTAGAAAAATGTCAAGATGTTGTATTTCGTACATGTGTTGCAAAATAACCCCACTTGGATTTTTGATATGTTGTGTATAACCCAAATGGGTATCTAAATCATCAATTTGATTGGAGAGTATTTTGGGAAGTCTAAGTCAAAAACCCAAAAATCAAGAAAGGTGGGGCTACTAGGGAGGAAGCCTACTTTGGGACAACATTTGGTGAATCTAATCTAAAGAGTGATGTGGGAAATTGATGCCTATCTAAAAAAGTTGGATTGAGTTGGATAAGACCCTAGGAAGGCTTAGGGAAATTCTTGGGGTTTTGAACTTGAGTAAACCATATTTGTGTAAAATAAACCTAGTGAAGAAACTAGTGAACCTTGTGGGTTATTGGGCCAATTGTGGAGTCTTTTAATCAATGAGTTGGTGGGTCAAAGGGATCTTGATGATGGGTGCTCCCCTTAATACCACAAACACATAACAAAAACATAGAAACAACAACAATTTGCAAGAATAGAAAATGGGCTTCTTATTATCTCCACAAATGTGGAATTACAAATTTCAAAATTACAATATGCAAAGCCACATGGACATTTTCCCTTACAATATTTTGTAGGAAAAAGCCTCGAATTATTACCCAAATCTCCCAGAAATGCCCTAGAGAACACTACGAGCCTTCTTTATATAGGTAATTTCCACTGTTTGAGAAGGTTCTAGAAATTTAGCCCTTAAGGCCGACTTCCCTAAGAATTATTTTATTTTCTTTTTATTTTACATAGGGTTGGCTCTAAATAATTACAAAATATGTTTTTAGGTACCCCAACTTCCGGAGGCCATAACTTTCTAACCGTAGCTCCGTTTTTCTATTATAACCACTTTTCAAAAATGGAAGGACTTGATCTACAATGGCTGACTCGCGCAAGCTCTAGTTAGTCGAGGGTCGATCATGATCTGGAGCCTCTAAGGCCTTCAAAATTGAGCTCAAAGATTTTGTACCCAAAAACCTCAATAACTTCACTGATACAGATGATATGACAATGAAACTCAACTGGTAGACTGATATGACTAAGATGAACCTCCATCCATGAAATCAAAATATTTCGAGATCATATGACCAATTTACTAAAAATAGTAAGTTTCCATAAATAGCAGCTCTGCACAAGATAGCCCTTATTGAAAAGAAACTAGAAATATTTTTGGGTGATGCAAGATTGCACTTACACCTAGGATGCTCCTGCATCAGACACTCGAGGTAATTTGAGAAGTGACCTTGTCACGACTCAGGTGTGGAAAGGAAAACCAAGATAGTTAACCTCCTCCTTTGTCAGTCATGATGAATCTTCAATAGGTCATCCTTTCCATTTGACCAGATATTCTTCATATGTCCTATTCTTTGTGCTTTTGCCAACACAACTGTCCAAGATATCCTCAATCTCCTTGGTAGCTGAAGTAGTTGCTGGAATACTCCATTGTGCTTCTGTGATCTCATCTTCAACACCTCCCTCATGATACTCTGTCAAATCTAAAATGTTAAATACTGGTGAAATATTCAGGTCAATAGACAACTCAACCTCATAGGCATTTCCTAAATCATGCTTCTTCAGTATCTTACACGGCCCAAACTTCTTCATTTTCAACTTGTTATATGTACCAACTAGAAATCGCTCCTTCCACAAATGAACCATGACTTCATCTCCAGCTTGAAATTCCTTATGCCTTCTTTTCTCATCTGCATTAGCCTTATACCACGCATTCATCTGGGTAATTTGCTTCCTCACTTCCTCATGGATGTTCTTCAAATGTTTTGTAAAATCCTCAGCTTCAACACTACTTATTTCTCCTTTATCTATCTTTCTCAACTCATATGCATTTCTAGGACTACTTCCATATACAATTTGGAATGGTGATTTACCAGTGCTTTTGTTGACAGAATTATTATATGCAAATTCTTCCTATGGTAAAATCAAATCCCATTTTATTGGCTTATCTCCAACCAAACATCTTAGCAAATTTCCCAAACTCCTATTCACCACCTCTGTCTATCCATCAGTCTATGGATGATGGGATGAACTGAACTTCAAATCAATTGTTAATTTCTTCCAAAATGTGCACCAGAAATATCCAACAAACTTAGTGTCCTGATCTGAAACTATACTCTTTGGAAAACCATGTAGTCTCATCGCTTCTTTGAAAAAAAATTCTACCACTTGAACTTCATCATTGGTCTTCTTGCAAGGAATGAAATGTGTCATCTTTAAAAATTTTTCAACCACCACAAAAATTGAATCATGTCCCCACTGAGTCTTTGGTAAGCCAATAACAAAGTCCATATTGATATCCTCCCAAGACTTTTTTGGTACAGGTAATGGTTGATACAACCCTATTTTCTTCTTTACTCCCTTTGCCATTTGACATACTCTGCAATTCTGTACAAACTTCTTGACATCTTGTTGCAACTGTGGCTAGTAATAATTCTCACTAACCAAAGAAAGGGTTTTATCATGACCAAATTGTCTAGCCAATCCTCCACTATGCTTCTCCTTGATGAGATTCTCCCTCATAGAACTTCGTGGAATGCACAACTGACTCCCTTTGAATATCATATCATCCTGAATGATGAAATCCAACTACTTTGTTCTATCTAGAGTAACAGGTTCTTTACAAGCTTTCCAGGCTTCACCAAAATCAGGATCCTCTGGATATAAACTCTTGAGTTCCTTGAACCCAACCACCTCAATCTACATCTCTATCAGCAAAATTTGTCTTCTACTTAGGGCATCTGCAACCTTGTTAGACTTTCCACTCTTGTGTTTCAAAACAAATATGTAACTTTGTAAAAACTCAACCTATTTCAAATGCATTTGATTCAACTTTCCTTGACTATTCAAATATTGCAAAGCTTGATGATCAGTATACAAAAAAAAATCCTTAGGAAGAAGCTATTGTCTCTACTTCTTCGATGTTTGATCTATAAAAAAAAATTCCTGATCATAAACATAATATTTTCTCTGGCATCATTTAACTTCTCACTAAAATAAGAAACAGGTTTACCTTCTTGGCTCATAACAACTCCTATTGCAGTACCACTAGCATCACAGTCTACTTGAAACACCTTATTAAAATCTAGAAGTACTAAAACATGTTGTTCTGTAACTTTCTATTTTAATAGTTTAAAACTCTTATCTACCCCAGTAGTCCACTTAAACTCTTTTCTATCCCTTCTCATTGTTTCAGTCAAGGGTCTACAAATATTGCTAAAACTTCTGATAAACTTCCTATAAAAACTAGCCAATCCATGAAAAGATCTTACCTCAGTAGCACTCTTGGAGTAGGCCATTCAAGGATAGCCTACACTTTTTCTGGGTCCATTTTTAGACCTTCTTCTGAAACTACAAATCTCAAATACACTAACTCCTTCATGAAACTACACTTCTTCAAATTAATCAACAATTTTTCTTTCCTTAACTTCTCAAACACCATACGAATATGTATCATATGCTCCTCCAATGTCTTACTAAAGATCAAAATATCATCTAGGTAAACAATGACAAACTTACCCATAAATTCTTTCAGCACCTCATTCATGAGCCACTTGAAAGTGCTTAGTGCATTGGTTAGCCCAAAAGGCATGACTAACCAATCATACGGTCTTTCCTTTGTCTTGGAAGTAGTCTTCCATCTATCTCCTTCTCTAATTTGAATCTGATGATATCCACTCATGAGATCTACCTTTGAAAAATACACAGCTCCACTCAAACAGTCCATAATATCATCCATTAGTGGTAATGGAAACCTGTACTTGATTGTGATCTTGTTTATAGCCTTAGAATTTGTACACATCCTCCATTCTCCATTCTTTTTTGGTGCTAATACTGCTGGTACAACACATGGACTCAGGCTCTCCTGAATCAACCCCTTCTGTAACAACTCATGTACTTGTCTATTCAACTCTTCATTTTTTGCTGGTGTCATTCTGTGTGATGCCTTATTTGGAAAACTGCCTTCTAGAATCAAGTCCATTTGATGAATGATCTTCCTTACTAGTGGTAATCCCTCAGATACAATATCTCGAAACTCATTCAACAAATCTATAACTTCTATAGGTACATCTTCTACTTCCTCTTTACCAGCCTTTGGAATTAAAGCAAAACACACATGCTCATGCCTCATACCCTCTAAGAATTTTCTTCCATCAACAAAATTTATTTTTGCATTACCACATACCTTTTCTTCTATGTCCTTCAATGGCTTTAGCTTATGTCGCACTCCATCCTTTGTCAAGGAATAGGTATTTGCATGACCATCATGTACAACACGCTTGTCAAACTTCCATGGTCTACCCAACAACATATGACATGCATCCATAGGTATGATATCACATAGTATCTCATCATGGTATCCACCAATCTTGAACTTTATTAGGCACTGTTCATTGACCATGACCTTGTGGTCATCTTGCACCCAGGTGATCCGGTATGGATGTGGGTGTTTGTGTCTCTTGAGCTTCAACTTTGTGAACATCTCTTCTAACACTAAATTGTCAGTGCTTCCACTATCGATACTCACATCAAAACACTTATCCTCACACTTGCACCTAGTGTGAAACATGCTCCTCCTTTGCTCAGGTTCATTCTCTCCACTCAGCAAGACTAATATATTAATTAGTGTTTCTCTTATTTTAGAATCTTCAGAATGTGATGATTTGGCATCTTCATCTACATGTGGAACTCTAGCCTAGCCTTCAATTCTCCTATCTATCCTTCCTTGGCATTGAGGACATTCATATTCCCTATGACCTTCTCCATAGTGAAAACATGTTCCACGAAAGCCTCCTCTTTCTGATCCTTGTCCTCTTCCTCTTCCTCTTATTCTCTGATCTCTATTATTGTGATCATGGAAATGATTGAAATTATTTCCTCTAATTTTGACTACTACTGGCCTCATCCTTCTTTTTCAGATCTTCATTTCAGCTTCCATATGACCATCCACCAGATCTTCCTCCACGACCTCTTCCATTTTGTTTGCTCTCAAACTTCTTGTTCAAATTTTCTTCTACTTTTAGGAAAAACCAGTATGCCTCTTCAATACTATTCATTCAAACCAAATTCAACTCCTCTTAAATTCTCAACCTCAACCCAATAAGGTAGCGGAAAACTTTCTCCTTATCAGCTTCTGCATGGCATGTTCTGATGAGAATTTGATAGAACTCCTCAGTATACTCCTTAACAAATCTTCTTGCTTTCTTTAAACCTTGCATTTTCTTCAGTATGTTAAGCTCATAATCAATAGGAATGAATCGTCGCTTTAATTTATCCACCATCTGATCCCATCTTGTGATTTTATCCTTTCCTCTTCTATTTCACTCCAATTGAATCTCTTGCCACCAGATCTTTGCATGACCCTTTAGTTTGGCCTTCACAAACTTGACCCAATCAGGATCCTCAATGTCTTTATACTCAAAATATTTTTCTAATGCATTGATCAGTCTGATCAAATCCTCCAGGTTAAGATTTTCTAAAAATGCAGGAACCTCAATCTTAGGTCTTTTCCCAATTTTGGAAATGGCCCGGAAAAGTCTTTCTTCCTCTTGGTTCAGAATTTCGCCTTCTCCTTCTTGATCAGAATTTCCTTCTTCTTCGGTTTCATCCTCACTTCCATCTTTGACATTAAGATTCATTCCTCTATGAATCTCTTCTTGCAATGCTTACACTTGTCTCTGGAGCTCTCTAACCTCAGGTGTCACACCACTAGCTCTTTCACCATGTTCCTTTCGTGGAGATATTTTTGCACTTTATTGTTGAAACCCTAAACCACTGTCCTGGTGCAAACTGCCTCATAGTCGGTGATCTATTTACACACTCAGGAACTCCTTCTTTGATACCACTTAATGAAGGGTGCTCCCCTTAATACCACAAACACATAATGGAAACAGAGAAATAACAACAATTTGCAAGAACAAAAAATGAGCTTCTTATTATCTCCACAAATGTGGAATTATAAATTTTAGAATTATAATATGCAAAGCCACATGGACATTTTCCCTTACAATATTCTTTAGGAAAAAGCCTTAAATTATTACCCAGATCTCCTAGAACTCCTGAAACTGCCCTAGACAACACTACGAGCTTTCTTTGTATAGGCCATTTCTACCTCTTGAGAAGGTTCCAGAAATTTAGCCCTTAAGGCTACTTTCCTAAGAATTATTTTATTTTATTTTTATTTTACATAGGGTCAGCTCCAAATAATTACAAAATATGTTTTTAAGTACCCCAACTTCCGGAGGCCATAACTTTCTAACCGTAGCTCTGTTTTTCTATTATAACCACTTTTGGGAAATGGCAGGACCTAATCTACAGTGGCTAACTCTCGTAAGCTCTAGGCAGTCGGGGGTTGATCATGATTCGGAGCCTCTAAGGCCTTCAAACTTGAGCTCAAAGATTTCATACCCAAAAACCTCAATAACTTCATTGATACAGATGATATGACAATGAAACTGAACTGGTAGGCTGATATGACTAAGATGAACCTCCACCTGTGAAATCTGAATATTCTAAGATCACATGACCAACTTACTAAAAATAGTAAGTTTCCATAAATAGCAGCTCTGCACAAGATAGCCCTTATTGAAAAGAAACCAAAAATATTTTTGGGTGATGCAAGATTGCTCTTACACCTAGGATGCTTCTGCATCAGATCTGCATCATAGTGGTATCATGGCTTAGGATAATCCTTTGGGGAAGTATTGGAGTATATGTCAGAAGAAGAGTTAGAAGGAGATGCTTGGACAATGCCTCCTAAGGTGACCAATGCCAAACTTTCTAAGTTGGTGCAAGAACAAGTGGAACAAAATAGGTGGTTGAGAGAAGAACTAGAAAAGTTGAAGGGAAAGGTTGAGAGAAAGGAAGAAGGCTCAGAAAGAGAAGTGGAAGAGGAAGAAGCAAAGAACCCTCAACAAGAAGAGCCACTTGATTCAGAGGAAGCAAGGATGGCCAAGCTTTTAAAGGCTGTGAGAGTTGGTGAGAAATAGAAGTGGAAGAGGAAGAAGCAAAGAACCCTCAATAAGAAGAGCCACTTGATTTAGAGGAAGCAAGGATGGCCAATCTTTTAAAGGCCACAAGAGTTGGTGATACAAGAGAAAAATCAAAACTACTTATGTATAGTGGAAGGATGGATGATGAGGAATTGATTGACTGGTTCAGTGCTCTAGAAAAATTATTTGAGTGTGAAGACATATAAGGTAACCGAAAGGTAAAGGTTTCTAAGTCAAGACTAAAGGGACATGCTCTCTTATGGTGGGATTGTGTTCAAGCAAAGAGATGGATAAATGGAAAGGCCAACACCACTTCTTGGTTTAGGATGATGGATAAGATGAAGGAAAAATTCCTTCCAAAAGATTACAAGGTTTATTTGTACAGGAAGTTGTAGGGGTTGATGAAAAAAGAAATTGATGAAGGGTGCTCCCCTTAATACTGCAAACACACAACATAAACATAGAACATCAACAATTTGCAAGAACAAAAAATGAGCTTCTTATTGTCTCCACAAATGTGGAATTACAAACTTTCAGAATTACAATATGCAAAGCCACATGGGCATGTTCCTTACAATATTCTAAGGGACAAAGCCTCAAAGGATTACCCAGAACTACTCTGAACTGCTCCAAACTGCCTAAGATGACACTACAAACCTTTCTTATATAGGCAATTTCCACCGCTTGAGAAGGTTCTAGAAATTTAGCCTTTTAGGCTGAATAAACATAGAATTATTTATTTTACAATTATTACAATAGGGTTGGCTCAAAGAAAATACAAAATATGATTTTAGGTAACCCAACTTCCATAGGCCATAACTTTTTAACCGTAGCTCTATTTTTCTATTGTAACCACTTTTTGAAAATGCCACAACGAGATCTACAGTGCTTGACAAGTGATAGGTGCTAGCACTAGTCAGTCGGGGGTCAATCACGATTTGGAGCCTCTAAAGCCTTCAAAATTGACTTGAAAGATTCTGTACCCAAAAACCTCAATAAATTCACTAATACAGCTGATGTGGCAATGAAACTCAACTGGTAGGTTGAAATGACTGAGATGAACCTCCAACTGTGAAATCAGAACATTCTGAGATCGTATGACCAACTTACTAAAAATAGGAAGTTTCCATAAATAGAAGCTCTGCATAAGATAGCCCATATTGAAAAAGAAATTAGAAATATTTTTGGGTGATGCAAGATTGCTCTTACACACAGGATGCTCCTACATCAGACACCTGGGGTAATTTGAGAAGTGACCCTATCATAACTCAGGTGTGAAGAGAGAAATCAAGACGGAAAAACCTCCTCCTTTGTTAGCCATGATGAATCTTCAACAGGCCATCTTTTCCATTTGACTAGATATTCTTCATATGTCCTGTTCCTTGTGCTTCTACCAACATGGCTATCTAGTATATCCTACATCTCTTTGGTATCTAAACTAGTTGCTGGAATACTCCACCGTTCTGTTGTGATCTCATCTTCAACACCCCCTTCATGATACTCTATCAAATCTTAAATGTTAAATACTGGTGAAATATTCAGCTCTGTAGGCAACTTGACCTCATAGGCATTTCTAAAATCATGCTTCTTCAGTATCTTACATGGCCCAAACCTCTTCATTTTTAGCTTGTTATATGTACCAACTAGAAATCTCTCCTTTCGCAAATGAACCATGACTTCATCCCCAACCTGAAATTCTTTATGCCTTCTTTTCTCATTTGCCTTAGCCTTATATTGTGCATTCATCTTGGTAATGTGCTTCCTCACCTCCTCATGGATGTTCTTCAAGTTTTATGCAAAATCCTCAACTTCAGCACTACTTATTTCTCCTTTATCTATCTTCCTCAACTCAGATACATTTTTGGGACTACTTCCATATACAATTTATGGATGATGTGATGAACTAAACATCAAATCTTTCTTCAACTCTTCACTTTCTACTAGTGTCATTCTGTGTGTTGCCTTATTTGGCAAACTGGCTCTTGGAATCAAGTCCATCTGATGACTGATCTTTTTTACTGGTGGTAATCCATCAAGCACATTATTAGATACAATATCCTGAAACTCATTCAATAATTCTACAACTTCTACAGGTACATCTTCTACTTCCTCTTTCCCAGCCTTGGGAATTAAGGTAAAACACATATGTTTATGCCACATACCATCTAAAAAATTTCCTCTATCAACAAAATTTATTCTTGCATTACCACATACCTTTTCTTTTATTTCCTTCAATGATTTTAGCTTATGTCGCACTCCATCTTTTATCAGGGAATAGGTATTCACACGACCATCATGTACAACACATCTGTCAAATTTTCAAGGTCTACCCAACAACATATGACATGCATCTATAGATATGATATCACATAGTACCTCATCTTGGCACCCACCAATCTTGAGCTTCACTAGGCACTGTTCACTGACCATGAGCTTGTGGTCATGATCCTACACCCAGGCAACCCGATATGGATGTTTCTACCTCTTAAGATTCAACTTTGTCACCATCTCTTTTGATACCAAATTATCAGTACTACCACTATCAATAATTATATCACAACACTTACCCTCACACTTTTACCTGGTACGAAATAGGTTCATCCTTTGCTCAAGTTCATTCTCACCACTCAGCAAGACTCTTCTATTAATCAATGTTTCTCCTCTTTGAACATCTTTAGAATGTGAGGATCTGACATCTTCATCTACATGTGCAACTTTGGACTGGCCTTCATTCATCCTAACTATCCTTCCTTGGCATTGAGGACATTCAAATACCCTATGACCTTCTTCTCCACAGTGAAAACATGTTCCATGGAAGCCTCCTCTTCCAGATCCTTGTTCTCTTCCTCTTCCTCTTCCTCTTTGATCTCTATTATTCTAGTGATAGAAATAATTGAAATTATCTTCTTTTTGATTCTGACTATTACTGGCCTCATCCTGCTTTTTCAGATCTTCATTTCAATCTCCATATGACCGTCCACCAGATCTTCCATCATGACCTCTTCCGCTTTGTCTACTCTCAAACTTCTTATTCAACTTTTCCTCTACTTTTAGGGAAAAATGGTATGCCTCTTCAATACTGTTCATTCGAACTAGATTTAATTCTTCCTAAATGCTCGGCCTTAACCCATTAAGGTAATGAGAAACTTTCTCCTTGTCAGCTTCTGTATGGCCTGTTCTAATGAGGATTCAATAGAACTCCTCTATATACTCCTGAACAAATCTTCCTGCTTGCTTCAAACTTTGCATTTTCTTCAGTAGGTCAAGTTCATAATCAACAGGAATGAACTGTCACTTCAATTTATCCACCATTTGATCTCATCTTGTGATTTTATCCATTCCTCTTCTATTTCACTCCAATTGAATCTCTTTCCACCAGATCTTCGCATGACCCTTCAGTCTAGCCTTCGCAAATTTGACCCTATCAGAATCCTCAATATCTTCATACTCAAAATATTCTTCACATTCATTGATCCATTCGATTAATTCCTCTGGGTTAAGATTCCCTAAAAATTTAGGAACCTTGATCTTAGGTCTTTTCTTGATCTTGGAAATGGCCTGGAAAAGCCTTTCTTCCTCTTGATTCAAAACTTCAACTTCTACTTCTTGATCATCATTTCCTTCTTCAGCTTCATCCTCACTTTCGTCTCTTCTTGCAATGCTTGTACTTATCTCTGGAGCTCTCTAACCTCAGGTGTCACATCACCAACTCTTCCACCATGTTCCCTTGGTGGAGGTATTTTCATGCATATCGCTGAAACCCTAACCACGGTCCTGGTGCAAACTGCCTCACAATTGGTGATCTGTTTACACAGAAACCCTAACCCACGGTCCTAGTGCAAACTGCCTCATAGTCAATGATCTATTTACACACTTAGGAACTCCTGCTCTAATACCACTTGATGAAGGGTGTGTTAGGAATGAATGCTAAATGTTTGGCAACCATTCTGTAGTAGTTGTTGTTGCATTCATGACTATGATTGTCATTGATGTCAACACAGTGATCTTCTGGAGACTTGTAGAGAAGAAGATAGAGTTTGAATTAGCGCACTGGGATATTGTAGTTAGAGCTATGTGATGTCGAGGATATACTCTTTGATATGTTATATGTCTATGATTAAGAGTGTAGATAGTAATTTATTTATTCATGGAAGTTATGAGCATTTTGGTGGAAGCAGTATTCAGGCAGTGTTCCTGAGTAGCGATTTGTGGAAATCAGATGATATCTCCTAATTGGGATGGAATCTAGTTTTGCATAGTTAAAGGGAAGTTGAGGACACATTGATAGTGATGTGGATGACAACACAAACTTTGAGGTCACATGAGTGAAGAATTATTGTATTTGAAAGCTGACAGTTTTGTGTAATTTTGATGTAGCGTGTGGAAATTTTTATTTTGTAATTGTATGCCAACTCATTTGTAATTATTTGAGTGTGGTATAAAGGAAGGAATGTTTTTCCTTATTGTGATGTTTTAGTGAAGAAGTGTATGAATATGAAGTGAAGAAAAGAGCTAAATGTGAAAGTGAATTTGTGAAGGAAGACATGCAAAGTATAGAGACCTGAAATTGAGATCTGGTGTAACAGTGAGTGTGGTTTGGCATAGTCAGAGAAGAGGTAACATATTATTTTGTTGAGTAATACAAAGATTATTTGGATAGTGTGTTCAGTGATCTTACCCTAAAGCTATTTGGGCAGTGGGTCCCTCTGTCTTCCATAACTCTTAACAGGGTTAGAATCTTTTAACAGGGATTCAAAATCTTCTAACAAGGATTCATATGTATTGAATGTATTTCATAAGACTCCTAACAGAGTCCATCCTTTTACAAGGAATATTCATATTAGTGCATCTTTTGTGGGCATCATTTCCATCGGGGTTTACTCTTTGATCAAGAGGTTCCCTAGTCAACATCTCTTGTGTCATTGTGTATGAATATCTTTCTATGGTTGGTAATTATGTTGCTTACATGGTTTAATGCTATTGAAGTTGATAAAAGTTATAATTATTTGATAATTGATTCACCCCACCTGTCTCAGTTATCTTGGTGGACTTTACTTTCTAACAATTGGTATCAGAGCAGCAAGTCCTTGAAAAAGAAGTTTATCAACTTAAGGAGATCCATGGCGAATTTCAAGAAAGAAAGCCCTAAATTTGATGGAGTAAATTTTGACAGATGGAAAGAAAAGATGAAGACACACCTACTATGTTTAGGACTAGGTTATTGGTTGATTACAAAGAATGATAAGACTATCATTGAAGAGGACAATATTGAAACATGGACTGCTGATGAGAGAGATCTATTCATGTGTAACATACTTGCAAGAGAAACACTTTTGATAGCCCTTCTGAAGAATGAGTACAGTTAGGCAAAATGTTTGAAAAAATCTCATGAAATTTGGAATGCTTTACACTCTACTTTTGAAGGTGATGAACATGAAAAAAAATTTAGATTACATAATTGGATATGTGCATTTGAAGATATAAGAATGTTGGAAGATGAATATGTTAGAAGCTATATTGGTAGAATGTCAGAAATTGTTACAGGTATAAAATCTTGTGGAGGAAAAAAGACAGAGAATGAAGTGATATGGAAAATTTTGAGAACATTGACTCCTATATTTAAGCAGACAACATAGATGATTGAACAAGTTATACCTTGTACTACAAAATTTACAAGAGAGACTCTTCTTAGAAGATTGGAAGCAACAGAGATGAACCTAAGGTTATCAAGAGACTTACCTAGAATGGAGACAACATTCAGTGCTTTTAGTGTTCACCCTACTTTGTCAAGAAGCATCAGTATGAGTGGAGATTATGCTGGCAGCAACAGATCTAGAAATGAAGAAGAAAAGAAGATTGAAGAAGGTATTGCCTTGCTTGTGAAGAGAGAACCAGATGATAAGAAAAATTTTAAATGTTGGACTTGTCAAGAATATGGTCATTTTGCATCTAAATGTCTTAAGAGAGTTAAAAGTACAGAAACAATTTCAAACCTAGAAGATCTAAGGAATGTTATTATGCTAATGATGAAGATCTTAAAGCTAGTATAGAGAGAACTCTAAGTGAAAGTGATACTGAGAATAATGATGACATAGGATTTGTAGCAATTAAAGAAGAGAATCCCGAAACTGATGTTAAGGAAGAAAAAACCTTAGTTTCTCAAGTTGAAAAGAAAACTGATTGGATTATAGATAGTGGTTGTTCACATCATATGATTGGAGACATGAAAAAGTTCATAAATTTTAATGAATATGATGGAGGAGTTGTTAGAGTTGGAAACAATGCACCTTGTTTGATTAAAGGTATAGGATCTATTACTCTTGATGGAAAGATTAATACTGATGATGTTTATTTTGTGGATGGATTGAAACATAATCTTTTGAGTGTTGGATAGTTAGTTGATAAGGGTTATCAAGATTGATTTACTGAGAAAACGTATGTGATAAAGGATAAAGATGAAAATCTGATTGGAACTGGATCTAGAACCAGAGGTAATGTATTTTAGTTGAATCCTACTGAGATGACATTCTTGATTACTAAAATTGATGATAGTTGGTTATGGCATAGAAGGTTTTATCATATAAACTTTGACAATAGTGTAAAAGTAAGTACTACACTTGTAGTAAGAGATTTGCCTAAAATTATGAAGCCTACTAACATGATTTGCAAAGAATGTGTGATGGCTAAACAGAAGAGAAGTTCTTTTCCTAGTAAGAAGTTTACATCTACAAAAAAGCTGAAAAATTTTCATACAGATTTGAGCGGTCCTACCAGGACTAGAGGATTCTATGGAGAAAGGTATTTTATGATTCTTGTTGATGATTTTACAAGAATGATGTGGATTGCATTTCTTAAAGAAAATTCTGAAGCATTTGATAAGTTTAAGATCATTAAGAATAAAGTTGAGAATGAATTTGGAATGAAGATTAAATGTTTTGGATTTGATAGAGGTGGAGAATTTACTTCTAGAGAGTTTAACACTTTTTGTGAAGAAAATGGCATTAAGAGACAATTCTTAGCCCCTAGAACACCTGAACAAAATGGCACTGCAGAAAGAAGGAACAGATCAGTGACTGAAGTAGCAAGAGCTATGTTATTTGAGAATGATTTGGCGAAGATATTCTGGAGAGAAGCAGTGACCACAACAGTGTATACAATGAATAGAGTACAAATCAAAGCAGACACAAACAAGACACCCTATGAATTATGGTTTGGACATGCACCCTTAGTTAAGTATTTTAGAATTTTTGGAAGCAAATGTTATATAAACAAAGATGATGATATTGGAAAGTTTGATCCTAGAAGTGATAAAGGTATATTTCTTGGATATTCTTTGAAAAGCAAAGCCTATAGATGTTACAATAAAAGAACTAAGACTATTGTTGAAAGCACAAATGTTAAAGTTGATGAAAAGTTCAAAATTTAGGAAAGAATTCTTGATTATGAATCAGATGAAGAAGCTCATCCTAAACCTAACACTGGATCTACTAAATTATTTTATGAGACTGACAGTGATTTGTTGAATGAAAGAGACAATGAAGTCATTGAAGAGCCTACACCTGAAGTGAGATCTGAGACAGTGACACCTAACAAGAATTTATCAAGAAATCATCCTATTGGGAAAATTATTGGAAGCATCAAAAAAGGAGTTCTAACTTGGAATAAGGTACAAGAACAGTTATGTTTGATTTCTCAAATTGAACCTAAAACTACTAGTGAAGCTTGTGAAGATGTAAGTTGGACTAATGCTATGAAAGAAGAACTAGATCAGATTGAAAAGAACAAGACATGGGAATTGGTCCCTAGACCTAAAGACAAGAATGTTATTGGAACTAAATGGGTATTTAGAAACAAGATGAATGAACAAGGAGAAGTAGTAAGAAACAAAGCAAGATTGGTATGTAAGGGATACTCACAGCAAGAAGGAATTGACTATGAAGAAACCTTTGCACCTGTTGCAAGAATTGAAGCAGTAAGAATGTTTTTGGCTTATGCAGCTTACAAGAAATTTAAAGTATATTAGATGGATGTGAAGTCAACATTTCTAAATGGAGAATTGGAAGAAGAAGTCTACATTGAGCAGCCAAAAGGTTTTCCTTTGACTCAAGAAGGAGACATGGTATGTAAACTAAAGAAAGCCTTATATGGACTAAAACAAGGACCTAGAACTTGGTATGCAAGATTGGAGAAGTATTTGTTAAAGTTGAAATTTACAAAAGGAACAACTGAAAGCAATGTATACACAAAAGAAATTGAAAATGGTTTGTTGGTTATAATTATTTTTGTTGATGACGTTATTTTTGGAGGAGAAGATGAAGCTAGTGACAAATTTGCTGATGAAATGAAGACTGAATTTGAAATGAGTATGATTGGTGAAATGAAATAATTTTTGGGGTTTCATATAACATAGAACAATGATGGTATCTTTGTAAGTCAGAAAAAGTTCCTGAATGACTTGTTGAAAAGATTTGGAATGGAGAACTGTAAACCAATTGGAACACCTATGGTAACTGGACATAAGTTATCTAGCACAGATGAGACTCCTGCAGTGGAACAAAAGAAATATAGATCTATGATTGGAGGACTAAAGTACTTGACACATACAAGACCTGATATAGCACATTCAATTGGAATTGTAGCAAGATTTCAAGATGAACCTAGAGAATCACATTATGCAGTAGTAAAGAGGATACCGAGATATTTAAGAGGCACAATGGACTATGGATTGTGGTATGAAAAATCTGATGATTTTACCCTTTGTGCATATATAGATGCTGATTGGGGAGGTAGTGTTGATGATAAGAAAAGCACTAGTGATGGAGCATTTTTCCTTGGAGGAAGATTGGTTTCTTGGCTAAGAAAGAAGAAAAATTGTATCTCACAGAGCACAACAGAAGCATAATATGTAGTAGTAGCAAACAATTGTAACCAGATAATTTGGATGAAGTAAATGCTAAAGGATATTGGAATAAAGTTTGTTGAATCTATTGTCATACATTGTGACAACACCAGCACAATTAGTATGTCTAAGAATCCTGTATTACTGTTATAAACTAAATTTGGGCCTCTGATCTCAAGCTCTCTTGGTCTTGATAATCCAGTATAACAAGGGAATCATCTCAAGGTTGTGGGACCTTTGCTAACTGAGACGAGACCTCCAGGTTCTAGGTTGGTTCCTCTTGGATAGTCACCTTAGTTTGCTTCTTAGACAGGAAAGTAAATCTTTTGAGGGAAAGGGATAGAAGGAATACATAGAAAGGGAAATAATAGAAAGCAAACTACCTACTAGGTGATGCACCAAAATTAGGGTTTGGATCTTAGTATAGAGGGATGAAATCATTGAAAGACCTAGGTCTGGGAAGGGCTTGCATAAGTGTTTCATGGAAGGGTCTGCAAACAAAAGAGGGTGTTCAGGGAAAGAGAAAGATTCTTTCACAACAACAAGACTCTTAGGATTAGACATCAATCCATGACCTACAAACAAACATTCACTCCTATAGCTTAGTGTAGGATTGAAACAAGACTGTTAGGGGCTAAAATATACCCTCAAAAAATCTAAATCAGATCAAATAACACACACAGTTACAGAAAGCAAGAGGAATCAGGAAACCTAAGATATCATTGAAAAACATGCATACACTTTGATCCAATAAGAGATAATCCACACAAGAAAGCATAGAGACATAAAAAATGTCACAGAATGCTTTGCAATATCTGAACAATTAATGAAAATTTAACAATTGTAGAAAGCCAAAAGGGCAGGAAAATGCCACAAATTGCTCTTTGAGAAAGAAACCTTCTTTTTACAATTGTGTGATTCTGAGCCCTAAAGGCTCCAAAAAACAATATATACATCCCCTGCATGCAAGCAGGAATCAAACTTTTAGGGCTACATAGATATGCATAAAATAATCCAACCCTAAAATAGTCACTTCTGATCATAAATGAATCTCTGAAAATATCCATGTCAATCCAATCTGATATGATCCACGTATCCATCTCTGTAATGAGTCTACAAAAAAAATCAGACTGCCATGATCCATCTACCTCCTTGCAACTGGAATCTATCATTACTGTTCAAATCCAATCTCATATCCTCGAAAGGATCCCAAAACGATAGTCTAAATCTCTGCAAAATCTCTTTCAACTGCCACTGCCTCTAAAAATCATAAATCCCCAGCTACCTGCACTTGCAACATCTCCAGAAGAAAGCCCTGTGAAAACTGGTTGCACTACATTTGAAAAAGTCAATGGTCGCATGATTGCATGAGACCGAAAGGCTTCATGCAATCATGTGACAAGCCTTTGAGATCTCACCCTGCTGCCACATAGACACCCAGGCCCACAAGAACCTTTCACCACCTCAGTCCAAATGGATACATCACCGTCCATGGACCCACCGCTGGAGTCAAAGTCCTTGCTGACTGCTAGAGGCTTGTCACATGGTCGCATGCGGTTAGGAAGCCGCATGTGATCATGCGATAAGCATGAAACCCCACCACTGAAACCATTGTGAACTGCCTTAACTGTGACCGCTCATGGTTTGTCACATGGTTGCATGGGCTCGGAAGAGCCCATGTGATCATGCGACCAATCGTAAGATGTTAACCACTGACCGTTGGCGGCTTGTTGTTTGCTTGATTGTTGACTGGCCTCATGGTGACATTTAGAAACTCGAATCCACTTGGTTGGGATAGCACGCTTAGGAAATATGCCACCTCACTCAAAAAATGTAGACCCACTGAGATTCTAATCTGACCATTGTCGCATGATCTCATGGGCTCAAAAGATTTTATGAGATTATGCGACAACAGTCAGATCTCCACTGCACTTGCACGACTATGAGGGATTGGGACCCACCTGGTCAGAGTTGCGCACTTGAAGGTCAAAAACATAGAGGGTTTTTTTGACCGAAAGTCAAAAACATCCTAAGCCTTCAGAGAGAAGGTTGAAAAACATATTGGGTTTTTGGGCCAAAAGGTAGAAAACACACTGGACTTTCGACACTAAAAGGTAGAAAACACAGAGGGTTTTGACACTTGAGCATTTCTTGGAACAAATAGGATGTGGCCAAAAAGGGAATGATAGGGAAATTTTGGGCAACATTTTGGTGACCTCTACGGGATGTCAGCCTGCTAGACATTTAGACTAGTTGCCTTGACAATCCATTGGGCATGGGGTCATTTCTTGAGCACAAAAACTTTCTGACAGGGAGAGGGACAAAACTATGCTCGAGCACTTCTTGGAAAACAAGGAAAGACTAAACTAGAAAACTGGAAGAAAGCAGGAAACCTAACCTAAGCTAACCAGTTACAAAAACCTTGTCAAACAAAGCCATTCAATGGAATGTTGAAATAGCTACCCTTCCTCCTTAGGACATTGCACTTTTCATATAGGAGGATAGCTAACAAGGAGGGTAGTACACACAGTTGTGTGAAGAACCAATGCACTACCTTCTGGAGGACATAAATAAATTGACTCACCTTCGCCAACAGATTTTTATCTCCATCATCTAGGGGTAGATAAGTGAGTTGTGCTTGCCTTTGTTGAATTGCAAGTTCACCCTCAGCTTCGGCTTCACTTGAACACTCATGTTTGGACACAAACATGACTACATCCTTTTTACTGCTGGCCTCCATTCTTGCTAAGTACCTTAAAGGGAACCCCCTGGAAAGAATGAACTAAGAGCTCCCTTTCCTACTATCAGGATGCAACTCATCAATAACTTTAGGAAGATGATAAAAATTCTGTCCCTCCATGATAGTTTTCCATAATATTTCTTCTTCTGAAGTTAGCAGACCATCCTCTTCATTAGTTGAAACATCCAACAGCTCATCAAAGGTATCAAACTATCTCATATTCCTAACAATCACTGGCCCCTCCTTATGGTCCAAGAAATATGATTCTTTAGATTCTTCCCCCACTTTATTGTAAACCGGCCTAAATTCTTCAATTAAGACATTATCAACCTCCTCATCCTACTCAATGTAAGAAGGCATCTCCTCAAAAATATTAGCTGGGCTCTCACCTTCCTCACTTTCTTTCTTATCATGATCTGATTGCTCTAATCCACCTTGATCTAATAGCCTTACCTGCTTCTCATGATTATCATGGAAAAGTATACCTAAAAGACAAAAATCATTCTCTTCCTGATGGCCTAAAAGTGCTTGAGGTGTAGTGGACTCTTTAAGAATTGGCTTATAGGGCTTTATTTGTTGCAGGACAGGTTCATTATCATCTAGAAAATCAAACCTTCTAGGTATCTCATTTATAGGAATAGGATGAAGTGGTTGGAAATCTGAGACAAGGTCATGAATAGGCTCTAAAAATGCATGGAGATTAGGCTCACATTGACTAAGATTTTGAACTGGAGGAGAGAATCTAAAACTTGGAAAATTAACAGAAGTGTCAGTGGACTTACCAGGAAAGGAGCTTGAGATTTGGGCTTTGTGAGTCTCTTGTTGCATTCCATCCTTAGGGGTATGTGCTTGAGAGGTCATTGTCTCCTGTTGTAACACTTCTGACCTTTCTCCATTAGGAAGCTCATAGTTCAAGAGAACAAGTGGACAATCTACGGCCTCCCTCCCAAAAAATGGGTTTAGGTGACTGCCAACTGCTTTGATGCTTTATGTTGGGAATGTCCTCTTGACTGGATTATATGGATGGAAAGGCCCTTTTACCAAATTCTATCTTTTTCTCTGATGCTTCTCCTGATATTGTGGCCTAGACTCTTGATATAGTTGCTCTTGAACTTGCCACTGCTGGTTAGGATTTTGATCCTCTTGTTGATAAAGTGATCGATCCTCCAAATACTACCCTTTTACAGTGATCAACTCTTTGGTTAAAGCCTTCAACAGGCTCATCATCTCCTTGTTTGTTGCTTGTTGATCGCTTTTCACTTTGAGTAGCTCTTGAGGAAGGTCAACTATGGACTTCCCATAGCTAGTGCTTGCCTGAGGTTCTATTAATGTAGGTATGAGGGTAAATGGAGGCATCTGTAGAGGTATAGTAGGCTGAAGATTAAGAGAGATAGGCATGGGTGGTCTTCTATCTATCATCCTTGCCTGGATTAAGCAATTTTCTGCTTTGACAGCTAGGTCAAAAGCCTGGGGAAATGAAGTACCTCCTAAAGATTGAATCATGACAGATATATCACTAGTTAGGCTTCTCAAAAAATAAAGGAAAGAACAATTTGTTGAAGGCCTTTTATTAATTGGAATCCTATTCCATGTCTTGAGAAATCTGCCATTAAAATCTATCATCAGCTCATGAGGATCTCTCTTTATAACTTGGAGTTGTTCTACTAGAGACAAAGAGTTTGCATTATCCTCAAAGTATTTACTAAGGAGATCTCCAAGTTTGTCCCATGAAGTAATGGAGCCAATTGCCAAAGTTCTAAACCATTCCAGAGCCTTACCTTTGAGAGAGGCTGCTAATAGCTTGGTGGCCACATCCTCTTGAGTTACATTGTGTATACTGTAGATAATGGTCACATCTCTTATGTGTTCCAAAGCCATAGTTTTCCCTTCACCTATGAAATCAGGTATACTTTTGAGTGCTACCAAGGGCACATCATGGTGTTGGGCAAAACTTAATGGGCTACCCTGATTAAAGGGTGCAAATGCAAATAGTCTTGCCATCAGAAGGGTCTATTTTCTTCATAAGCTCTATCAAAAATTGGGTCACTGCTTTTAACACCCATGGAGTCACCAGATAAACTTGAGTACTAACCTCTTTAAGGCCTGTATTATGCAATCAGTATATCAGAGATAGCATAATATTTGAAATTAACTTCTTTTGTAGTCCCACTGGGTGTGCCAGAAATGTTATACACTGAATTTGCACCTCTGATCTCAAGCTCTCTTGGTCTTGATAATCTAGTATAACAAGGGAATCATCTCAAGGTTGTGGGACCTTTGCTAACTGAGATGAGACATCCAGGTTCTAGGCTGGCTCCTCTTGGATAGTCACCTTAGTTTGCTTCTTAGACAAGAAAGTAAATCTTTTGAGGGAAAGGGATAGAAGGAATACATGGAAAGGGAAATAATAGAAAGAAAACTACGTACTAGGTGATGCACCGAAATTAGGGTTTGGATCTCAATATAGAGGGATGAAATCAGTGAAAGACCTAAGTCTGGGAGATCACAACTTACTGAATAGGCTTGTATAAGTGTTTCATGGAAGGGTCTGCAAACAAAAGAGGGTGTTTAGGGAAAGAGAAAGATTCTTTCACAACAACAAGACTCTTAGGATTAGACATCAATCCATGACATGCAAACAAACATTCACTCCTATAGCTCGGTGTAGGATTGAGACAAGACTGTTAGGGGCTGAAATATACCCTCAAAACATCTAAATCAGATCAAACCAATAACACACACAGTTATAGAAAGCAAGAGGAATCAGGAAACCTGAGATATCATTCAAAAACATGCATACACTTTGATCCAATAAGAGATAATCCACACAAGAAAGCATAGGGACATAAAAAATGTCACATAATGCTTTGCAATATCTGAACAATTAATGAAAATTTAAGAATTGTAGAAAGCCAAAAGGGCAGGAAAATGCCACAAATTGCTCTTTGAGAAAGAAACCTTCTTTTTACAATTGCTAGATTCTGAGCCCTAAAGGCTCTAAAAAATAATATATACATCCCCTGCATGCAAGCAGGAATCAAACTTTTAGGGCTACATAGATATGCATAAAATAATCCAACCCTAAAATAGTCACTTCTGATCATAAATGAATCTCTGAAAATATCCATGTCAATCTAATCTGATATGATCCGCGTATCCATCTCTATAATGAGTCTACAAAAAAAATCAGACTGCCATGATCCATCTACCTCCTTGTAACTGGAATCTATCATTATTGTTCAAATCCAATCTCATATCCTTGAAAGGATCCCAAAATGGTAGTCTAAATCTCTACAAAATCTCTTTCAACTACCACTACCTCTAAAAATCATAAATCCCCAGCTACCCGCACTTGCAACATCTCCAGAAGAAAGCCCCGCGAAAATTGGTTGCACTGCATTTGAAAAAGTCAATGGTCGCATGATCGCATGAGCCCGAAAGGCTTCATGCGATCATGCGACAAGCCTTTGAGATCTCACCTTGCTACCACATAAACACCCAGGCCCACAAGAACCTTTCGCCACCTCAGTCCAAATGGATACATCATCATCCACAGACCCACCACCGGAGTCAAAGTCCCTACTGACCGCTAGAGGCTTGTCGCATGGTCGCATGCGGTTAGGAAGCCGCATGTGATCATGCGACAAGCATGAAACCACACCACTGAAACTATTGTGAACTGCCTTAACTGTGACCACTGACAGTTTGTCGCATGGTTGCATGGGCTTAGAAGAGCCCATGCGATCATGCGACCAACCGTAAGATGTTAACCACTGACCATTGGCGACTTGTTGTTTGCTTGACTGTTGACTAGCCCCGCGGTGACATTTAGAAACTGGGACCCACTTGGTCATGATAGCATGCTTAGGAAATATGCCACCTCACTCAAAAAATGCAGACCCACTAAGATTCTAATCCGACCGTTGTCACATGATCTCATGGGCTTGAAAGATTCTATGAGATTATGCGACAATCGTCGGATCTCCACTGCACTTACAGGGCTATGAGGAACTGGGACCCACCTGGTCAGAGTTGCGCACTTGAAGGTGAAAAACACAAAGGGTTTTTTGGACTGAAAGTCAAAAACATCCTGAGCCTTCAGAGAGAAGGTCAAAAACACACTGGGTTTTCGGGCCAAAAGGCAGAAAACACACTGGACTTTCGACACTAAAAGGTAGAAAACACAGAGGGTATTGACACTTGAGCATTTCTTGGAACAAATAGGATGTGGCCAAAAAGGGAATGATAGGGAAATTTTGGGCAACAATTACATTCTAAGACAAAGCATATAGAGATCAAGTATCATGTTGTAAGAGAGAAAGTTGCTAAGAAGGAAGTCAGACTTGAGTACATAAGTACAAAGGAGCAAATAGCATATATATTTACAAAGCCTTTGCCTAAGGATACATTTGAGTATCTGAGAGGTATGCTTGGGGTTATGCCCTAGCCTACTTTTGAGAAGTGATGCAGTTGGTTGCATCCATCCAGTGGTATATGAACCTTATCTTTCTTCTGAACTGGATGTTGGTACTTCCTCTATGGGGGAGTATGTGTATCTGAGCTAAGTCATGAGGACTCTAGTGACTGTATTTTTTGAATAATGTCTTTTGACATTAGAGTTGTTGTTGACATAATGATGAGATTTCTATCATTGATGTCAATGGGGGAAAAGTGTAGATGAAAAAAACTACTTGTACTATCTGAACAGGAAAACGAAGCAAGATTTGATTGATGAAGAGGACTTGAAGCAGAAATATTGGATTTTTGGAACATTGGATGTTTTTTCATCTATGTTGCCATCAATTCTAATGGGGGAGATTGTTAGGAATGAATGCTAAATGTTTGGAAGCCATTCTGTAGCAGTTGTTGCATTCATGACTATGATTGTCATTGATGTCAACACAATGATCTTCTAGAGACTTGCAAAGAAGTAGACAGAGTTTGAATTAGTGCACATGGGATATTGTAGTTGGAGCTACACGATGTTGAGGATATACTCTTTGATATGTTATATGTTTATGATTAAGAGCGCAGACAATAATTCATTTATTCATGAAAGTTATGAGCATTTTGGTGGAAACAATATTCAGGCAGTGTTCCTGAGTAGCGGTTTATGGAAATCGGATGATATCTCCTAATCAGGATGGAATCTAATTTTGCACAGTTAAAGGAAAGTTGAGGACACATTTATAGTGACGTAGATGACATCACAAACTTTGAGGTTGCATGAGTGAAGAATTATTGTATTTGGAAGCTGACAGTTTTGTGTAATTTTGATGTAGTGTGTGGAAACTTTTATTTTATAATTGTATGCCGACTCATTTGTGATTATTTGAGTGCGGTATAAAGGAAGGAATGTTTTTCCTTGTTGTGATGTTGTAGTGAAGAAGTGTATGAATATGAAGTGAATAAAAGAGCTAAATGTGAAAGCGAATTTGTGAAGGAAGACATACGAAGTACAAAGATCTGAAATTGAGATTTGGTGTAATAGTGAATGCGGTTTGGCACAGTTAGAGAAGAGGTAACATATTATTCTGTTGAGTAATACAAAGATTATTTGGATAGTGTGTTTAGTGATCTTACCCTGAAGTTGTTTGGGTAGTGGGTCCTTCTGTCTTCCATAACTCTTAATAGGGTTAGAATCTTTTAACAATGATTAAAAATCTCCTAACACAGATTCATATGTACTAAATGTATTTCATAAGACTCCTAACAGAGTCCATCCTTTCACAAGGAATATTTATATTAGTGCATCTTTTGTGGGCATCATTCCCACTAGGGTTTACTCTTTGATCAAGAGGTTCCCTAGTCAACATATCTAGTGTCATTGTGTTATTGTGTATGAATATCTTTCTATGGTTGGTAATTATATTGCTTACATAGTTTAATGCTATTGAAGTTGATAAAAGTTATAATTATCTAATAACTGATTCACCCCCCCCCTCTTAGTTATCTTGGTGGACTTTACTTTCTAACAGGGTGCTCCCCTTAATACCGCAAACGCACAACATAAACAAAGAACAACAACAATTTGCAAGAATAGAAAATGGGCTTCTTATTGTCTCCACAAATGTGGAATTACAAAATTTTAGAATTAAAATATGCAAAGCCACATGGGCATCTTCCTTACAATATTATGAGGGACAAAGCCTCAAATAATTACCCAGAACTACTCTGAACTACTCCAAACTGCCTAAGATGACACTACATACCTTTCTTATATAGGCAATTTCCATCGCCCGAGAAGGTTCTAGAAATTTAGCCCTTTAGGCCGACTAAACATAGAATTATTTATTTTACAATTATTACAATAGGGCCAGCTCAAAGAAAATACAAAATATGATTTTAGGTAACCCAACTTCTGGAGGCCATAACTTTTTAACCGTAGCTCTATTTTTTATTGTAACCACTTTTCAGAAATGCCATGACAAGATCTACAGTGCCTAATATGCGACGGGCGCTAGCACCAGTTAGTTGAGGTTCGATCATGATCCAAAGCCTCTAAGGCCTTCAAAATTGACCTAAAAGATTTCGTACCCAAAAACCTCAATAACTTCACCAATACAGATGATGTGGCAATGAAACTCAACTGGTAGGCTGATATGACTGAGATGAACCTCCAACTGTGAAATCAGAACATTCTGAGATCGTATGACCAACTTACTAAAAATGGTAAGTTTCCATAAATAGAGGCTTTGCATAAGATAGCCCTTATTGAAAAAGAAACTAGTAATATTTTTGGGTGATGCAAGATTCCTCTTACACCTAGGATGCTCCTGCATCAGAAATGGATGTTCAAAAGTACACCAAGGAGTTCTTTATGCTTGATATAAGGATTGCACATGAGGAAGTTGAAGAAGAAAATATGGTAAGGTACTTGGGAGGCCTAAGATTCAAAATTCAGGATGAATTAAGCCTCTCCACACCAAAATCTGTTGAAGTGTGTTATAAGTTGACAATAAAGGTAGAGGAAAAGATAAGGAGAAGACAAGAAAGGCAGGGCAACAACAACATCATAGGAAGAGGAAGAGGCAGTAGACTTCCAAGTGAAAATTAGGGACAAGGTAGTGGAGCTAAGGGCAAGGAGCCTATGACCATCTGAACAAAGGGTCAAGAGGAGGAGGAAGGTTTGGAACTGGTAGAGGGTTTAGTGGTAAGTGTTTCACATGCAATGAAGTGCATAATACATCATACAAATGTCCATCGAATGTCCAAGACAACAAGAAGGTAGAGAGAAGAGTGCAAATAGTTCAAAAAGAGAAGAAGGAAGAAGACACCGAGTTAGATCCAAAATCAGGGGAAGAGTACCTAATGTTCCACAAGGGACCAATGTTGCAAAGGTCACAAATTTCTATCTTCGAGACTCATTGCAAAAGAAAAGGTAAACTTTGTAAATTTATTATTGATTTAGGTTCATTCAACAACTTGGTGTCATGTGAAATGGTAGAAAGGTTTTAGTTGATAAGGTTTCCACATAACAATCCTTACAAAGCCTCATGGGTCAGTGATGAACAAAGTTTGATAATTAGGGAGAAAGCATATGTTGAATTTTTCATTGGAGAATATGACGATATGTTCTTATGTGATATTGTCCCAATGACTTGTTGTCACATTCTTTTAGGGAGGCCATGGAAATATTAGAGAAGGACCATTCATGATGGCTATCTAAATACCTATATAGTCCATAAGGATGTTATGAAGTTTTTTCTAAAGCCATTGCAAAATAAGCACAAGGAGGAAAAGAGGGTTGTGTGCTTTGGTAGCAAGCATCTTGTATGCTTGCAAGTCCTTGTGATGGAGAAAACACAAGAAGATGACACTAAAACAAAGGTGCAACAATGAGAAAGGGTGTCTGGTCTATCACTTGATTTGATAGAGAATGTGGTCATTGTGGGGGATATTTTGTGCCCTCTAATTGGAAAAGTGGAGTGTGAGATAGAACCATTAGGTGTGGGAAGAAAGGAAGGTTGTTCAGACTATAAGAAGACAGGAAGAATGGACACATCACAGTCCACCAACAATTGTATCAAACAACATGGTTTGGTTTTGGTTACTAAAACATTGTGTGAAGTTGATGCAATTACAAGGGAGAGGGAGAGACTCCCTCACAAGGAGTTATTATTGCAACAGATGTTAGAATAACTGCACTAGTAAATTTTAGCCTATTTTTTGATGAGGATTAGTCAAATTTTCAATACCAATTGGTCGACCAAATGACCAAAACTATTGTCAGTCTTTTTTCATCAATTATATGATAGGAAAAACCATAGTCAAAATTTCGACATCCATAGTGGTTGAATTATCGACGGAATCATCATCGAAGTAATCGCTTCAACCTAGAAGAATTATAAATCATACCTTTTATCTATGCGACCAAAGTCCGTCTAAATTGCGACAAGTTAGGGTCCAAAATGTTGTCGAGGGTTCAACATTCTCATCGAAATGCCACAAAAAGTTTGTCTCTCTTTCGACGACATTCGGTCAGAATAGACATTGAATACATAGCATTCTCGTTGAAAGAACTATTATTCATACGTCGAAAAAGCGACCAATAATATTTTTTGGTTAATATATATATATATATTAACAAATTAAGCATACCAATATTATCACATAAAACATTAGTAAAAAATGATGAATGATCAATCGTGGTGAATAGTTTTTCTCTATTAAAAATATCAAATATACTATAACTTAAGTAAAATAATTAACAGGAAAATATAAGTTGATTATTGTCTTTGTAATTAGGGTGCTTTTATTTAAACCTTATCCTATGTTCAGGGCTTTAGTCTACTACCTCAACTTAAATTATATGTCTTGAGATTCAACTCACTTGCTTAGCTAAAAGATCCTACATACACTTTTGGTACTCATTTTAAGGCATCTAGAGACTACAGAAAGGGTTTTGTCTCTAACTAAAGAGAGGTCTAGCATGCTAGACATGTATGAAAGTTGTGGAAGCACAACAAGGCCAGTGAACTATTGATTGCATAGGATACACCAAATGTACCTATGCACTAATGAAGCTATCTGTTAAAGACAACATATACCTATGCAGTAATGAAGTAATCTGTCAAATACTTATGCCATAACTGGTTGGTGGGATGAGTGGATGCAGAAGATTACCTCCTAGCATAAAGTTTGAAGCCCCACAAATTCATGAGTGGAGGCTTATATGCTGAGATTAAAAGATTTCATAACTTTGAAACCAATGGATTTATGGTTAAATCAAAGAAGAATACATAAGTAGTGTTGGAAATATTTAGGGATTAACCGAGTTACTGAGAGGGGAGGGGTGAATCAGTAACTTTGAATTTTCTTACAATTACAGATGTATTAACATATAGTTCACTTTTTCCTTATGCATATAGAAAGCATGAAACTTAAAAGCATTCACAACAATGACACATAGATTTGGTTACCCAGAAACCTTCCAAAAAGAAAGTAAAACGGGGTGGGGATGAAACCCACAAAGCTTTAGTACTGCAGAATAAAGTTGGCCGGTTAAGGCTTACAATTTGATCACTTCTGATGATCTGCCCTGTTAGGAGCAATAAGGATTGCTAAATCCATCTTGTTAAAGGATTTACAAACATAAAATGAAGTATGCACTCGGTAAAGAGATTTTACAACAGACTGTTAAGTCTACCTGGTTAAAGGATTTTAGTACTGATTCACCTGTTAGGATGAAACAGTAGATCTCTTGCTTTGCAACTGGATTGCTGATTGAGATTCGCTGAATGTACTGATCACCTTCTGTGATGAATTTGTCTTTGTTGTTCCCTATACTACTGTAGCCCTTTGTAATTCACTTATCTCTGCCTTTTCTTTTTATTCACATACATACTCATATATTTTTATCTTGACATTTTTACAACATTGTTTATATACAAGTCTAAACAATTAATTACAATTACAAAGTCGGCTTGACAAATAAACATAAGTGCCACTAAGTCAGCCCAAGTATGGTTACACGGTTCCTGCAAACTAACTCGGTGACTTTCTGATACTCGGCATCCACTGCATTACTCGGCATCGTCATGCACTCGGTAGAAGTGAAGGCACGGTTCATACTAACCACTCGGTAGGTTTTGAACTCGATAAATACTGGTGACTCGGTAGACATAATGTTACTCAGTTTACACTATCCTGCTCGGTTTGCATTATCTTGATCGGTTTACACTATCTTGCTCGGTTTACACTGTCTTGCTCGGTTTGCACTGTTCTGCTTAGTTTGCACTATTCTGCTCAGTTTGCACTATTCTGCTCGGTTTGCACTGAGAATGCAAATAAGTGTTGTCACTAGTGGCAATTCTGCTTAATGCCAACAATCTCCCCCTTTGGCATTAGTGACAAAAACACTTATTGCTCAAAACTTATATACATGAATCATACTGAGATTTATTTTGATTTGTCTTTGTCATAGGGCTTTATACATTATCTCCCCCTTTCAATGTGCTAACTTTTTCTTCTATACAAATTTCCTTCTATACATATCTCCTTCTATACATATCTCCCTCTATACATATCTCCCCCTTTTTGATGATAATGCCAAAGGTGTATATACAAGTGATTTACAAAGAGAATCCAAAATTTGATAGAAAATTAGAATGTACCTTCATGATTAGTGCCAGGGTTCTGTCCCAATTTTCTTGCAGAATCTTGCATGTATGGATTGCAATTTGGACTTCTGCAGAGAGTTCAATCATGTGATCTGCTATAGAGAACTGATTGTCATGAATCAATGTTTTGGAATGTTCAATGTGCTTATACATTGTATTCATGATGGGAAGGATCATGTTCTGGATGTCTAGCAGTGTGGACCGGATCCTTGTGTCTTCTTTTAGTAGATCTGACTGCATATTTGATAGGTATGAGACTTTCATGTGATGAGCAGAGCTTGAACTTGGTTCAAGTTGCAGCTTCTGTATGCTAATCTTCATATCCTCATCCATTTTATTCATTTTATCCTTAACATCCTTTGTGAACTCGGCAATATTGCACAGTCTGGCCAAAAGAGAGGTGACATTCGAATAGGTGGATTCAATATTTGACAAGTCTGAAGACAATTCCACTTGATTAATAGCTATGTGCTGAGCAATGTGCTCAAGCACTTTATTGTTGAATCTCTTCTCAGCTCTTTCAACTAACTTTTCTGTCCCAGATGAATCCTCATTGTATTTATTTACTGCTTCAGCTAATTGTAGCAAAACATGTTGAGAGGAGTCTACTTTAATACCTAATGCATCAGACAAAATGTCTTTAGCATCCTTAATGATTTGATATTCCTTGCCTCTCTCCTCTTTAAGCTTCTTTTGCTTTGCTTTCCTTTGGAGGATTTCACCTTTATTTTGCATTTGGTCCGCTGATAGATTTGCAAAATCTAATGTTGGAATCTCTATTTCTTCATCTAGGTCTATATCCTCTACTATATTCTTACCCAAAAATTTTATACTCGGTAGAGCCTTAGGCTTATCTGTACTTAATGCCTTAGTAGTAGTGGCAATAGACATAGTAGGACTGGCTATAGAGACTGGCACACTGTCTACTGCAGAACTTAAAATATTTACACTTGTAGAATAAAAAACTGGAATACTTACTGCTGGAAAACTTGATGAAGTGGGAGACTGCAACTCGGTAGAAGAAATGGTGGTTGCTTCTGTTGTTGCTATGGGTGATTGGACAAAAGTTGAAGTTGTCACAACCATGCTTGAAGGTGTCTCCGGGCTAGATGTAGAAACTTTTACTGGAGAGGTAGGAAGTGATGCAATGACTTCTGCTACTATTCTCACAGTATCATCTACCTCAGTGGCTTCTTCTTGTTCATCACTATCATCTTCAATATCTTTTATTATTACTGTCTCAATACTCGGTTGGTGAAGATGGTATATGTTCTTCCATGTGGCATTTGTAGCCTTCACAACCGATTCAATATTGTTGATCAGAATCAAACAAGTATTGAACCTTAGTGTCATCTTACTTTCATTTTCCTTTAATGCCTTCTTTACTTCATCATTTTTCAAGCTCGGCATTAACTGTCTCAGGGTTTGATCAAATATGTCTATCACAGTTTGCTTTGCATTGCTCCATCTCATTTTTATTGGATTTAATAAGACTGCTGGAACCTGTGGGGCTATTTCATCAGGAGAGTATTTCCACTGTCCCATCTTTTCAATAACAGCATCTTCTATTTCCTTCTGTTCTGTTTCCGATCTGGTTTCATATTTAAAAGATTTTATGTTACTTACTCCAGATCCTGATCCGTCTCTAAAAAGTTTGATCCTCTCTTGAAAGTTTAGAGGAGGCCTTTTGAATACTATATCTTTGTCTACCTTGTTTGCCTTATCTGCCTTACCTCTTGCACTTCTTCTTGTAAATACAACAGTGGGAGGCTTAGGTGCCTTAGTGATAAAAACCTTTCCTTTCTTCTTTGCAGGTTCTGGTTCCTCTGTTTTCTCATCCTTTCCTTTTCTTCTTCATCGTTATCTTCTTTGTCCTCGGTTAGCATTTGCATTTTGGCTATCCTCTTCTTTCCTTTGTTTACCGCCTGTGGAAGTTTTATGCTTAATTCAATTCTCACCTTTGCTTCATCATATGTTCCAAAATATGGAGCTTTGGGATTAACAGGCTGACTAAGAAGGGCTTCAATGATATTCTTGGTTTCATCAATATTTACCTCATAAGGAAGAGGTTTTACTTATACAATCCTCAGTTTAGCTGCTTGAATATATACATTGTCACAGTCTACCATGAAACAAATGTCATCCTTGTAATCCTCCACCAACTTTTGTGGAATCCGGAATCTGTCATTCATTTTCTCTTTGAAAGACTCAAAATAACTATCCATGATGCTTTCAAAATTTTCACCCATTTTTGAGATGTATTCATTTATCTCATAAAGTACTGGCACATCTTTTCTCCATACAACTTTTCCTTTGGAAGGGAAGAACTTTTGAACATAGAAGAATAAACAGACCAGTAGGGATCCAAACTTACATGGATTGTTTTTGGAAGTTTGAATGCTTTCCATGTTCTTGTTAAACTGTTTTAACAATAAATCTGCAAGGTCAAATGATAAGTTGTTCTTGACCACTTTGTATGCTAGGTCAATAGCTTCACAGGAGACACTATTCTGTCGACTTGAACTGTATATTTTATGGGCAATTATGTGTGTACCAAACTTTAGTTCAGCATCGGTAATATTGCTAACTTTCATGCCTCTACCATCCCACTCAGCTAGGGTTTTCTTTTCCAGTTCTGACCGACCTAGGGTTTTGGTAGTTTTTGCTTTGTTCAACATGCGAAGATCGGTGATTTGATGAATCATCTTCTTGGTGATCTCTATGGGTTGCTCAAGCCAAATCTTGCCATCATGTATACGGCTGAGAATGTATCTAACCCATTTCTGTTGAAAGTTTCGAGGTAAATGTGCAATGTGAACTAATCCCTTATCTTCCAGATGTTTGTGTTCGGGTTTTAGAGTACCATCCACACATAGTTCTTCACGCACAATATCTAGTTCTAGGTTTCCCATTTCATGAATTGCACAGTTGAAATGATTGCGAATATCATTAATAAGTAGTACCTTAGGAGGAATCTGAGATTGAGCTCCGTTTGGGTCTAGGGCTGTTGCAATTGCGGGCACGATCTTGAAATCTGGTGCTCTCCATTCCCCTTGGACTAACATTTCAGATCCTTTCTTCACTGAGGTACTAGATGATGCCATGGTAGCTCACAGAAAATTCTTTTCGCAAAAGGTATTTGAGTCGCTGGATTGCTCTTGAAGTTTTCTGCTCTCAAAGTGCTAAAATTTGCGGTGAGGAATGAGTTCGATTTCTTGCCTTTTGTTTACAACTCTATCATTAATGCTCAGTACAAATTAGGGTATGAATTTTGACAGATTGTCACCCACTAGGAATTAATTGCTCGGTGAAGACTTCGCAACTCGGTGAACTTGAGAATTCATATTGCTCCGACCTCACTCGGTAAAGACTAATACCGACCTTGTTCGGTAAAGACTGGTACCGACCTTCCTGTGATCTTACTGCATCTTGTATGCTGATTTAGATCTTTCTTTTAATTCGGTTCTGGAACTGCTTGATGTTTGTCTATGAGAATACAGTTCCAGTGGTTTCTTGGAAATTAGTTTGAGTCAGTAGAGCCACCCATTCCATTACTTGGACTGGTTTTCTCGGTAGATTTAGGAATCCACTTTTGTCTCACCTGTTTCCTGACCTTAGTTGCTTCATTCTTCTTTCCGTCTTCAACTTCACTAGCATTCATGCAGTTTCTGGCTATGTGACTGAGTTTAGTGCATTTGAAGCATCTTACGGTAGTATCTCTTTTCCTTAGATGATGTTTTATGCAGTTCATGCCAATGTGTCCATATTCTCCACAGTAATGACATCTACACTAGGTGTTGTAGTCCCATCCAAACATTGCTTTCATAATTTGTTCTGCTGGATTGAATGTCTTGGATCTGCACTCGGATGCTTTGTGACCTTGTTTGTTGCACTTGTGACAATTGCCTCTGAATCTTGGTTTTTCCTTGCATTCATTTGCTTTGTGACCATGTTGATTGCAGTTGTAGCATTTTCCATTGAATTCTGCTTTTTCATTGTTCAAACATTTATTTGAAGTATGTCCTATTTTACCACAATGATTACAAGTAGGTTTTTGATTTCTTTGAGTACCTTGCTTAGAAGATTCACCTTCTCCTTTGTATCCAAGTCCTGCTTTTCCTTTTTGCCTATGCAAATTTTGCTCATACAGCTGATTCAAGTCTTCTTGGCTTTTCAGCATTCCTTCATTGATTTGTTTTTCGGTGTTTAGGTCATCCACCAATCTTAGATTGATTTCCTTTTCAGATCTTAGTTCTTCTCTTGTGTTTTCTATTTCTGATCTTAGATTCAAAATTTCCTCATTTGTATGGGAGATCTGATTAATTAGGTTTTCTAGCTGAAGGGTTTTATTTTGGACTTCATTGTTCCTTCCATCTAATTCATCTTTCAACTTGTTTCTTTGTTTTAAGATCTCACAAAATCTTGTTGAGTGTAGCTCTTGTTCTCTTTTTAATTTTCTCACTTCTTCCTGTAGAGACCCATTCTTTTCTAGGAGTTGTTTGACAACATTGTTTGCTTCATCTGAGCTATTTGATTGAAAAAGATCTTCAACCTTTTCTTCAATGTAATTCTGATCATTCATCTGATTTGCAAGTTCCTTCCTTCTTCTTAGGGATTGGGAAAGATGTTCTTTTGCTTCCTTTAGTTTAGCTATGGCCATTTCCAGATCTAGCTTTTCATTTTCAATCACCTTGTTCAGTTTGAATACCTCCATTGTCCTGGATCTTTGCTCAAGCTAGTTAAGCTTTATCTTGAGAACCAACAAAGCTCTGATACCAATTGTTGGAAATATTCAGGGATTAACCGAGTTACTGAGAGGGGAGGGGTGAATCAGTAACTTTGAATTTTCTTACAATTACAGATGTATTAACATATAGTTCACTTTTTCCTTATGCATATAGAAAGCATGAAACTTAAAAGCATTCACAACAATGACACATAGATTTGGTTACCCAGAAACCTTCCAAAAAGAAAGTAAAACTGGGGTGGGGATGAAACCCACAAAGATTTAGTACTGCAGAATAAAGTTGGCCGGTTAAGGCTTACAATTTGATCACTTCTGATGATCTGCCCTGTTAGAAGCAATAAGGATTGCTAAATCCACCTTGTTAAAGGATTTACAAACATACAATGAAGTATGCACTCAGTAAAGAGATTTTACAACAGACTGTTAAGTCTACCTGGTTAAAGGATTTTAGTACTGATTCACCTGTTAGGATGAAACAGTAGATCTCTTTCTTTGCAACTGGATTGCTGATTGAGATTCGCTGAATGTACTGATCACCTTCTGTGATGAATTTGTCTTTGCTATTCCCTATACTGCTGTAGCCCTTTGTAATTCGCTTATCTCTGCCTTTTCTTTTTATTCACATACATACTCATATATTTTCATCTTGACATTTTTACAACATTGTTTATATACAAGTCTAAACAATTAATTACAATTACAAAGTCGGCTTGACAAATAAACATAAGTGCCACTAAGTCGGCCCAAGTATGGTTACACGGTTCCTGCAAACTAACTCAGTGACTTTCTGATACTCGGCGTCCATTGCATTACTTGGCATCGTCATGCACTCGGTAGAAGTGAAGGCACAGTTCATACTAACCACTCGGTAGGTTTTGAACTCGGTAAATACTGGTGACTCGGTAGACATAATGTTACTCAGTTTACACTGTCCTGCTCGGTTTGCATTATCTTGATCGGTTTACACTGTCTTGCTCGGTTTGCACTCTTCTGCTCGGTTTGCACTGTTCTGCTTTGTTTGCACTGTTCTGCTCGGTTTGCACTGTTCTGCTCGGTTTGCACTGAGAATGTAAATAAGTGTTGTCACTAGTGGCAATTCTGGTTAATGCCAACAAGTAGATGTTAAAATGATACGAGATTATTTAGAGTTTGTGGACAATAATAATTTTATTTTTGATGGGTTTCTAACTGATTTCTCTATAACAACAACGTATGTAGTAGGTACATTATTTTTCGACTTCACTAGAAGGCTCAACCATACCTTTTATGTAATATTAAAGTTTCATTATTTTTTCATTAGTCATTTGATCTTATAATAGTAAAGTTGCATTGTCATTGGTTCCCAAGTATTTGTCTCTTTGACATTTGTTTCTCCATCTTTATACATTATATTACCATGCATCTCTATTCTTCATTCAATAGTCATTGGATTATTAACTTAATGTATGGCTACATCTAATATATTTCACTATTCACAATAACATTACTTAATGTATGGATACACCTAATGTATTTCATGATTCTGATGAAGGGTGCTCCCCTTAGTACCATAAACACATAACAGAAATAGAGAAACAACAACAATAATATGCAAGAACAGAAAATTGGCTTCTTATTATCTCCACAAATGTGGAATTACAAACTTTCAGAATTACAATATGCAAAGCCACATGGGCATTCCCTTAAAATATTCTGTAGGAAAAATCCTCGAATCAATACCTAGATCTACTACCTAGAACTGCCCTAGACAACACTACGGGCCTTCTTTATATAGGCAATTTCCACCGCCCAAGAAGGTTCTAGAAATTTAGCCCTTAGGGCCGACTAAACTTAGAATTATTTTATTTTACAATTTATTACATCAAAGTCGGCTCAAAATGAGTTTTGAAACCCAAACATAAATTTTGAAGAAAAATTATTTTCTGCCATTTCAGGTGACCAAACTTCTGAAGACCATAAGTCATCACCCGTTGACCCGATTGGCTATTATAACCCCATTCTGGAAACGCCATGAAGTGCTCTACATGATTGGCTAACACAATGCACCCATCACCCAAGTTTTCAACCTCATCCGGGGCCTCTAAAGCCTTCAAAACTGAGTTTGAAGTTTCTGTACCCTGCTGCCAATACCGAAAATCTTCAATATCTTCAAAACTACACATGATCTAGCCATGAAACTTTGTTGGCAGGCTGATATGACTGAGATGAACCTCCATATGTAAAATCAGACATTCCGAGATCGTAACACCAACTTACTAAAAAATAGCAAGTTTCCATAAATAGCAACTCTGCACAAGATAGCCCTTATTGAATACAAAAATAGAAATATTTTTGGGTGATGCAAGATTGCTCTTACACCCAGGATACTCCTGCATCAGATTCACAACAACATTCTTGTCATTGTTTTGAATATTATCACTATTTCTTACATTGAAATCATTGTCTTTTCTTTCACTGTTATTACTATACTATTATCTTTGTTTTGAGAATTGATGATCTATGCTCTTTATCCTTTGGTCTTTGTAATCACATTATCATTACTAATTAGTTTTTATTTATGTCTCATCCACCCTCTAATTTTTCTCATATAAGAATTTGAGATCTATCCTCTACTTTCCATTTCATTGACTAAGCTCTTCATCTATGAAAAAGTTTGAACTTCTAGCCTCTAATAAAATGGATTTCAGTTATATTACCAAAGTGTCATCAACAAATTTGTGCCAAAGTTGAGGTTGTCACTGTTGTGTTTGCTCCCAAAGTTGGGTTCAGGATTGGTGAAAGTAGATCCTTGATCCTCCCATTGCTAAATGGTACCAATCATGGTGTCTAGAGAAGAGCATAATATTCAAGCCATTAATGAATATCAACTTATAGTTTTATTATTCTACTACATTAAATATTGGCCAATGAATCCCTTAATGTAATCTTTTAATGTATTACCATTATGTCTATGTTATATCCATTTACTAACTTTTGTTTGACAGAAAGGATTGTGCAGAGTCTTTGATCATCAAGAATAATGTACATTGCAGAGAGGGTTATTTATTGTGTCTAGCCAAGGGTATTGAAAAGGTTAAAAATATGGACATTTGACTGAGAAAAGTCACTGAGTATTCCTCTAAACAAGTAATTGGTAGATGACCAACAGTGTTGTACATTTTCCTTTTTTGTGAAATATTTTCTTGAGACTAAGGAGCATCATTATAAATCATTATCATGGGGATAAGTCTATTTAAGGTCTCTTGATTCATGGTAACTCATATACGAAGACATAACACTTACTTATAGCTATTTTCTTTACAAGTAGAAGGAAATTTTGATTCTCATATCACACAATATTCTACTGACGATGGCATCCCAAATTTTCTAGTGTACAATTAGACAATATCTTTGCATTTTGTATTCAAGCATACTTGTATATGCTACATTGCCTTACTATATCAGAGACTTTTTTGGCGTGCTTTGTTTTATCTATCAACTATATTAGTTCAAACATTTCTCTTTGACAACACCAAACCATTCTAACCATTACCGGGCTGGTTAGACTCTATTTTACCTTTTCTATTAGTACCACTAGTTCTGATGACAACAAAGTCAATTCTGTTGTATAGGTTTTGTCAACTTACAACTTATTAAGTATTGATGTTAATCTTCTTGTAGTGTTTTTCTTTCCTCCCATTGTTTCATTTTTGTAGTCACACTTATATACTAGATGTAAGCATATGGGCAACTAGGAGTCTTTTTGGGTAGTGTATGCATTATAGTTAAGTCAGGTGAAACTGTGTAAAGATGAAATACTTCAGGTAAGATAAGTTGAATCTAATACTGAGTAAGATAATTACACTTTTGTAAATGTCAAGATTATTGGGAGTTGTGAAAAATGTCAAGATAGAAAACATTTTCAAATGGCCAAACAGTAAATTGACATTTGAGAGAAAAATTTCAATATATGTTTACAGACCACCTAAAAAATCCCAAGGCTAGTACTAATTTTCTAAATGTTGTACAATTACAACATTTCCTCATCTTTTTATAAATATATTCAAATAATGAAGAATGATGTAAGGCACGCCCGAACATAGCTGAGAGAAAAGTGCCAATCCTTATAAATATTAAAAAATATAATGCTTTGGAAATTCAATGATTCAAACCTTATTTTTGAACAATATCTAGAAATTCAAACTATTAAGGATTACATACGACACATCCAAACACAACCAAGAGAAAGGTGCCAACACTTACCACCAAAACCAGGAATAACTCCAAGAGAAAGCTCTGGCAACCCAAGTTGTGCTTTTGGCGTTGAAATACGAGCATGACAAAACTTCACAAACAGAATGAATCAGAAACTTAAAATAGATCATGTAATGCGATGAACCTTTGGAAATATAAAATAAGAAACTAAGTGTTGATATTAAAATGGCATACATACCAGTAACAACAATTCCCCCCACATCATTTCTTCTCATTGCCTCATCATACTTTTCCCCAAGTGCACCAAGGACTGTAAAGAAACAAGATAAACAAATCAGAAGCATATAGCAATGTTAGAATAGTTACTAAAATGGTCATAAATTATGTTTTTATAGTAAAAAAATACTTTGACATAAGAAAAAAACTACACAATATTAAAACATGACATTGTGCTTTAAAAAATAAAAAGGTAATAATATGAGACCATTCATTAATTAGCTGTTTAAATTTTCATTAGTTGAGAATTGATAGTCACTCTCAAAAGGACAAGAAACTCATCCCCTAAGTCAAAGGGATACATTTATGAAATAATTAAGACAATGATTCAAAGACAAAAACACTATTATTGACAAAGCAAGAAAGATCAAAATAATAGTTTTGCTGCTATAGTGCATGATTGGGCCAAACATTGTTCAATGCAAACAATAAATAAATTAAGGGAAGTGAAGAGGGTCGCAAACTAGTAAAAATAAATCATTGTTATTAAGTAACAAGAAAGAGCAGCCAAAATGACAAAATTAGTGCTATGAAGATAATTGTCATTGTATAGAAGCAGTGGTGTTCAATGTCTAAAGGACAACGACATATTCAAACAAATTTGTGTTTATAGATGGATTGATAATGAATAAAGAGATTTCAAAAAATAGTGATGTGTACACTGTCAAAGAACATTGTGGTATTCACAATCAAAGAACAAAGATGTGCTCAAGGTTATAAAATAGTGATTTGTTTTAGAATGTGAAGAGTGTAGTAAGAACAGTAGTAAGTAATGTTGCAATAACAATGAATGTAGAACAAAGATGTAATGGAAGTGAAAAAATAGTGATTGTTCAAGGCTTTTGCTATACAAAGTCAATGGTGAACAAACATTGATACAAAACAATGAAATGACAGGATCCATGATGAAGATGAGTTGTTCACCATTCTTGATGTAGCAAAGTCAACAAGATTGGTTAAAGGCCATAAAAAAATCAGTCACAATTATCTAGGAACTATGTTAAAGCACTGTCCCAAGAAATGATGAAGGTGTGTTTTCAAGAACAGAGATGGAGTCTTTGTTTTGACAGAGGGATCACGTTTTAGAGAGGGATGACAAGAACCATAATATAGAGGTATCATTTTATTATTTTTTCATCATGAATAGCATGGTGAGTTTGTAAATGATTGTCATAAAGAGCAAAAAAAGATACCTAATAGGAACACAGTAAAAGTATCATATGGGGCAAATTAGAGGCCAAAAGGACATCAAGTGACAATCACAAGAGCCTTATTGCAAAAGTAATGGTAAAGTGGGCTTAAAGATAGTGTTGCTATAATGCATTAGGAATACATAACAGTGATTAGTAAAGTGTGCAAAAAACCAGTGATAGAGTGTCGATATGCATAGAGGTCATAATAGTAATAAATGTTTATAACAGTACTTTTAATAATGCTCCAAACATTGAGAATGCAAGATACCTGTAATGATGAACTTCATTTCGACTTGCTAATTGGCTATCACTATTAACTCTAAGCTTATCTTTAAAGTTTTAGCTTCACTTGGTTTCAAGAATAGTTTAATATTCTCTACTTAACAAGGCCAACCACGTGAAGGTGGAAGCTCATTTGGCCCCTCCCCCCCCCCCCCACAACATCACTCTAAATTCCCCATTAACATATAATAACATTCATTCATTCATCCATTTTTGAAATATAACATTCAATCATTATAATCACATGATAACATTCATTAACACATAAAATTCATTAACACACAACATTCATGAATAATTCATTAACACATAAAATTCAGTAACACACAACATTCATGAATAATTCATTAACACATCATTCATCAACATTACTAGTACAAAAGTACATTCATTAAGACAACGTTCTTTCATTAGCAAAAAATGTTAATTATAATCATTTCTTTTTGGGTTTCTTGTTATTTTTTTTAATCATGTAATTTCTAAGAGGAAGATCAATGTCCTCGTCATTCCCCTCCTCTACTGATTCTAATTCCAATGCATGTCTCCTCCTCATCTATTCAGGAACAGGAGGTCATTGCACCAAAGGAGGGTCCACTGCAATAACAACTACGTCATGAGTTAAATTCACACCATTTTATATTAGTGAATTACACCTATTTAATTAAGTAAAAGAACTATAAATCAAAAAATTAATTTAAAAGAATAAAACATAGATTTTCTTTACCTGAATGTGCCACATGATCTACATGGTGATCACTCTAAACATCCTCTGGCACTCGTTCAGCATGACATTTTGTATCCTCTAAAATATACACAAAAAAGGTTACACCAAGTTCAATTTAAGATGTTAAATTATATTAATAATTACATAATTAATTTTAAATAGCAAATGAACACCTCCATCGACACTATGATGAACATCAGGGGCTTCATCATGCTGTGTAGGATCTATGTTACGATTAAGAGGCTACATTGCAATGTCATGCACATTATTATCAAATAGATTTTTGCTCAAGTATTCAATTTCTAATATATTTTTTGGTAGATTTACCTGTTCACATGATGCAGGAGACTCTTGGGTTGGGCTAGTGGAATCTTGGCGTTGGCGTTTAGCCATGGCTTGATAGCCTTCCTTAAAGGCAGTTTTTTTGTGTTTTGTTGTGGCCTCTAAATTAAATTCAGAGCCCTACATTTTTTGATTAAACAAAATTATTTGCATTTTATAAATAATTTTTCTCCACAATTCATTTACTGCTACTTACAATTCATGCTTTAATTTTGGAATATCCACCAGAGCCAAGTCTGTGCTACCCAATGTTTTGCAGCCTAGCCTTTGTTGCCTTTGATGTGTCTTGCAACCTATGAAAAGTTTGAAATATGTTAGATGATATAGATATAAACATCACTAATTAGTGCATTATTACTTTGTACTAGTAGTTAATACTATTGCATACCTTCTTCTCTCATTTGCTGGTGTAATTCCTCTTTGAGCATCCCCTTTCTCCTTTGCATCCAAAATGAACTCATTCCAATCCCTCACTGGAATAAAGGGAGGACACTCGTACTTTGGGTTCTAGACGAGACTCCTTCTATATGAGTCCCTCACAGTCTTAAGATGTTTGACAACTTTTTCTAAAATTTTCTTCTCTTAAAAAATATTACTACCAAACTCATGCTCTAAATCTTTAATGAGCTGATCTTTTAATTTTTTGTCTTGCAAGTTCCACCTTTTAAGAAAAAACACAAAATTGTTAGATAGAAAAATTAACTAAAGTTGTGTACCTTGAATATAATAAAAGAAAAGACCCGAATGAAAGGAAAAATACTGTACCAATTAATGATATGAACAAAAAATAGTGGGATAGGGTTAGTTCACTTATGATGTTCCACCTTGTATGTATGGTGGGCTTGAATATCTTCAGTGTGAGGTCATAAAGCATCTTATAAAATGAATCATTTCCTACAAAAAATGTCATGGGATAATCAATCCAAAACTTGTTATGAATAGGTAAATGCATATTAAAATATAAAAAATAATAATTTTAAAGTACTTGGAAGCTTAGGACATTTTAAAGGCATCAATTCATTATCGTCAATCGACAATGACATCTGCATAACTCCTATGCTAGAAACATGGGTAGATCTAGGAAATGATGGTGAATTATCACTAATACATGTACTATGATTTGTATTTGGCATAGCAGATGATGCCGGTGTATCTCCTACTCCAAAAAATTAATCCACTATGAGATGCACCCAAGATTAAAGTACAAATTATCAAATCATAATTAACACAAAACCAAATATAGCAAAACAAGGATTTACCAGGCATAGATTGTGAAGGTGTCGATGTTTGCATGCCGCTTGTTGCCAACATTGCACTCAACAATCTTGGATGGACATCTGTCGACCTCCTAGGAGGAGTCACCTGCACTTGATGACCTGAACAATACATTGTTAGCAAAGACATTATGAAATAATAAAAGTAAGAGTTAACTTTAGAAATTTTTGAATGTTCCAAAGAAAAAATTGATTGTAACTTGTCAACTAAAGGATTATTTTACCTGAGGCAGCCAGAGCTCTGCTAGTATTGACCTCACTACATTGTCCTTGACCAGGTACTTGAGTTTGCAAATAATCCTGTAACAAGAACACATACATATTTTACTTCACAACATAAAAGAGTATAAAATGTAAACCTTTATTGAACTTTTGTTATAACTAAAGATTCATTACTGCTTACTTCATAATGACGTGCTTGTGCCATCAATTCAGATAGCCTCTTCAGCATCTTGGTTGGATTTACTTCATCCAAAATGCTAATAATTTCTAAATTGATTTTTTTTAGTTTTTTCCTCAACATAATTGTTATATTAGGCATTTATGTGATATCATCATCAGAAGGGGTAGCTATTGCCTCTATTGCTGCAGGTGCTTTTCCCCTATCCTGAACATCAAATTGTTATAGAAATATCAGTAAAACTATCTTAAAAACTCCAAAACCCTAAATACAATAATATAATAATATAACAATTTTCAACTATCTAATTTGTACAATTTCAATAAGGTTTACCATTGCTGAAGAATGGGTGGGAGGAGCATCCTCATGGCTTCTATCATGTGGGGGATCCATATCATCTTGTGACAAAGATTAAATATATAAACTTCAGCGAACTGAAAGCAATAGACTTAGAAAAAAAAACTTATTAATAAAATGGTATATAGTACTTACCACCCTCATGATAGTAACTTTGTTTGTATCTATGCGATTTAAATGGTAATCTATTAGCAGTTCTTCTCCTGCACTTATTGATTTTATCGCATATACAAAAACTTGATTCCCTTCACGTGCCTCAAATATGAAATTGGGTTGCTTATTAGTTGAAGAAGGTCACGTACTATTTATAAAACCTGCAATATTACCTATTGCTTGTGGTCTCCCATCAATGTACATTGCAAATCTTTTACTTTGATCATTTTTTTTCCATTGTATATAATTTTCTGATAGTGCATATCTATGCATACTTTTTTTATATTGAACAATCTGCATCCAATCATTGTAATTGTAACATGGACCGACATACTTGAACAATTCAACAACTTTTTTGTAACATACCTTTATCCCATCCATGAAAAATATGCCCAAACCATGTAATGAGGATGGAGCTATGCGATATATCTTCTCATTAACACAAAAATTAGTGTTAATTGGAGGTAGCTCATTGGGTACCCATTCTTTCTCAATATGTGTGTACCAAAAGGGCACCTTGATGTCGCCTTTGGTCTCATCATCATAAGAACATAACCCTCTTTTAGCAAGGAAAAATTGCATGTGTTTATCAAATTTTTTTCTAATCTTTTGACCTCTAGTTGACCTCCCCATTTTAGTCATATTACATGTAAAACTTTCATCTACCATTCCCTCATTTCCCTCATTCGATGTAGATAGATCTAACAAGTACCTATTTGGTGGGTCCTGCAATCCATCAAATGAGATATTGTCACATCCTTGCTTCAAATAGAGTTTTGATAATATTTAAATAATATATATAGATTAATCAAGTTGTGACCCATACGTACGGTTCTTTGTTTATATGTGGGAGATATAACATGTACTAAGTTGAAAGTGATTATATAATTATATGTCTATATGGTTCTTCTTTGTCTATATATACATTATATGATTATATAATATGTCTATTTATAACATACGTGCTCAGTGATAAACAAGACGAATATAGGAAAATTATGTCTATTTATTGACTTATACCTATTGATCCATGTCACTATGCATGATCCACGCCAAAGGGGTTAAATTTCCTGCATATGTTAATCATTTATCTTAAGTTAGCTAAAAATTACATGATACATATGCTACAAATAAATTAGAAGACAACCTGAACAATATGCAACATCGTAAACATGAACAAATTTACCTTATATATGGAATGCAAGATCATCAATAGAAGGGGTGACGATGTCTGTAGTTAATTGCCTATTTGCAAAAAGGGTGATAATCAAACATAATATATACATGTATCAACAACAATTAATTAAGCATCGTAAGAAAAACATTGGTAATTATAAATCACATATGTTGTAAACATTAGAATTGAACATAATAAATATGTAATCATTAGAATTGAAATCAATAAATCAAAATTAAACATATATACTAATCAATATAAATATATATAAATAATTAAATCACATATATACCTTGTACATTTCAATCATGTCATTGATCATCTTCTTCATCCATCATCATCATCATCATCACCACTATCATCATCACCATCATCATCATCATCATCATCATCATCATCATCATCATCCTCATCATTTGCTTCTTCATCATCTTCAATATCTTCTTCTTCCATAATATTATACTTTATCGGCCTTCCTCTTGGATCATGTCTAACAACAAATGACCAACCCTGTTTATGTGGAACCTTTGAGTAAAACACTTTCTCACATTGGCTTGAAAAAAAATAGGGCTCATTTCCAACTAGCTCAAATGACCTTGTATTAATCATTGTAAATCTATTATCATGTTGAATAACAGTTCTATCTGGATCATTTTGATTTAGTCGTAGCCTATACCATTTGACAATGAATATAACTACTTTGAAGGAGTTAAAGTCACACTCAATTATATCATCCAAGATGTCATAGTATCAATTTTGAGATTGTTGAGGATGTATGTCATTTCTAGATGATATATTAGTGACCTCAAAAACTGCAGTTATCCTAGAATCACAAGTTTTCTTCGTGCCATCCAACTTTTTTATTCAAAATTTATGGCCATGATAGTACATAGCTTTGTGGTGCTTGACCTGTAATTTTTTAAGCATGTGAAAATTATTTGCATCATGATTTGATACGAAACATATGAGTCATGATCATTAATAAATTTGTACGTACCTCTCTACCTCTTAAACCATATGCTAGATCAATTACCATTGGCGTAACATTGGAATCTCCATTACGATGAGCTTCTCTAACCAATGAAAAAACACCTTCCCATGTTAATGAGCAACCATTTTGTTGACATCATTCAATCCATACCATCATCCAGTCAAGATTGTTCACAATATATAAATGTATTGCATTCCACTCTCGACCAACTATATAAAAAAAATAAACCAATTATAAATAACTTATATTGAAGATTTATAAGAATTAATTAACTACAATAACATCTTATATTTACCTCTCACTTTCTTCAATCTACCTTTTTCCATCAAGTACTCTCCTTCGAATTTGTTAATAGAATTGGGATCCCAAATACAATTTACATGGATCTTTGCTGCAAACTTAGGAAGATATTTGTTAATGTACACCATGGTCTGGTATACCATATATCCCTCCACCATATAACCCTCAGGATGTGCTCTCTATCGAATCAAGCCTTTCAAAAATTTCAAGTGGCTCTCAACCATCCACATTGATCTAGTTGGTACAGGTCCCCACAATTCAATCTCCTCAACTTGATGTATGAGGTAGTGTTCTTGTGCATTGAAAAAAGTTGAAGGTAGACACTTTTTCATTTCACACATAAGATGAGGAATTTTTCTCTTCCAATATTTTATATCTTCTTTATTGATTTCTTTTGATGACAACCACCTCATGTATTTTTCAAAATCATATATAACTTGTTTGACACTGTTGGTGAAGTGGTGTGGGAGAGATAGAGGTAGAACATACTGCAATATTTGTAAAATGATCTTATCAATATTTTATAAAAAAATGCAATGAAAACTACATACAGTATACAAATATATAGTGAATACAAAATAACATGAATTACCTTAATAAATGTATGCCAATCATGTGTTTTCATACCTGACCCAAATTCACTTTTCTTTGATATGAGATCATTTATGTTTACAGCAAATCTTGTGGGAAATCGTATTTTTTTTATGACTTCTTTTATAGCACTGCTCTACTACTCTGACAATAACCAACTAAAGGCACTTGTATCAATATGATCTTCATTGTTATTTGATCAAATGAAAATTTTCATTGCATGGTTGGATTCTTAAATGTCACTATAAATTTTGACAATTTTGTCTTTGTCACGCCTTCCATCCAAGATTTTTCTTAATGTCTCTGTTACATTATTTCCAATATGCATAGTATCAAACAAATGCACGATTGTGAGTTGCTCGTAGTATGAAAACCTACTAAATTGCGTAGGATAAATTTTTAGTCCATTTGGAAGTTGGTCATTAATGCCTTGATGACCTTCACAAGCATCAATTACATCATCAGTAAATAAAACACAATATCAAAATATAAATTTCAAACAAAAATGATAAGATGGAATGACATTACCTCGACGATTTATTTAATTGTATTCCAACTTCTATAGGTGAGGTGTCATTCTCCACGGCTTTGATGTAGTCTCTTCTTTCCCATTGAAAAGATGTTTTTTGACAATTTAGTACTTATGATTTCTGTGGAGAAAGTGTCTATTCTCATCGAACACTTGCTTTTCTAAACTTTTTGAATGATGAGATTTCATCTTTGGACCACAAAATGGACATGCACATTTTCCTTTTGTCTGAAGACCTACAAGATGATGTATAATTGGATTAAATATGTTAACTTTGTGTTAGCACTATAACATACCAAAAAAGAGGTGTTAAGAAGAGAACATACCACAAAAATGTGTTAGCCGAGGGGCATCATGTATTGTCCATATAAGCATTGCATGAAATTGAAATTTTCTTTGTCCTATTGGTCTAGAGATGTCATACATAGTGACCTCATTTCATAACACCATCAACTCGTCGATAAGGGGCTCAATATATACATTGATATCTTTAACTTGGTACTTACCTAGTTGAATGAACAAAAATATTACATAATTATTATGACCATTTTGATGGATTATTTATAATAAATTAATTTAGATGACTATTAAATGAAAAAATACCTAGAACAATCAGTGCCAACATTATGTGCTCCCTCTTTATGGACATCCAAGGAGGAATGTTATTGTTGATAAAAAAAATAGGTCACATGGAGTAAGTAGATTTCATCTCTCCAAATGGTTTGACACCGTCCACTACCAATGAAAGCTTGAGATTATGAGGTTCTCCTTTAAAGTGTGGCCATTTTTTCTTTATTTTCTTAAATGTCGAACCATCCACAAACATTCGCATAATGCCATCTTGACTTCTATTGCATGCATGGTAATCCATAAATTGTGCCAAGCTATTGCACCTAAATAATCATTACAGATGTGGAATAATGGGAATAACTTGAAGAACCTTGCGAGGCACCTTTTTTGTTATTCGATCTGATTGATATCTACTAATATGACAAACATGGCATTCTATTGTAAATTCATGTTGTTTATGATATATAATATGATCATTTAGACATGCATTTATTGTTTGATACTACATTCCAATATCTTTCATAATGGCAGATAATTCTCGGTACGAGTGAGGTAGAATGTTTGATGGTGGTAAAAAAAACTCACCTATCAACCTATGACCAAAAATATAATTTGTTAATTTAAAGAATATTAATTGCTACACGATTCACCCAATGTTAATTGTAAGGGAATTATGACTAAAATAATGAAAAAAGATAACATACCTTAACATATGTGTCATTGCTACATTGGATAAACCATTCATAACCTTCAAGTTCACCAACAACAATACAATGACAAGAAGAGTTGTTTGGGAGCCTTCATATAGGGGCTCGTGTGCCTTCTCAAGTATAGGTACATCAAGGTCTGTGTCAACATCATTATCATCATCATCTTGATCATCGTGATCATCTTGATCATCGTGATCTTCTTCATCATCGTGGTCTTCTTCCATGGGATCATTACCTTCTACTTCTATATTCACGCCTCCATGTTCCCTCATTTGGAAATCCACATTCTCTGAATTGTCATGGTCCATAACATGAAACCCAAGGTGGTTGAACTATATGAAAATGATGACCTTATATTAATCATGACCATGATGTCATCATCAAATCATGTCTTATGTATTTTATAAATTATTAAAATACATACCAATGGATGAAATTCATTTCCCCCTTCAATGTGACCATGCTGCCTACAATGTTCCTCAACTGTTTTAATTAGATATCTTCGAGTCTTTAAGCCCTTACAAATTTTTCAAGGACAATAACATTTTCCATCACCTTTTCTTTTTAAGTTAGACCACAGTCTAGCAATTGTCTCCCTATTTTGTTGTGCATTGATATTGTCAGACATGGTCTTTCTTGAATGGAATGACTCATTGGTGGAAGAAGGATGACTTGTTTGTAACCTGCAGATTCTATATCAAGTGTATTAAAATAACATCCAACATTAATAATCAAGTAAATTCTAGCAAATCCAATTGAGTCGTGTTTGTTTATCATGTGACATTCTTTCTTACAAAGAATTGTTTTTTTCTCTCAGGGATGCCCTCATATGGATGAGGTGTGTATCATTGATCACAACCTCTTCCTTGATTGATAGTGTATGTCTACTATAAACAAATCCCTTAGAAAAATTTAAAGATAATAAGAAACTAAAACAAAAATTTGCGGGTGAGCCAATAGAACAAGGGACACAAGCGTAAAAGTTCCTTCCTTATATAATGTGTTTGGGGTAAGCTATGGTGAAATGAGAAAATGGTTAAGTAGCATAGATTTTATGAAGATGTCTTTTGGTAGGGTGAAATTTTTTGACTATTGTACAGCATAAATATTGCATTGAATTCAAGTACTTTCTAAGTTATGTTCTCTAATATCCTGGGTAAGTCTACAAACAAATTAACTCTCATAAAGATAAAAGATTGTGAGGATAATGGCAAAATATCTAGTTAGCAACTTTTGTATTGTACCTAAACCTCACCTTGCCAACATAGTTAGAAATCCATGGGTAGTGGTGATCAATTTTCTCAACACAACGGTTGCAAGAAGAGCAATGCTTGGAACGTATAGGCCTGATCTGAAGAAATCAGCAAATAAAAACTAACATGCAAAATGTTAAATTGAATGACATTTTATTATAAAGATAAATGTTTTGTCTAGATTACTACATTTCAAAAAGAAATATTGATATGCCAGAGCACCTTTCAAGTTGGTCAAAGTTGAGACCAAAGCCCTGCCCACCGAGCAGAATTGCTTAACTCTCTATATGCATGATGGTATATTGATTTATTATCATTTCCTTGTATTTATTTCATTTTTTTCATGAAGTTTTAAGGTAGAGAACAAAAGTTGTTCTTGACTATCCTATACAAGGGTTTTGCAATCAATAATCTTGTTTTGAAGTTGCATTTGAAGAAATTTGCACATGATAAACCATATAGAGCCTCATGAATGAGTGATGAGCAAAGTCTTGTGAGTAGGGAGCAAGATTATGTAGATTTTTCTATTGGTGAGTACAAGGACAAATTTTTGTGTGATATATAGTACCAATGACATGTTGTCACATCCTCTTAGGAAGACCTTGGCAGTCCCTAAGAAGGAAAATATGATGGGTACAATAATACTTGTTCATAGGATGGCGTATAGGATAAAATGTGGATGAGGTACTAGAACAATGGTGTGCACATAAAAGAGACCTCAAAGTCAATATTTTACACTTACATGAAATTGTATTGATATGGAAAGTAAATGTAGATGAATCATGTTGAAATTAGGAAATAAAGGTACTTACCTCCAAAAGAGAATCTGCTGAAAACCTTGTCAAACGATCTCAAAAACTATTGATTTTCATAGTCTTAAATTGAAACTGTGAGATCTACAAAATCCAGAAATATTTTTCTAAGATTAGATCAGGTCGACTTTGACCCAAATAAAAGGTCAAAGGCTACATTTTTATTCTAAAGGTTGATTTTGACTTTGTTCGCAGATCTCGGAAGTTCACCGAAAAGGGTATCCAAATCAGATCTTAGATCCAAAATTCTGCACCTATACCTGCAAGAAAAATAGTTTTGTTTGTTGGGGGGGAGGGGTTTGCCTCAGTCAAACCTCAATTTAGGAATTAACCTTAAAATTGAATTGAAATTGCTGGAATAAAAAAAGTAAATGGAACAATTCACCTTGCTTGAGTTGAAACCCTTATGGAGGATTCAAATCCTTAAATCCACAAGAATGAATGAATGTAGAATCAAATGTAGGATGTCTCCAATTAATTGTCTTTAGATCTTCAACACCAATCTTGAATGGATCTTGAATTTGGAAGGGGCTTGAATGGAAATGGAGGAATCTTCAACAAGAGAGCTCCATAGAGCTTGAATCCTTCATTGGCTACTAATGGATCTCCTTGATGAATTGGATCTTGAATGCTTGAATACTTGATCTTCTTGCTTGCTTTCACTTGAGGGATTGAGAGATTTCTTGGTGAGAATGGATTGCAAAACTTGATGGAGAAAATGAGAGAGGAAGGTTCCCTTTTATAGTGATCTAGGGCACAAGAGGGGCCTCGTAGAAAATAATAATTAAGGGCCCATGGCACAAAACTCTAGAGAGGTGCACATGGAGAGGAAATTAAATTAAAGTCTTGACACAAAAATCTAGGAGGGGACCACCCTTAATATAGAAATAAAATAATTATTTAAGAGACTTGTCACAAAATTTGAGGTAAGGCCAACCCCAAAGTTAATTTGAGCATTAGGCACAAAACTCGAGAAAGGATAATCTCCAATAATAAATTAGGAATCCTATAAAAATCTTGAAAAGGGTCCACCTCAAATATTAATTTGAGAATTCGACACTTAATCTGAGAAATAATGGCCCCGAAGAGGGAGAAGACAAGATTTTGATGAAATCCCAAAGTCGGAGGCTAACCCCAAGGATCTTGAACCCTAGGGTCAAGGATGAGCTCAAATCTAATTAGGTCAGGGTCAAGGTCAATCCTGACTAGGTAAGGGTCAAGGTTGACTTTGACCCCATAAGGTCAATTTTGACCTAGTGGTCAAAAACCTCAGGATCTTGACCTAGAATGCTAGGAAAATGCCGGGAAGAAGTGGAAAATGGGGCAGAACAACAAAAAAAGCTAGATCCAAGTTGAATACCCATTCAAGGCATTCAACATGACCCCAAACCACTTACTTGGAGGGATAAATGCTCTTACCATGGAAGTGCTTCCATTTTAAGATGATACAGATGGTAACAAGTTTATTCTCAAGCCTTTGCAAAAATAATTCTTCATATGAGATAAGGGTTATTTGTTTTGGAAAGAAAGAGTATGTTGATTTGAAGATTCACACAAGGAAGAGGTCTATGAAAGAGGATTAGAAGATTGGAGCATCACTAGTAATGGTTGTAAAAATTGATGATTATGATAGTGAACAAAAGATGGAAAATTGGAAGAGTAGTGTGATTGAAGAAGATATAGTTATGTGCACACATTGGTGTCTTATCATTGCAAAAGTGCAAGATGGTAAGGGTATATTCATGGAGGGAAGAAAAAAATGTCATTTTAACCTTACAAGGCAAGAGGAGAGACAGTCCAAATAATTCTATGGCTATTGTCCCAAACAACAGACAAATGATGGAATTGCTAACATGTTTTCTTTTCATGTTTCTAACAAGTTTGTTGCAGGTTCTAAGAGGTTGGATAAGGAGTTCTTATTGCAATAGATTCCTAAGAGAGGAGAAAAGTGTAGAATTCCTTTTAGAAGATTTAGATGCGTGAAGACATAAAACTATTTGGATGTACGAACTGTGACATGGGACAACAATAAAAGTTACATTTTCTATATATTTTTGTTGTTTCCATCTTAATTTTGATTAGAGATTGATATTATGAGATAATTATAATGCCAAGAGATTGAGGATATTCATTATTAAGTGTTTTGTTGGCATCTTCTATCAGGTTTCTTGGTGTGGGGGTATCCATTCTAGCACTATGTATCTGTTCTATCAAAATGGGTAAGGGTAGAATCTTGGCCTTATTGGAGTACTCCAATAAGGCCAAAATTTTCTAATATCTTTCGAGCTAAGAAGTATCCATTCTTCCATTGGATATTCCTTTTGTCTAAGTGGGCCACTTGACCTTATCTCTTAAATCCTATTTATGGTACCGGTCTCATTTGTTATACCATACATACCTCAAAGAGTTTAAATTTTAGTGGGGGGTGTAATCAAGAAACATACCATCATCCTTACCAATTATGCTTGAAATAGAATTAAATCTATCTGATATGATCTTTGACATTTAAGATTTAACTTTATAAATAGTAATTTGGATTAAAAAGTTAGAAATTAAAACAAAAACATTTAAGAGTCTCAAAGAGAGGAACCCATTGAGGAATTAATATTTCATTCAGGCTATACTTGGGACTACCATCAACATTTATCATCATTGAAGGGGATTAATTCATATTCGGTTGATAACTATGGTTAGCAATGAAATACAAACATTTCATTTCCAATTATTATCGATGAGATAAATAAATTTGGGCCAAGAGTACGGAATATGGAGAAGACTCCAAACATAAGTGAGTTGGCGGTAAAAATGTCTTAATAAAATTTACATCAAAACCAAAAACATTAATTATTTGATTATTATATAAGCTCCAGAAGCATGAGTTGGAGAGGACTACATTACACATTGAGACACAATATTATTTTCACAAGTTGGCGACTATTATAATCATCAGGCAGATTAGGCTATAAGTGGTGGAGAGAAGTATGCGTGTAGATCAGAAAGCATAGAGTACACACCGGTGTCTTGCATAAGTGAATTATTTTTGGACTTAAAAATAGGAGACTATACAAGCTATGGCTTATAATAGGGATATAAAGATTAATTAGGCACAACTATTCAATTGTGGCATAGCCTCTCATACCTCCATCTCATAAACCAATAATTCAATCTGAAATAGTGATAGCTTGTATTCCATTCATATTCAAGATGCTTAAAAAATTTCATTGATAATAATTCAATAGACCAGAACAAGGCACCATTCTTAGTTTCATTGTTTCTATATATATATATATATATATATATATATATATATATATATATATATATATATATATATATATATATATATATATATATATATGAGGAATCAATCACTATAACCATCATTACAATAGAATGACTCTTTCTAGATATTCTTGGCCAAATCAACCTGAATAAAGAAAGAAGATTGATCATGGAATAAAATGAGTCTTTGATTTGAGAAACAAGAGATCTCAGAATGGCTTATAAAGAAGCAAAAAATAATTATCAGATTGATATTATATTTGTAAGAATTTTCTTAAGGCAAAGAATAGAAACCAAGATCTAGAAGCTCAAGAGATAGCACAAAAAAGAGAGACAAGATAATATGATCAAATGAAGAATTCAATAATGATCAAATGATGGATAATTGATTGATTGATCAATTATACAATGTAGGAGTGCCTAAATATATAGGCAATGCAATGATATCTAGAAGATATGCAAGTAATAAGATCACAACCAGACATGGTGGAATCACATGTCCACCAAAGGTGGATCATCCTCCATTGTACATGAAAGTATGTGCAACATGTGCAACAATGAGAGGATGATAATGTGATAAGATCACTAAAGGTGGATCTCACACACAAAGAGGTATGAGAAGACAACTATGACCACCTAAAGTGGAGATTCTCCTAACCATGTGCTAAAAAGAAATGCAAACTCCTAGGTGTCTCAAAGAAAACTAATATGCAAATGCATTATCCTAAGTAAACTTAAGTAAGTGTAATTAGTAAATACTAGATTACACCAACACCCCCCCTTAAGTGCAACTTAGGGGAATGCACTTAAGCTCACAATGAAAGATGGGTCCCGGCTACTAGACCATGTTAGGTACCCATGTACAATATGCAAGAACAATAGATAATGCAATCTCTCATAAAGTGGAGAAAGAGGGAAAACCTCATGGGAAAAACCCTCCCCCAAAAAGAGAGATAAATACAAGATGCATGCATGGATGGAGTAATCAAGACCCCCCTATTATGACATACATCATGTATATACAATAAAGAATCCCCCCAAAGGAAGGAAATAGGGAAGAGAGACAAAGTAGCCCCCCCTCAATGTTGACCAATATTCCTCCATAGGAAGAAAATAGAGCCAATGTTGCACCAAGAATGTCAAAGTGTGACAAAATCAAGTAAACTTAAGTAAGTGTAATTAGTAAATACTAGATTACACCAACAATATTCAAAAGTTGTAGATCTTTTAGTAATATCATTTTGGATACCATTATCCATCTATTTGATTGAATTACAATACCCCTATCAAGTTTAGATCAGATTGGAACCTAACTTAATAGTCATCAATGCAAAGGAAAAATATTAGAAAGAATTGATATATCTGAGCACATCCTATTTAATACAAACTTACCATTCATATTAGATAAAGAATTAACTTTGGAGCTATATAGAAAGGAGAATATTATAGTTTGAACTGTAAAAATATAGACAAAATCCTTAGAAATCCCTTAAGGGAACATTACAGAAGTACCCGAGCATTAAAATTTGATAGCTATATTACATAGTCCTAACACGAGACATTACAAAAATCCTTTAATTTAGTCATTGCCAGTGTAGAACATAATGTATGGATTCTTCGTGTATACAATCATTGAACTAGAGACCAAAAAAGGGCTTGGAAAAATATGAACTTCTTGAAGATAAGATGTATCAATCCCTTTGTTGATAGAACCACTCTTGAAACCCTAGAAATGCTACAAATTGAATGCAAAAAATATAAATGCATCACAAGAAATTTTTCAAAGATTAAAAAACCAAAGATGAGTGTATTTATTATAGATGAAGAGTGGTTCTTACAGGTGAAGTTGAGGCTAGGTGATGCATAGGCGGTGGATCGACATAAAATCCCTTAACTTTCACCTCTGCTTTGCCGCGCACGGAATATAAAACAAATTGAAATAAAATGAAATGCATGTGTTTTTTTTAAAGTTATATTCCCGTGTTGTTCAGAATTATGACAACCTATCATGGTTGTCATAATACTGACCAACACGGGAATGGATTAAAAAAAATCAAAATTTTCCTTCTATAAACCAACCAAGGAAAACCATTTTAATGCTTGGTCAGAAATGTTGGTCTAAAAAGTGGGTCTAATGTACTAGTGCTGAGAGGGGGGTGAATCAGTTATCCATAGTCCCAATCACAAAATGTATATCCAAAAATAATTTACTAAAACTTATTGAGCTCGGTAACATAAAATAGTATTCTATCTATGATCTTACCGATTACCAGTTAATAACATATAGTGATTACCGATCAAATCCAATATGCAACATGTAAAGTATGACAACAAACAATCATCACAATCAACACATAACACAAGAGATTTAACGTGGAAACCCTGTGAAGGGAAAAACCACCTGGGACCAGCAACCAAAAATTGTTCACTCTTCTGAAGTGAGGTTGGTGAAGACCCAACCCTGTTAAAGGTTACAAACACATTGTGAGGTGTGACCTTGTTAGAGGATTTTAGACCAACCGTTATTGTCCAGCCAACATTCACTATGGGGTTAACAGGATAACAAATATACACTCTATGAATGACATTACAAGACTTTCTAGTCCACTCTATTAAGAGATTTATTTGTTTACAATGGTTAAAATGTAACAACAGTTGATATGATTACAACACAACTTCAATTGCAGATTATCAGATCTATGTTAAGCTGATTCAAATCCTCTGATCAATATATCAATTTTGTTTTAATCAATAGTTAGTAACTTACTGTTGCTCAGTAATAGCTTTCTGATGCTCGGTAATCTCTGTAGTTCGGTTCTCCGTAACTAGTCTGATCAGGTATGCATGCAACTTGTTCACATGATATATTTGTAGTCTCCTTCTTCCGACATGATTTCATCATGAAATCCTAGTCTCTTAAATAGATGAGTAAACCATTTTAATTCCATCCATCAGATTATTCCACTTAATCTCCTTTGTTGATTTTTCTACTTAAACATTCCTTGGCTAATGTGTTAGTAACACATTTTATTTCAATCCCTTAGATATTCTTCAAATTATGTTAGCCATTGATCTGCATAACAAACATTATCTTCAACTCTAATTTCGAGGTACTTTACAGCTCATTAACTTCCATCGGCTAAGCTAATCATTTAGTTCTTTTCTCCTACTTGGTTAACAAAGAAATGTATCGGTGAACACAAGCTTGATTTATATTGTGCTCGGTATACACTACACTACGTCGGTGTACACTGAAATGCTTCTTTAACTAACAACACTGATTTGTGCATTTTGCTTTATCCTTCATCATAGATGAATGCAACATAATCAAGTCAATAACATAAGGTCATAGACTCATTCATAATTTACCCAATGTGTTCCTTATCCTTATCTATCATATCCATCTTCCTCATGTAGATATATCTGTTCTTCATCTCTTTTCTTCTTCTTTTATAGATGTTTGGGTATAGTAACTTACAAGATGAATGTTGGTTAAAAATCTCAATTTTTGTTTTTTGCCCCAAAAGACAGCATGTTTTCAAAAAATTTTACAGACTTTAGGGTTTTCTAGGTCTAAATATCCTGAAAATAAAAAAAGCCCTAGTTTGAATCATTAGCCTTCTATTTCTTTGTTACTTTTTCAGGTCACTTAAGTCCCCTTTCTGCACGTGGTCATTTTCTTAGTCTTCACTGAATCTCGCAATGTGTTTCCTTGTCTGTAAGTCTTTCAGCAAACTAGCGACTGTGTAATCCCTTGGCCATGTTTCTCTTTGGTCGTTGAATCTCCCAATTCATTGTCATAGTTAAGTCTTCAATTGGTGATTGGGTGAATGCATTGGTCGCGTAGTCTCTTGTTTCCTAGTGGTTCCCCATTAACACCTAGCGACCTAGCGGGCAGTTTGTTGCATGATCTCAACAGTTAGGAATGACATTCGGTGACCTAGCAGGTGGTTTCATGTCTCCTTAGTTGCACATTCTCCAAATGGTCGGCGGCTAGGTCAAGATCAACATTGTGTTTGGGCCCGGCGGTTACCCTCCCCATTCAGTGACCTCACGACTGTGTAGTCTCTTATTCACTTGTTTCCTGGTGGTTTCACGTTAACCTTTAGCGACTTGGCGAACAGTTATAATTTCCTTTTGTCACATGGTCTTTGAAAAGTTTGGTGGCTTTGACAAAGAAAATTGGCAAAGGTTTTAAGTTTCCTCTGGTCACTAAATCTCAGGAAAGGGATGGCAATGCTCTAAATATTTAGCGATTGGGTGAATGTGTGTTCGCGGGATCTCAGAATTAGTTAGTGAAGCTTCAAAGTATTTAGCGACTTGGTGAATAAAGAAATGTCAAAGTATGGTCCTCTTTGGTAACTGATTCTCATAATAAAAAGATAATGGTCAAAAATTTTCAGTGACTCAGCGAAGGCTTGTGTTTGCTTGTTCTTGCAATGAAATCCATGGTTAAGAAAGTATCCAACAATTCTGAGTTTTCTTCAGTCACTTATTCTCTAGATTGGCCTAAGTTTAAAGGTAGGTTATGAGATGGCTTATGGTCATATGATCACTAGATGAAGATGAGTCAAACTTTAGACGATCTAGGTGGATCCAATGTTAGATGATGCTAAGGTGTCCAATTTCTCTGATTGGTGGAGGACAATGAGTTGGCAGTTGTCAGTGGGGCTTGCTTTCCCAGATGGTTAAAGTAAAGAAAGATCCAATGGTTGTCATTATACCATTGGGGTGAGATGCACGTTTCTTAGGGCTAGCGGTATAGCGACAGCCGTTGATCTTGTTTAAGAGATGGGGACCGCTAGGTGGGTCCTTTGTTGCTGATTCATTGTGATGTGGTCATTTTTGATTCGCCGAGGGTTTTAAAGACATGAAAAGGCTGCCAGTGTGTTTGACATTGAGGATGAAGTTGTGGTTCCTTTGTTGCTGACTTGTCTGATGTGTTGTTTCATGATTTGATAGAAATTTCAAGCAAGGTGGGGCCAAGTTTTAATCAGATCTGTAGGGTTTCCAGCTTTGCTCAAGATCGACGGTGGTCATATAATCGCATGGAATTTTTTGAGTTCATGTGATCATGCGACAACCATCTGATCTTCCAGGTGCTTATGCCAACGTCGTAGTGGGACCTCCCTGCTAGTGGGTGCTGACATGCGCTTTCCTGATTGGTCGACATGGATAATGACATGGAGTGTTATTAGTGGGACCGGTGTTTTAGCATGTAGGCATCATTAAAGATCAACTTGATTTCATGGTTGTTGTTATACCGCTTATATAAGATGCATGATGTTTAAGCTTGTGTTATAACGACAACCATTTGATCTTTTTTGAGGGATGTGATGTAAGCGGTGGGTCTGATTGCTATGTCATGCCGATGTGCTCATTTCTTATTGGCTATGGTGCTGGTGATGTGGCAAAAGACTTTTCAAGCTGCTTGTTGACTGTTGCAGAAATAAATAAGGGCCACCCGATCTACCAGGAAGAGATAAAATTGATGGTTGTGTTTTAAATCTGGCTAATTAACCATTAGCACCCAATTTTCAAAAAATTAAAAGGGTTTTTCAGTGATAAAAGGGACTGGTATTCAATGCTTGAGTGGCTGGATCTGGTAGATGTGATTTTGTCAACTGCAGCAGTGTGGACCAGAGAGTTGGATGATTGATTGTAGAAGGATTGTACCTTGAAGGAATGGGTAAGAGTTGCTCAAGGAATGTTGTAGGTGAGTGATCGGATTGATAAACATGGTGGATTCAATGATCTTCGGTACACTGCTCTGAGAATTGTCATAAATGAAGATCAATCTTGGATCTGATCTCTCGAGGTTGCCTAGTTTTCCTCCAATGTAATAAATTTTGATTAAATCTAGTTGGTTTGGTGGGTGAAAACCCTAAACCTTGCCCTAGCCATCCGATGCTTGTTGCATTCCCATTCATAGGGGAATTCCAAGGTGGTTGGGAGGGATATATAGAGTAAAAGACTCATTTTTTGGGGTCTGTCAGAAAGATATAGAAAGATTTGAACAAAATTGCTTTGAAGCAGATTTCCAAGCTTTGTGTCTGATCTTCTGAGTGATGGAATTGTGAATGAAATTGGCAAGTTGGTTTTAATACAAATACACTGCAACTTCCGCCATATACTGTGGTTGTCTCTCTACATTTATATTGTGCTCTTGTATGTTTTACATGTTAGGCATTTAAAATATACCAGTTGTAAAGTAACTCGCCTGATTGATTTATGAGTTTCTTTCAAAGAAAGAATTAAAAGTTCTCATAGTTCATCTTGAGGAGTAGATATATTTGTATGGATTCAGATAATAAGAGTATTTGGCTAACAGAATAGTTTGTAAGGTAATTTATTTGGATTTGTGGATTATTTGGTTGATTTGTGTTTGGATTTCTTTTGCCCATTAGATAAGGCACTAGTTTGGTGTTTGTTTCTTACACTTTTATCTTTCATAGATCTTCAGAGAAAAAATTGAAACCTTCACATCATTTACCAGCTCATTTTTCATTTCATGTTTATTGCACATAATAGATAGGACTGTCCCTAAAGGCACACAGTTCATAGTTTTTGATTCCTTGAAGAGAGAATCATTTAAGTTGTCCCTCCTTAAAAGGAAGAAGGATGAGAATCCTTAAATCACTGACCTTTTCTTTATTTACAATCATGTTTTTCTTGGTTAAACTCTGCATCAAATTTATCATGGTCATATGCAGAGTATTCTATAGATTGATGCACTAAGAAGAATTAAAAGCAGATCAGTGTCCACTCATATAAACATCGTGTAATTAGTTATCATTAAAAGGTAATAACTGCCTGAGTATGTGGAGCTCAAAAATGAAGGATGATCTTATCCAATCCTCAGAAATTAGGTCTTTCGCTTGTTTGAATTAGCCTCAAGAAGCCTAAATTCAATATCAGTTTGATCCTACAAGAAAAATCCCTAACAAATTGGTGACTCTGCTGGGGATAATATAGCAAAGAAGAGTCTAGTATCTCCTAAGGAATATTGGATTACTTTCTCCAAACCTCAAAAAGAAACTGGGTGGTGACTCTTTACAAAATCTCCAAACCAATGTTCTAAATAAAGATTTCCCTATTTTATAATGACTCATAGAAATACAAGATCTTGGAGAAAGGAACATCCAGAAGAAAATTTAGAAAGAGAACTCCCGTCTCCATCAAGACAAGGTCATATGAGGAAGGAAAGAGGTAATAATGATATGTCTTTTACATGGAAGTAGAAAGCGAATACAAGGATGGAAGAGCCTGCTCAGATAAATCAAGAAGGAAATACTTCTGAATATGGGGAAGAAATTGATTTGGGCTTGAATTAGTATGAAGACTACTACTTACCCTCTGAAAAGGATGGAAGAAGAGCACAACCCCATAGGAGAGGCATCCCTGGGAATGACAGAAGATCTAGAAGCCAAACTGGGAGTAAGCAAGACTTTATTCCTTCTTTTCCCCATGATTCCCCCTTATAGGGCCACCAAATACCTGATGACCACCAAGAGGAGGTCCCTGCCCAAGAATCCTCATCTAAAATAGCCCTTCCTGATTCTGAGAAATTTTTTGAAGAAGTTTTTGAGTTGGAAAGAAAGATCCAAGAGAAAATTCAAATAAGGCATAAAAGAGAAAAGGAAAAGGAGGAAAAGATTAGGCACGCTATGATTAGAGTAGAGCAATTAAAGAAGCAATTGTTAAATTTTGAAGCCTTGAATCAGGTTCCTGTGATAGAACAAGCAGAAGATCAACCTATTGTCCAACAAATTTATGACATAAGAAATCCTAGGGACAAAGGTAAACAAAAAGCTATAGGGGTTTCAATAAATGAACCAAATCTTGTAAAGAAGTCCCTAGATCAAGCAACAAGATTAGATGCTGATTTAGAAAAGGCCAAAAGGGAATAAGAATTATTGGCCAAAGAGTTAGAAAAGGCAGAGCTAGAAGCCACTGCAGCTAAGATAAAAAAAAAGATTGACTTCCTTAAGCAATCTTCTAGACCCACCAATACACTTTCCACTTCTCTAGCACAGGTGCAAATGTGTTGAACACTGCTAGAACTCTAGGTCCTCCCAGGACTTCTACTATCTCAAATATTCAAACATCCACATCTTTAGGTGCTGGCCCATCTCAAATAGGATCCATACATGAGAGACATATGCAATTGGTTTTTATTGGGATTCCTGGTTACCCAAATCTCATCCTTGATGAAATTAGGAAAAAGCTTCCAAAATTCACTGGAAGCAATGCAGTCACTTGTGAAGAGAATTTGAAAAGCTTCATTGATGTAATAGATGCCTACAACATTGAGCCTAATGATGTGATCATGAAGCTTTTTGTTCAATCTCTGACTGAAGATGCTAGAGATTGGTTTAGAAATTCGCCTCATGCCAGCATATGCTCATGGGAACAGTTCAAACATTTTTTCAAAGAATAATATGGTGATAAAACCAATGAAGATTTCATGCTTAATGAATTCAACAACATGAAGACAAATCCAAATGAGGGTGTTGTTGAGTTTAATGTCAGATTTCAGAAGGCAATGCATAAATTTTTGCAAGTTATCAGACTAGATGACAAGATTTGTTTGGTCACTTACCTGAATGCTTTTGATTCAAAAATGGGATATCTTTTGAGAGATAAGAATCCTAGAAATCTTGTAGAGGCGTACAAGCTGGCCATAAATATAGAAAGCAATAGAAGAATATCAAGGAAGTTGGGAAGGAGGGATAATTATTGTGTGTGTGAATTTTGTACCTATCTGTAGACACAACACTTTAGTAAAACATTAGAGGTTAGTTGAAATCGAAATCATGCAATAAATGAAAGCTAAACTAACCAGGTGATTTACTGCCTTCTAATAGGTGCTAGTATGATGTTCTCAGATTGTAATCGAGATCAGTGACCTTGACGACACCTAAATGAAGGATTTGAATGCAAAACTGATATGAAATATGAATGCAATTAATCTATTTTTTTGATTTTCTATGCAATGATATGATGAAAACTGATATGAATCTAGAATCTAAGATGAAATTGATATGCAATGAATTGATCTAAGATGAATTCTGAATGATACATAATACTAAAAAAAACAAGAATGATCTCACAATAGCTTGGATTTGCAAAGATGATTCTTCAGTCTCTTATTCGACAGCGTGATGATGCAAAAATATGAGATTTTTGAGATGAGTTGAGCCTTGATTTTATAGAAATCTAGGGCTTTGAGGTTGCATGGAAGAAAGCCATAAATCACTCAAATAACTCATGTTGATTTTTGAGTTATTTTTAAATAAAGGATAATTAACTCACAAAAACATGCAAAAGTAGAGTTTAACTCAAAATAGAGTTTAGCTTTAATTGATAATTGATAGTTGTTTGCTTTTCTGATTGTGCATGATTTATTTATGAATTAATTTAATAATAAAGTGATTTATTTCCAACTTAACTGATTTTGAATTTAAAAATAACTAATTTGTGGGTTAATCAATTATTTTAATCAAACTTTTATTCAAAATTACAATATTAAAAATTGACAACTTGCTTTAATTAATTAAATAAGAATTTAATCAATTAATGATAGGAATTTTGATTTATTGTCAAATTTAAATAATAATAATTAGGAATAATGGAATTAAATTCAATTAAATAATTAAGTGGCCAAATTAAATCTAATTAATTAAATATTTAGAATCTTCAATTAATCAAACTTTTAGGATAAATAGGATTTATCACCAAATAATCATTAAATTAAAGATAATTATGATAATTAGGAATATTACAAGGAATATTCCCTGATGCAGAATTTGAGATAATCAATTAGGATTCGATGATGTTCAAATGTGCCTTAGGTTAGGACTTTGATGTTGATTTCATTTGAATTGCCGATATATGAGGTTAATGAAACTATAGCCCATTTTTGGGGTATTACATTTTGCCCCTCTTTGAATTACTATGCGAAGCGTAGTGGTTCAAAGATAGTCTGTGTTTGATAAAGATATGAAACTGATGTTTGAAATTGAAATTGATATTGATATGAGATAGAAGCTGATTGAAAGATTTGATATGAAGATAATAGGTCCTGAATGACCAAAGATAATGTTAACTATAACAGCATATGAACCGATGATTGTGAAAAAGTGTCAAAATGCTTGATTCTGAACCTTATGATTGTGAAGAAGTGAGTGACCGATTCCAAACTCGACTGTCCTTAGAAGAATCACGTAGGTATCACATCTGAACCCTTCAGTTACCGAAGAACTAAGGAAGTAACACAATTGAACTGATAGTTACAAAACTGATACAATTTACAAGATTAGGAGAATACCAGATTGATATGGATCTCGATGAATCTGATATGCCTCGAGTGATGGTTGATTTGCCCCGAGTGATGAGGTATTTTTGATGAATCAGTAATTAGATATGGTTGTTGTCTTGATTACTGAGGAAAGATATGATTCCAGATCTAGATTATAGACTTGAATGATATGCAATACCATGCCCCCTTTGGGATGAAAATCAAAATCTGACAAGAAAAGTCAGTGTTATAGTTTAGAAGTAGGTTAATTGATTGGAGAAGTGATTGTACACATTTGAGAACACATTCTGCATCCTTTGGAGGTCCTGGAGACCAAGTTTGACTAGGTGAAACTATGAGTTGACCATAGTTAACCAAGTTGAAATTTTGATAGTTTGATATAAGATAATTAGTTAAGTTGAATACTGGATTTTTGTGATGAGTGAAGGTCGATTATGCAAGTAGTTAATAATATGAATGATCACAAATTTTGATTTTGATCCCAAAAAAGGATTCTACTTGCTGTTTCGTTGGAGGAACCTTCATGTGAGATTTAAGCTCTTGTTAGATTTGAAGATGCAATTTGAAGAATTGTTTAAGCATTGAAGTTTGTTTAATCAATTCTTGTGAGATCATGCAAACATGCAAAATGCAAAGAAACATGCAAAATGAAATGTAACCTAGGACCTAGGACCTAGTCACTAATCATGTGTCGATTTGTTATCATCATTGAACTTTTTAGGTAACCGAATAAATCAATACAATGCCCACTAGTTATGAAACCATAGACATGAATATCAATTTGTATACGCAAGAATCAATACAACACCCACTGATTAGAAAAAAATGGATATATGAATATTGATTTCATTTTTTGGAATGTCGGATTTAGATATAAGCACCAAGGCACAAACGCTAGGATGACCTGAATATCATGTCCATTTTGATATAGCAATTTGTATAAGCATCAGAACATAGATGTCATGATGACTAGAATATTCCTTGCATTACAAACACATCAAACAGTCAAGAGATCATTCTAAATCCAGTGTGAATTACCCGTAGTGACCCTTTATTGTTCACATCCTTAGGTAAGATCGCAGTTCACAATAGAAGAAAGAATTCACTCAAAATGATAATAGTTAGATCAAATGTCCTTGAATTTTCTAGGTATTAATGGTTGAGGTACGCATGGCCATCCAATTCGAGATAGAGGCTCTTACAGATGAACACCATTTCAATCCAGAATTTCCAAAGTTGTTAGATTTTCAAATACAAGAAGAAAACAAAGAGAAGATTATGCCCCCAGTCATCACTCTCTAAATCCTGTAAAGGACATCATCGAAGAGCTCGAAGGGACACAATATGCAAAAATCTCAATGCGAATTAGTAAGCATACAAGGAGATAAAAGCATGAAAAGCACATATTGTTTTTAGTTTGTTGTTTGATTGCGTTGTTGTAGATGCAAAATCCTTTTTGGAGACAACATTGATTGACTAACTCACATGAAGCTTCAAAGGATTCTGACTGGACATGATATGTCTAAGATACATTGGAGGCCATTGGATATGACTATGATTGCACCCAAGTTTGAACATTGATAGGATACAGATGCTTGAATTGATTGGTGTACAAACTGACTTATTGAAAACTGGAAATGCAGAAACAAACCGGGAGATATGTACAAACTAAAGCAAGACTAAAAGCTGGGAAAGACCAAGATTGCACTGATAGATGGAGCATTTTGAAACAAGTGGCACCCATTTTCTTGGTTTTCACCATCTTGGTAGAGATTCTATTTTTGCTATCAAGGCACCTATTTCTAGGTTTTCACCAAGGCACTTTTTTCTCTTTTTCTCATTTTTTTGTATTTTTCATTTTTTCAATTTTTTTTTTAATTTTGATATTTTTTTGATTTTTTTATGAATCATCAAGGCACCTGTTGCTAGGTTTTCACCAAGATGTTCATTTTTTCAAGACTTTTTCCAATTTTTAAGATTTTTTCAAGACATTTTACCATAGACTAAATGCTTTAGGCATAGAATTTCTTTAGATGGAGAACGTTGATTGGTTCTCAGAGCTATTCTCCTTTAGTCATTGAGAGTTGATAGGCACTAGAGCCAAAAGTAGCAGTGATTACAAAGGGACCTAGCTAGTTGGGTTCAAACTTCCCCTTGCGTTCTCGATGTGATTAATTTTTAGGATTCTATCTCAAGACTAGATCACCAACCTAAAATTCTCTGTGTCTAACTTTCTTGTTGTAACCTCTAGAAATTCTCTTCTGATATACTCTAAGATGATCATACACTGCTTGCATGTGCTGATCTAGTAGTTCAAGTTCTTGCAACCTAGACGCTCTGTAGTCATCATCAGTTACTAGACCATACATTCTGATTCTTAGTGATGGGATTTCAACCTCAATAGTCAGTACCGCTTTAGACCCATAAACTAAAGCAAATGGTGTAGCCCCTATGGGCATTCTAATACTTGTTCTGATACTAGTTCTGATACTTGTTCTGATACTTGTTCTGATACTAGTTCTGATACTGGTTCTGATACTTGTTCTAATACTTGTTCTGATACTAGTTCTAATACTGGTTCTGATACTTGTTCTGATACTAGTTCTGATACTTGGTATACTTGATAGCATCTTTTTCCACTAGAAACTCCCAAGCAAGATCATATCATGCAGTCCCAATGTCTAGCAAGGTGGAGAACAAGAGGGATTGGCAAGCTGGTGGAAGAGATGGAAGACAAGAGAATGAAGCAGAATGAAGGGAAGAAATCCTCAAGGGAAAACTCCTCAAGAATATCCAAGCTAGGGAAAAATTGTCATGTAAAGCACATTTGGACATGCAATGAAAGGCCAGCATAGGATAAGTCACAAAAGTGTAATGCCAAATAAGGAAAGGATGTAGTCCAAAGGAGTAGACATGTCAAGAGGTTTCAAAGCATCATGTTCTACTCTTTCTTTCTTTTTTTATTAGATCAAGACCAAAGGGGAAAAGGATAGTGATAGGTGAAAATGAATAGAGGAAGATGGACATGAAGGCTAAACATGGAAGGAATGAAAGCAAGATCATCATAAGAAAACTCACAAAATAGCCAAATGTTCATGTATAGGTCAACCTTGTCAAGATCAAAGAGAGAAGATGGAATGGATGAAATATGTAGAAGAACTACGCATGATGCCTGATTGCTAGGTTTTCATCATGGTACTTATCCAAGGTGCCACAAGGGAGTGGTTTTCACCATAGGATGAATTTATTTCTCTTTACTTTTTCTACCAAGGTGCCTGTTTCCAGGTTTTCACCAAGGCACATTTTCAAATAATTTTTTTTAATTTTTTAGAAGAAGGCAAGCTCTTTAGGTAATGCTCCTTGAAAGGATAAACCATGATATGCTAAGGATTCAAAATGATGTGCTCAAAGATGCTGATAGGGAAAGGGAGATCGAAGATAAAAATGTAGGATAAGGTTTTATGTAAGGCGAGTGAAGTTGGAAGATAGGAGGAATAGGCAAATGAAGAAAAATGATAGAAAGTAGAAGGATAATGAATGGAAGGATTGTGAAAGGGTAGATGGAAAGGAAGGCAAGATTAACATCAACACACACCTTGAAGGATGGTGAGAGGATGGAAGAAATGTGAATGAAGGAATATGTGAAGGAATATGGTGAATGGATAGCAGAGGTTGAGGTTCAAGCGCATGGAATGGAAGAATATTTTTGGAAGGAGATGAAGTGGAAGCCTTTGGAAGCTTGAATGCCAATTTCACTTTTTGCTCAACACCAGACTCTTTCAAGAGAGAATTTGGAATCCATATAGCCATAGGCTTTTTATTTCCTTTTGATGATCTAGAGAGAATATCTTCAATGATGGATTTTGGAACCCATATTTGTCTTGTAGTTTTTTTCTTAGATATCTCTTTTGACTTTATGCCTCCATGTCGATTAGAGGAGACATGGTGATCTTTTTTGGATGGATTCTTGTATTGCTTATTTTTCTTGTATTGAACGTTCAAGTTACTTCCAAAAGACTTGGGGCTTGTTGAAGAAGAAGGAGGATATGATTGGTTTAGATGGGTGGGTGATGAAAAGGATTCAAGGGTGTGCATCTATGTTGATCTTGAGGAAAGATGGGAGATGGAGGGATGTAAGGACCCAAAATGGATGGTGAATTAGGAGAGTTAGGAGGGGAAAGTGAAGGGACATAAGGACCCAAGATGGAAGGTAGACATGAAGCCCTTAGTATTGGTGGAGGAGGTCCAAGGATGGACATGGAAGAGACAAAAGGATAACCAATAATTTCATCAGCATCTATATGACAACCAAGGACATCAGCACCGTTAGAGTGAGCATTAGGATTTTTAATAGAATCATGGACATCTTGAATATGAGCACCTTCTTTGATTGTATTGTTCAGAGCTTGCAAAGACTTACGAAGAGTAGAAAGTGGGAGCAAACATGAAGTGGTAGAATAAGAAGATGGAAGACATTGATCTTGACAAGGATCTTTGGATAGCATAAGCACATAATTTTTCTCTTGATTTTCAATAGGCTTAACATTGGAAGTAACAACACCATTTTTACCAACATTAATGGAAGTATCATCTTTGGAAAGTGAAAGTGGGGTAAGGTTATTTTGATTATCAATAAGCTCAATGGTGTAAGTAGTAGCTTGATCTTGCTTAGGAGAAGATTTAAGACATGGTGGAATGCATGAAAAAGGGTGTGCAAGATCAAAAGAACCCTGAAGCGGATAAGAGATGTCATGAAAAGGATTGGATGACATGGAGGGTTCTTGATCTTGATCTTTCTTTATGTTCTTTTCTTTATCATTTTTAGAGTCCTCTTGACATGGAGCTACTTCTAAGGACAAGGGATCATGCTGCAATTGTATAGAAGACTTTGGAAGAGATGGGGAAGGACTAGCTGGAGTAGGAATTATAGCATATAAAGGCTTAGGCTCTTTGGGTTTAGCATTATTGAAAGTATTTGCAGCCAAGTGAAGGTTAGCTTGAGTTTCTTTAAGGGGTAGCCCTTGCGGATAACTATAGGAAATCGTATGAAAAGTATCAGGGCTTGTGTTTCATGAAGATTCTGTGAAAGATTTGATACACTTGGGAGCTTTAGGAAATGTATGGGTATTGGAGGAAGTAGGGGATGGAAGGGAACCATCATAAGACAAAGGTTCAAAATTAACATGATCTTTCTTGAGAACGTAATCTTTACTTTCAGCATGAGAGTTCTTAGAGGGGAGATCCTTATAGTATGCACATTTATAATCAGTGTGGTAAGCTTTTTCTTCCTCAATAGAAGTAGATGTATCATCTAGGTATTGTGCACATAAATCATCAAAGTCTCTTTCAAAATTCGAATCATATGGATCACCATCACAATCTATCCAATGTGACATCCCATTTCTAGTAAGCACGAGCACACGATGAGGAGGACTCTTAGGAATAGAGGTGTTAGAGCTATCATTATATTGTCCATCATCATAGTCATCATAGTCTCCAAAGATGGATGTGTCACTCTCTATGGAAGAGGTATCACATTGCTCACATTCTATTTGGGGGCATGGTGACATGTACAAGTCTTCATCAAATCGAAAAGGGCATAGAGCTTCCATGGAAAACTCTTTAGGTTCCTTTTCTTTCTCAAGTTTGTTAAGCTTGACTTGCATAGCATGCATATGCTTCATCATAGTGGTGATTAGAATTTCTTCCTCATGTGTATTGATTCTTTGAGACATGTTAGGAGTTTTAGGACTCCCTGGAATAGATTGATGTAGAGTTTGTTGATTGACTCCTTGAATTGATGGAGGGGGAATGTAACCAGTTTTTAATCAAAAGTTGCCAAGATCATCATCTTCGTAAAGACTAGAATTGTAGAGTTTCTCAAGAGTTGGAGCTTGGAGAGTAGTTATAGGTAAAGTATGAGATACTTCCCTAGATTTCTTGTGAGAGGAAGCTCTAGTTTCCACCATTAACCCTGGGTGAAACAAAATAATATGATGAAGACAACTGAAGAAAGATCTGATTCAAGAAGATAAAATGATGTAACCTTGTCAAGGTTTGATTGATTGAAGCTTAGATTAGATGTAAATGAAGGAGACTGTGCCCTGGATGTATGGGTAGATTCCCAAAAGATAGCGGACATGAGTTCACAACACTTAGCTGTTTTGATGATTGATTGAAGATTGATAGTTATGACAAAGTTTTGACACAAGATGATAAAGAATCAAATTGATTAAACAAAAGGCTAAATCATATTCAAAAGGCCACTTTAGGAAAATGATTGGATTCTCAGTATTTGCTGCTCTGTTCCTGATACAGTGATTTATTTGATAGATTCTAGAAATAGGCTAAAAAAGTTGGATATCTAGCAATTCTGACAACTTTTCAAAATTTTCCCAAATGACACTCTATAGACTCGTACGATAGTGGGTATGCTATGAAACGATAGTTGAAAAGCATGTACGATAGTTGCAAAAACTTGCACAAGAGTTGCTAGCAGGATTTGACCTTTTGAATTTGACTGGCAAAAAGACTCGCATGACACTGGGTTCTTTACCATACGATAGATGGGCAGTAATGAAACGACCTTTGATAAAAACATGTATGACTTTCTAAACTCCTGAGATGACTTTTTAATCCAGAAAGGAATTTCACTTCAAATTTTGCAAATTTTTGGGTTTTCAAATTCGGTTGTTTGCAAATTTCAATGTCCAAATTTGAGTATTGTAACAGATTTGTTCATTTTCAGTAACTAGATAGATAAGCAAGCATGCAAAACAACAAGCAAGTGATTTCAAGCATGTCTGAAAATAATGAACAAGGGAAAAAGCAACCTTGGGCATGAACAATTAAGTGACTTATTTGTGCTAATCCTTAGAAGTGCTAATTGTGTATATTCCAAAAAGTTTTGCAATAATGCACATATTCCTAGAAAATGAAAATTTTGCCTCACTAGGGTTTTTAGTAATGGTTTGACTCTGCAACTTTTATGATCCAAAGGGGTGAACTCCACTCCCGGTGCACTAGGGTTTTGACACAGTCCAAAAATTTAATCAGTTAGGAGCTGCTAGGGAGATCTAACAACCCAACAATGAACCACACTTATGAAGATTTCTTCCAACAGGACATTTATATAGTGGTTGTCACTACCACGATAAAAATGGCTATTACCGCTTGAGGTTCCATCAACGTGGTTGACCCAATTAAGGGAATGTCCACTACGCTTAACCCTCTCTAAAGGTGACTCACAAAATATACCACATGGAGACTGGTTCCAGATTCAAGGATTTGGGTTTATGGTACTATCCAAAAAGGAAGTAGAGCATAATCCCCTAGCCTTTTCACTTTTAACCCAAACAAAGAAGACAGATTAATCTGACATGCTAAGACCAAGATTATCTCACAAAGATCTATGATGTCAACCCCTTAGGATATATGAACCTTTCCGGAGAGAGAATGCCTTGATCAAAAGTTGAAGACACACGGATCTAGTGGAACATGAGACTCTCTCAGTATCCTCCCTACCTACAAGGGTTCCTTCATTGAGAAGAGTTTCAATAGAAACTCACTCTCTCAAGAGCCACGAATAGTGTTCATAGGGCCTATTTACTATGTGTAACAAAGATGCTGAAAGCAAATCTATGTTCATTTTTAGAGCCCAAATGAACTCTGTGATAGGAAAGCAATAAAAGTCACTCAAGCTAGACACATGAGATGTTCATTTTAGATCCAAAATTGAAGTCTTATCAGCTAAGAAGATTACCTAAATTCCTTGCAATGCACTTAGTATATTTTTACCTATTTTTAGTAATTCTTGCACTTTTTCCAATCAAAACCAATAGGAGTCAATCAAAAATAGAGAATTTCAATTGTTAAGATTAGCCGTTAGTCAAAATCAAAAAACCAAATATGACAAACTGCACTGAAAAATGAAACGACAATGAAAACCTGGTGCTAAAACTTGTACAATAATGGGTCTGCTTCTAGACGATAGTCCAGAAACTCGTACGACAGTGGGTTACCTCCCAGACGACAGTCCAAAAAATCATATGACACTGGATTACCTCCCAGATGACAGTCCAAAAACTCGTACGACACTGGGTTACCTCCCAGATGACAGTCCAAAAACTCATATGCCACTGGGTATCAGATCATATGATAATCAGGATTTCAAATGATAATATTTTTCTGATGATACGAACCTCGATCAAATCAACTGTCGTACGATAGTGGGTATCTCCTGATACGTGTTTTTGACAAAACTCGTATGATAACTGTACAGACAAAAATTAAAAATTGATAGAAAATTGATAAAAATGAAGGGAAACCTATTTTAGGGCCCCACAGTGGGCGCCAAAAATGTGTGTGTGAATTTTGTACCTGTCTATAGACACAACACTTCAGTAAAACATTAGAGGTTAGTTGAAATCAAAATCGTGCAATAAATGAAAGTTAAACTAACCAGACGATTTAGCACCTTCTAATAGGTGTGAGTATGATGTTCTCAGATTGTAATCGAGATCAGTGACCTTGATGACACCTAAATAAAGGATTTGAATGCAACACTGATATGAAATATGAATGCAATTAATCTATTTTTTTGATTTTCTATGCAATGATATGATGAAAAATGATATGAATCTAGAATCTAAGATGAAATTGATATGCAATGAATTAATCTAAGATGAATTCTAAATGATACGCAATACTAAAAAAAATAAGAATGATCTCACAATAGCTTGGATTCGCAAAGATGATTCTTTAGTCTCCAATTCGACAGCGTGAGGATGTAAAAATATGAGATTTTTGAGATGAGTTGAGCCTTGATTTTATAGAAATCTAGGGCTTTGAGGCTGCATGGAAGAAAGCCATAAATCACTCAAATAACTCATGTTGATTTTTGAGTTATTTTTAAATAAAGGATAATTAACTCACAAAACATGCAAAAGCAGAGTTTAACTCAAAATAGAGTTTAGCTTTAATTGATAATTGATAGTTGTCTGCTTTTCTAATTGTGCATGATTTATTTATGAATTAATTTAATAATAAAGTGATTTATTTCCAACTTAACTGATTTTGAATTTAAAAATAACTAATTTGTGGGTTAATCAATTATTTTAATCAAACTTTTATTCAAAATTACAATATTAAAAATTGACAACTTGCTTTAATTAATTAAATAAGAATTTAATCAATTAATGATAGGAATTTTGATTTACTACCAAATTTAAATAATAATAATTAGGAATAATGGAATTAAATTCAATTAAATAATTAAGTGGCCAAATTAAATCTAATTAATTAAATATTTAGAATATTCAATTAATCAAACTTTTAGGATAAATAGGATTTATCGCCAAATAATCATTAAATTAAAGATAATTATGATAATTAGGAATATTACAAGGAATATTCCCCGATGCAGAATTTGAGATAATCAATTAGGAATCGATGATGTTCAGATGTGCCTTAGGTTAGGAATTTGATGTCGATTTCATTTGAATTGTCGATATAGGAGGTTAATGAACCTATAGCCCATTTTTGGGGTATTACAATTATAAACCTTCAATCTCAAACAGAAAGGAACTAGGGAAGTCTAACACAAAACTGAAAGATGATGATAGTTTGAAGCAAATTTTGAAAGCAATAAAACATTTAAAGCCTAATGAAGCAAGGAATAGTAGAGTGCAGGGAAATGATAGGCCATCCTTCAATAACTTTAACAAGTTTCCAAGATTGCAGAACTATCCCTACAACACTCAGTGGAAAGATGGGAAGCCAGTTTTCCCTGAAAAAAGGATAAACCAAATGATAAGACCCCGGACCCCTTGCATAGAAATATAGTAAATATGAATGATGATGTTCCCTGGTGCATTTTTTGCCAATCACCTCATGACCCCTATTACTGTGCAATTTTTCAAAGTGTTTCTGCAAATGAGGAGCAAGACAACAACAATGAGGAGTCTGATGATGATCAAGGATGTGGCATTACTTCTTCATACATATATGATGAAATGGATTCCACTAAAGAAGATGGAGGTCAAGATGTTGGTAGTTCCCAAGTAAAAAATGAGGTTTATCATTAGCAAGTGTTTTCTGATGAAGAAGATAGTCAGCTAGATGTAGTCTAGTGCAACACTTTAAGAAATGATGAGCCAGTAGTGTTTAGAAGAACTTCTGATGAAGAAATTGCACAAATCACATCAGACATGGTCACCCAAGCCAAGAGTAACTACAATTTGAGAAATAGAGTGGTGGGTGATATAGGTCAAAAATCATCTGGTATATTCATCAAAAAGATAGACAAAGATGTAAAACAAACTCAAGACAAAAATAAGGTTGCAGATATTATTAGCAATACTAAAATCAAGAAGAATGTAACATTTTCTCCCCCTAATGTGACTTACAGAGTAAAGTAAAAACCTCTCCACGGGACTGCTGTTGCTACCCAAAAGGAGGTCAAAATCCTGAACAAGGATTAGCATGGCCTTATGGAACATGAAGAAAATAACGAGGCTACTGTCATCAAGCAGGATGTAGTTGACCCCAAATATGTTCCAGTTGACATGGGAAAACTATTATCACTAATTACTATTAAGGTCCCCTTATTAGAAATGATGAGAATAGATAAGCATAAAGACAAGGCTTTGAGTTGGGTGAAAGGAGTTCTCCCTTCTGATGCCCAAAATTCCACCAAGAGTGGTAGAATGGTTGCTGCAGCAAGTGATTCAATTGAAAACTAGTGTGGGGAGATTATCTCGGAGATCCCTTAGATTTATTTGGATACTAATGTTGCTAATTCTATGACAGGAATTGTTGATCCTTTCTTTCTATCCCTAATAGTAAATGGAAAGTTGTTAAGAAATTGTATGATCGATTTAGGAGCCTCTAATACTGTTATGCCTGCAGAAATAATGAAATATTTGGGTCTGAAAGTAGATACACCTCATGGAAGATGTTAGGCTATGGATTCAAGAGAGGTCCCTGTTATTGGTACTATAAAAGCATTTCCTTACAGGTTGGCAGCCTTCCCTGACAAGTTGTTAACAATGAGTGTTCTAGTAGTTGATATCCCACCTCATTATGGAATGTTATTATCAAGGAAATGGAGTGCTTCAATGGGAGGTAGTATTCAGTGTGATTTATCCTTTGCAACTTTCAATATTAATGGTGACAATGTGAAAGTATCTAGAGAAAGAAGAACGCCACACATGATAGAGCTAAATAATATGGATGAGTTGAATTGTTGTGTGGATGTTGACATGGAAAATTTTAGAGTGGAAAAAGCTATTTCACAAAAGGAAGATTCAGATCCATTGACTCAAGAACTGAAAGAACAACAAAATGGACTATGGTAGATGTATTTTGATGGAGCTTTCTCAAAAGAAGGCTCAGGAGCTAGAGTTCTATTCATATCTCCATCAGGTACCACTTTTAAGTATTCATTCTCATTGACTTTTCAATGCATAAATAATACTGCTGAATATGAAGCATTGTCATTAGGATTAAATATTGCTATCAAACATGGGATACAATGTTTAAAGGTTTTTGGTGATTATGAGCTTGTGGTGGCACAAGTTTGATCTACGTATGTTGTTAAGAATGATAGGTTGAAATTGTATAAACATGCAATATGGGATCAGATTGAAATGTTTGACGCTTTTAATATATGTTGGGTAGAAAGATCCAAGAACATAATGGCTTATTTTTTGGCCAATGTTGCTTTGAAAAGGGATGATTCAACTTTGTTTGGAGTGTCAATAGTTGAAATAAAAAGTAGACCAGTTGTTGCAGACAACATTTACAATTGGCAGGTCTTTGAGGATGATCATGACATTTTGAAATTTATGCAATGCCTTGACATATATGAGGGTCAATTTATAGACTGCAACACATTGGTTGAGGAAATTGAAGGTAAGCACATGGTCATGGGAAATGAGGTTGTCCAGTTGAGTTCAAATAATAACCCTAAGGGTTTAATTGAATTAAAAGCATTATATAGTAGTCAAAATGATTATATGTCAAAAATAAGTAGTGCTAAGGCTAAAGATTTGGAGGAAGTAAATTTGGGATCACATAATGCACCTCAAATGGTTTATATTGGGAAGGGATTAGCCCCTCAGCTAAGATATAACCTGATAAAGTTGTTAAGAAAGCACAATCATGTGTTTGCATGGTCTTATGATGACCTAAAAGCTTATGGAGAGGACATGTTCCAACATGAGATCCCATAAAAGCAAGATGTTAAACCATTTAGATAGAAGCAAAGACCCATTAACCCAATTTTGGCTCCTAAAATGCAGTAGGAGCTGGCCAAGTTGGGTGATGCAGGAATAATCCAACCTATAAGGCATTCAACTTGGGTATCTAATTTAGTCCCAGTTAGAAAGAAGAATGGTGATATTAGATTGTGTGTGGACTTTAGGAATCTGAGTTATTGTCTATGATGGATGGTTTCTTTGGATATAACCAGCTGTTGGTGAAGGAATCTGAGAAATTCAAAACTACATTGACAACACCTTGGGGAACCTATGTATATGTCAAAATGTCATTTGGCCTTAGAAATGCTGGAGAAACTTTTCAAAGGGCCATGGATGTTACTTTTAAAGAATATATAGACTTGTTTATGGTTGTGTACCAGGATGACCTAATTGCTTATTCTAAATGGGATGTTGATCATTGCTCACATCTAGAAAAGATTTTTGTCAAAGCTCTAGGATATGGTGTGTCTCTGAATCCAAATAAGTGTAACTTTGTAGTCAAAGAAGGAAAGTTGCTAGGACACATTGTATCAAAATAAGGAATAAGAATTGATCCAGAGAGGGTTGAAGCTATCAAAAGGGTTACAACACCCAAAAATCTTAAAGGGGTGTTAGTGCTCAAATCTATAGATTATCAAATACTCATATAATCCCAATGGACATAATCTAGCAAAATGCAAACACTAAGGTATTAAGGTTAGAAAACCTTCTTCACTTCGAGTATGAATACTCAGGTGGGTGTACCTATATCAATTCACTATTTGATTGAGCTCTGAATTGCAAACTAGCTCCTTCACTACTCTGTCCTTGCTTCCAAACTCAACTTAATAAGATGAGAGAACTCTAAGTATGGGCCACATTATCCTAATACACAATATTATGATAGAAATCATGAAAGAAGCAACATGAAACAATGGTTTAAGGATATTCATCCTTCTTTTTAGAGTTGAACTCAAGGAAGGCTAACCTCATTCTATGCTTCTACAAAGCATTACAAAACACATCTATGAACTTGTCATAGAATGATTCAGATTATGATTGTACAAGTAAAGTAAAATGAAACAATTATTTATATTTTGGGTGGCAAATCAGTGTAAATGGATCCAAAACCAATGCCTTATCCACTTGGGCGATAGAGTCAAACCCTACCTCTGCATATAACTATCAAACAAGTACACTGAAACTCAAATGACATGCCTAACATACCATTCTTTTAATTCCTACTACTATCATCAAATTCATACATGGATCATTTGTTCCCAGAGATCTCCCCTAAGATTTTACTCTTTCCTTGAAAGAAACTTAAGCTCAACCCCTATATTCACCTTGTGAATAATGCATTTAAGAAGCCTTGCAATTTAAATACATAAGAAAACTAAAACATTCCATACATAAAGACAACAAAATAGTAGTAACAGATCTCCAATATTTTGTATTAATGGTCAAAATGCATTGACACAATATCCTCTCACTTTTAGAAAAATAAGGTTTTGTATTCAGAACCTTTTTTACAGAGTATTTTTAACCACCCCTCTAAATGAGAAAAAACTTGCTATATATACTAATCAGCCATCTTGGAATCCTTGAAAGGATGCAACAAGCTTCAGATGGCTGTCAAAAGATCTTGCACTAAAAACAAGATTACAAACTGACAAAATTTGTTTGCAACAACAGATTACAAATATCTATTTCTCAACAATTTTGCAGGTGGCATCTTTGTCTAAGGATATTTCAGAGTAGTTGCTAAATGTTTTGCATGAATGATGACCGCCATTATAGGCTAACCTACATCATCCTTTGTTTGGACATGCTCTCCCTCAAACTCTGGATCAGGTGCCAAGTTCACTCTATTCTTCTTGATCCTTTTCTTGTTACAAATCCTCAAAATGGATTGTTAGGATGAGTGCCAAAATCTTGTAACAGCTCCCAAGGGAAGTTCAACTTTAGCCAGGTGTCATGTCTATGCCTATGATAACTAATTAATATGTTTGTCCTTATTTACCTTGATCTTCAAGGGTTTGGAGCACTAACACCCACCGCTTCTTCATTTGATGCCTTTTCTTCTGAATCTTCTAAAAGATATGTTGATTCCCAAGTCATGTAGGTTTCTTCACTTGGCCAATCAAAGGCAAGGACCTCATCTTACATTGGTGATAATTTGTCCCACTCAGCAACCAACTGGTGAACCTCTAATCTTACATTGGCAAAGTGTATCCTAGCATCCTGAAGGAGTTCAACAAATTATATAAATGGGGTATTATCATCTGTACATAAAATGGAATCTACTTTAGACAATACTTGTCTATCTATTTGCTCCATCCATTGATCTTTATCTTTGGTTACCCCCTCTGCCTTAATAAGACTAGGAAAAATTTGGAAATCATACTGGCAATATCTTGCCCTTAAGATTTTTGACCTTCTTCTTATACTCCCCTATTTACCTCAAAGTCAAAAAGACCCTTAACAAACCTATAAGTGTTTGTTAGCTCTATATTCACAATACATTTATCCTTATTTTGATCAAAAAATGACCTCAGACTATCTTTTCTTCGAGACCATCTTTCCAAAATCTTGTCCACAGTATCCACCTCTTTTTGAAAAAATGCTAAGATGTTTGCCAATTGTTTTGCAGATTTATATATTTCTTTAGGCCTCACCTTTGCAACAAAATGTGAAACAACATCTTTTATCTTCTTATCTAACCTATCCTTTACTTTCTGATCAATGTCCTCCTCATCTATGGAAGGAGGAAAAGGGGAAGGAGGAAGTTCAACAATAGGGCTTGATGAGGAAGGCCCAGCAAGGGAGGAAGCTATCTGCATTTTCTCTGATAATTGTATTGGGCCATGCTCTCCCAATCTCTTTTTTAAGTTTGCAATCAGAATATCTCTCTCAAGAATCCCCTGTTTCATCTCACCATAAACCTTCAAAACTGTTTCCAATTTTGCAGTGAGCTCTTCCTTCTCTTTAGCTTCCTTTTCTACCACTTTTTCTATTAATTGTGTTGTGGCCATTACCATACCTGATGCTTCCACCAAAGAAGTATCAGTAACCCTCCTTACAATTAGACTCCCTGAAAGGTCATCTTTGACAATTTGTTTTCCCTTGTTACTTTCATTCTTTCTTAAAGACCACATTACCAAAGCTTGGTGATTGTCACTGAAAGTGACTCCTTTAATAGCCTATTCTACTTCCTTTGGAGTTCTGTGGAAAGGAGTGGTCTATTTTCTAATTGCATCAAACACTACTGCATCAGCTATATCCCATTCTGGGAGGATTAGCACTCCTAATACCTTTACCATATCCCTTCCTTGTTCTGGAGTGATTTGTTTAAATTTTGCAGTCATTTCTATTTTCACTTCTTCCTCTATGACTTGTAAATCCTTCTCCATATTCTCTTCATGTCTCTTCTCACAGATTTCTTGAAATTGTATGATGTTTAATTTCCAAAGGAATTGCATAAAGGCCCTAGTTTTAACAAAAGTATCATCAACCAAAAACTCTTCACAAGCTTGCTTGATTATAGGGTCCAATTTTGTACCTGCCAATTCCCTTGCTGTTAAATCCAATTTGGGTTCTTCTAGTGGCTCTGGCACTCCCTCATTTACTTCTTCATAGGTCATAAAGATTTGACCTAGAGCATCTACTTGCTATACTTGTTCTGCAGTCTCTTGGTCATAAAAAATTCTTAGAGGAGACTGTGATGGAGAATACTCCTTTTCGACATGAGCAGGTCTTTCTTCCACTCTTTGTTTCTTTGATGGAGGTGGAGAATCAATTACATCCGTAGAAGTTTGAGGATGAGGAGAATCAGGGACCTCTACAATCTCCTTTTTTTTTCCAACCTATTGTAAGGTTGATGGGATATCCCTTTTATCTATTTTCTTTTGCTGGCTTTGCTCTGGTATCTCAACATTATAACCAGTCTTCTTTTGCACCATGTACCTCCCTAGGGGCAACCCTTTTGAAAATACAGGGTTGCTCAACAATTGTTTAGCCTTTTCTAGATCATCCTTCATAACCTTTTCCTTCTTTTCATTTAGGATCTGAAAAATATCCTGAAAATAATTCATAAGAGTATCTATTTTCTTCCCCATTGGAGTTATGCTTTTTAGGGGATCCCATCCAGAATCAAATTGTTGGATAAAATCTAATGTCTTCCTGTATACCAGCCATTTTTCTTTCCTAACCTCTTGTTCCTGCAACTTTGCTACATTCCTGACAATATCTTCAGGGAAATTAAAAATATGGTTAATCATGGCACACTTGGCTCTCTTCTTAAACATTTCATTATAGAAACCTTCTGGATCTGCTGTTCTGGCAATTGCAGTAGCCATATGGTATGGAGCCAGGATTTTATCCATGTAAACCCATCCACCCTTGGTAATTATGAATTGATGGGCAATGGTAACATTTGGGAATAAAGTTCCCTTGCCTTTTCTAGTGAGGGCACACTCTTCAATATCTCCCAACTACCTAAAGAACTCTGAAATTCCAATCCTAAGGGGTACCTGATAGGGCAATATAAAGGGGGTCCCCCTAAAACCATACAACATAATGACAGTTGATACATTGTAGAAAATAACATCTCTCCAATTGTGTACAATATTCAGATTCTTAGCAAACTAATTTGGCCTAATAAGTTGTGCCAATACTGTTGGGATACTTGGGTTGTCTAAGACAAACAACTTCCTGAGTCTGGCTGCAAAATGTTTATCAAAATTAGTGAAACTATGATCCTTCTTATCCCAGGTCATTGTGAGGCTCCATAATTGGACTGACATATCTTTACCATCCTTCTATCTCAATAATTCCATTTCTTGTTCAAAATAACTTGCTCCTTTAAACAAAAACATGTACATTATAAAAGAGTACCAGCAAAAGGGCCTGTCATCTTCATTCTTTTGAATCAATAAAAGGAGCAAAAAAAGGAGCAAAATCAAAAGTAATAGATACATGTGCATGTAGAATTTGGATCACCATGCACATCAAGTGTATTGGCATCCTTTCACTAACATCCTCTCCAAAAACCTGACATAATGACCAATATGCACCCTTAGCTCTGGGATCAAAATATTCTATTTTAAAATGCTCCTGAGTGTTCTGTCACATAATAACCATTTTTCCAATTTTGGTGCAGAAATCCTTCAACAATTTGCCTCTGAAATAGTTCCTTTGTGCATCATACACTTGCCTTAGCTCTTCAAAATCAATATTCTCCAAATTGTTTGAGGGTTCACTTAACCTGAACACCTTCCTAATCTCTTCAGTAGAAATTTTAATCAATAGTACTCCCTTTGCATCCCTAACCTCTCTAGTGATTGGATCATAACTCTTTTCAACCTGGATCATCAAATCCACATCTAAAAAGACACCGGGTATGACAAGTTTTCCTAGGTCAAACTGCCATATATTGCTTGCAGGGTGAGGGGCATTTTTTTGACTAAAACCTACTTTGAATAACTCCAATCCAGTGATATCAGAGTCACCACTTGCATTGATTGTACCAATTTTGGCCTCTCTAATAAAATTTGCTGTGTCATATAAACCCTCCGCTACTTTTACCCTAAGATCTTTGGGAATCAAACTCTTGGTTTTCACCAGGTTAGTAGTAGAGCCAGGAAGTAATTGCAACAAATCCTCATGCAAACCTCTTTCACTATACTCAATTTTACCAGACAATTCTTTCCTTGGTGCCATTTTTAGGGTTTATCTTTAAAAGAAACCTTTCCAAGATAGATAAATTATAGAACTGTGATTCTTTTAGTTGGGAAGCAATTCGCACAAGTATTTCACCAACCTTTTTCTGGGAAACCATCGAGAGATAGCAACCAGTCCTCATAATTCTTCACGCCCGAGCCTCTACAAATTCTTGATCTCTTTTTGCTTCTGAGAGTGCGTGGAATTATGATATATGAACAATTAAAGCAGTCATTTCAATAATTTATTTAGCACAATTCAACAATTACTCCTCTGAAAGAATGAACTGTCACTTCTCAATGGGAAACTTTAAATTTGCATCACTTTATCTCCAGTTTGAATTAGAACCGTCGATCCTCATTAGCAGATGATCTAACGGCCTATCGCATGGTCGCATAGCTTGAAAATTACTCATGCAAACATACGACTAACTGTCACTTTATCTCTCTATTTATGGCAGTCTCTTATAACTTCCACAGTTAAGACAAAATGTTGTTCACATGATCGCATAGCTTGAAAGAAGCTTATGTGAACATGCGAAAACCTATTAGCATCAATCACTATCATTATCTTTCTTCAAGTTGCTAGTCCCACTTTTCCTTTGTCAATAAAGAAAATCCACACTTGCAACACCTAGCAAATTGTCATGTACTTTCTTTCTTTCCGAGCATTGGTGTCTGCTGACATCTTCCACATCAGCAAGTATTAACGACCCATCAGGGAGAAACCATATGCAAAAAATGACACTGGTCCTACTGATATTAGCCAATGAGAAAACACTATTCATGTCCATCTATCAAAAGTCCCACCTGAGAATTGCTCTTGGCTTTATGCAAGATCGACAGCTTGCTGCATGATCGCATAGGCCTCTAAGATCCCATGCGATTATACGAAAGTCATCCGATCTTCCCCTTATTACTTTTCACACTTTGGAGATTCCTCTGCCACCGGCCCCACTGTCCTTTACAAATAAAAGGCCGCCACTTGTGAAATACTTGTCAATGGTCCCACCTTGTTTCCGCATCAAGCTTCATTATAAAATCAATGGCTATTTCACATGTTCGCATGGCTTGGAAAGATTCCATGCAAACACGCAATTTTCGTTAGATCTTCTTTAAAGATTCAGAATTGAATGAAAACCAAAACATTAAAATATAAGGTAATTAGGACGTAGGATAAATTATTTATATCACTGGGTTTCTAGACTTAGGGAAAAAAGATATAACCCCTGCGTGAAAAACAAGCGCATGTGCTCTTCAATGAACTTAAGTGACTTAAAAAGTAACGTTCAAATAGAAATGAAGAGAATGACTTACAGTTTATTTGAAAATGGCAGACATTTTTAGGGTTTTGACATGAATTTGAAATTCTTCAGAACGAGACCTAGGGTAAGGATTTTTGAACTTGGTAATGATAATTTTAAAGAAATTCTGACACCTGGACCCATGAAAACTTCACAAACTAGAGGACTAAACCAACATTTGGACAAAAACCTTAGAAAATCAAGAATATACCCAACAAGGGGTGCAATCCTTTTTAGGAAAAATCAATTTTGTTAGGAGATTCATTGCAAATTTTGCTGAAATTGTCAAACCCATAGTAAAGTTGCTAAAGAAGGATGTCAAGTTTCAATGGACTATAGAAGCTCAGGGTGCTTTTGATAAAATTAAAGAAGTAGTTCAACAAACACCTGTGCTAAGATCTCCTGATTATACTAAGCCCTTTTCACTTTTTTCTTTTGCATCATTTCACACCATTGTTGTTGTATTATTACAAAAGGATCAAGAAGGTTTTGAGCATCCAATTGCATTTTTTAGTAAATATTTACAAGCTGCTGAGTTGAATTATGAGATGATGGAAAAACAAGCATATGCATTGGTAAAAGTAGTAAAATCTTTCTGACCTTATCTAGTTTGTGCTAAGGTAGTGGCATATGTCCCACACACAGCAGTAAAAGATGTCCTTACTCAGTCTGAAGTTAATGGTAAGAGATGCAAGTGGATCACCAGGATTCAAGAATTCAATTTAGAAATCCATATCACTAAGCTTGTAAGAGGACAAGGCTTGAAAAAATTGATGACTGAAGAGAATATGGATTTATTCCAGGTTAATAATGAAGAAATTCTAGATATGACAATTACAAGTATTGAGTTGCAACCATACTATGCTGATATTGTATATTTCATTAAGAATGCCAAATGCCCAGAATATATGACAGATAACCAAAGGAGATCCCTAAAATTGCAAGCTCAGAAGTATACATTGATACAAGGGGACTTGTATTGGGAAAAATAGAGATGGGATCTTGCTGTTTTGCCTTGATAAGTGTCAAGTGGAGAAGGTTTTGAGTGAAATGCATGCCGGTGTTTATGGAGGGCATTATTCAACAAGGACTACTGCTCATAAGATTTTAAGGGCTGGCTATTTTTGGCCTACATTGTTTAAGGACTATTTCCAGTTTGTTAAGAAATGTGAAGCCTGTCAGAAATTTGCTTCTAAATTAAAATATTCAAGAGCACTATTGTTAAACCCAATAGTTGCTAAGGCACCATTTTCCATGTGGGGAATGGATTTCATAGGTGAGTTTGCTAAGAAACCTAGTGGAGGACACAGTTGGCTACTTTTGCTACCGACTATTTCACAAAATGGATAGAGACCATTCTCATAAAGAAGGCAACAAGTAAAGTAGTGTGTGATTTCTTACTTGACAATATTTTGACTAGATTTGGTGTCCCCATGAAATTGATCACAAATAACACAATGTGTTTCAGATCAGATGAGTTCAAGGAGTTTTGTAAAAATAATGGAATCATAACATCTTATTCATCTCCTTATCATCCTCAAGTAAATGGACAGGTTGAGTCTAGTAACAAAAGAATTCTAACAATCTTGAAGAAAACACTCGAGAAAAATAAGAGTGCGGTTTTTGGGCTGTGTCCCAGAGATTTGTGGTTCTTGTTTAAACTTACATCTCAACATCCTCAGATAGAGCCATTGTTGGTTAAAAATCTCAATTTTTGTTTTTTTCCCCAAAAGATAGCATGTTTTCAAAAAAAATTATGGTCTTTAGGGTTTTCTAGGTCTAAATATCCTGAAAATAAAAAAAGCCCTAGTTTGAATCATCAGCCTTCTATTTCTTTGTTACTTTTTTGGGTCACTTAAGTCCCCTTTCTAGACATGGTCATTTTCTCAATCTTCGCTGAATCGCGCAATGTGTTTCCTTGTCCGTAAGTCTTTTAGTGAGCTGGTGGCTATGTAATCCCTTGGTCATGTTTCTCTTTGGTGGTTAAATCTCCCAATTCATTGTCATAGTTAAGTCTTCAACTGGCGATTGGGAAAATGCATTGGTCGCGTAGTCTCTTGTTTCCTGGTGGTTCCCCATTAATGCCTAGTGACCTAGTGGGTAGTTTGTCATGTGATCTCAGTAGTTAGGAATGGCATCTGGTGATCGAGGAGGTGGTTTCATGTCTCCTTAGTCATGCATTCTCTAGATGGTCGGTGGTTAGGTCAAGATCAGCATTGTGTTTGGGCCTGGCAGTTACCCTCCTCATTCAATGACCTCACGACCATGTAGTCTCTTATTCACTTGTTTCCTGGTGGTTTCACGTTAACCTTCAGTGACTTGGCGAACAGTTATATTTTCCTTTTTTCGCATGGTCTCTGAAAAGTTTGGCGGCTTTGACAAAGAAATTTGGCAAAGGTTTAAAGTTTCCTCTTATCGCTGAATCTCGAGAAAGGGATGACAGTGCTCTAAATATTTAGCAATTGGGCGAATGTGTGTTCCCAGGATCTCAGAATTAGTTAGTGAAGCTTCAAAGTATTCAGTGACTTGGTGAATAAAGAAATGTCAAAGTATGGTCCTCTTTGGTCACTGATTCCAATAATAAAAGGATAATGGTCAAAAATTTTGAGCGACTTAGCAAAGGCTTGTGTTCACTTGTTCTCGTAATGAAATCCATGGTTAAGAAAGTATCGAGCGACTCTGAGTTTTCTTCAGTTGCTTATTCTCTAGATAGGCCTAAGTTTAAAGGTAGGTTATGAGATGGCTTATGGTCACATGATCGCCAGTTGAAGATGAGTCAGAATTTAGATGATCCATGTGGATCTGATGTCAGATGATGCTGAGGTGTCCAATTTCTTCGATTGGTCGAGGACAGTGAGTTGGCAATTGTCAGTGGGGCTTGCTTTCTTGAATGGTTAAAGTGTAGAAAGATCCAATGGTTGTGGTTATACTTCTGGGGTGAGATGCATATTTCTTAGGGCCAGTGGTATACTGACAGCCGTTGATCTTGTTTAAGAGATGGGGACCACTAGGTGGGTGCTTTGTTGCTAACTCATTGTGATGTGGTCATTTCTGATTCGCTGAGGGTATTAAAGACATGACAAAGCTACTAGTGTGTTTGACACGGAGGATGTAGTTGTGGTTCCTTTGTTGTTGACTTGTCCGACATGTTGTTTCATGATTCAATAGAAATTTCAAGCAAGGTGGGGCAAAGTTTTCATTAGATCTGCAGGGTTCCCAGCTTTTCTCAAGACTGATGGTGGTTGTATAATCACATGGAATTTTTTGAGTTCATGCGATCATGTGATGACCATCCAATCTTCCAAGTGTTTATGCTGATATCGTATGGGGACCTCCCTACTAGTGGGCCCTGACATGCTCTTTCCTGATTGGTTGACATGGATAATGACATGGAGTGTTGTTAGTGGGACCGGTGTTTTAGCATTTAGGTGTGATTAAAGACCAACTTGATCTCGCAGTTGTCATTATACCACTTAGATAAGATGCATGATGTTTAAGCTTGCGGTATAATGACAACCATTTTATCTTGTCTGAGGGATGCAATGTAAGCGGTGGGTCTGATTGCTATGTCATGCCAATGTGCTCATTTCTTATTGGCTACGGTGCTAGTGATGTGGTGAAAGACTTTTCAAGTGGCTTGTTGACTATTGTGGAAATAAATAAGGGCCGCCCGATTTGCAAGGAAGAGATAAAATTGATGGTTGTGTTTTAAATTTGGCTGATTAACCATTACCACACAATTTTTAAAAATTTAAAAGGGTTTTTCAGTGACAAAAGGGACTGGTATTCAATGCTTGAGCGGCTAGATCTTGTAGATGTGATTTTGTCAACTGCTATAGTGTGGACTAGAGAGTTGGATGATTGATTGCAGAAGGATTTTACCTTGAAGGAATGGGTAAGAGTTACTTGAGGCATGTTGCAGGTGAGTGATCAGATTGATAAACATGGTGGATTCAATGATCTTCGGTGCACTACTCTGAGAATTGTCATAAATGAAGATCAATCTTGGATTTGATCTCTTGAGGTTGCCTGGTTTTCCTCCAATGTAATAAATTCTGATTACATCCAATTGGTTTGGTGGGTGAAAACCCTAACCCTTGCCCTAGCCATCCAATGCTTGTTGCATTCCCATTCATAGGGGAATTCCAAGGTGGTTGGGAGGGATATATAGAGTAAAAGACTCATTTTTTGGCGTCTGTCGAAAAGATATAGAAAGATTTGAACATAATTTCTTTGAAGCAGATTTCCAAGCTTTGTGTTTGATCTTTTGAGTGATGAAATTGTGAATGAAATTGGCAAGTTGGTTTTAATACAAATACACTACAACTTTTTCCATATACTATGGTTGTCTCTCTAACTTTATATTGTGCTCTTGTATGTTTTACATGTTAGGCATTTAAAATATACCAATTGTAAAGCAACTCACCTGATTGATTTATGAGTTTCTTTCAAGGAAAGAATTAAAAGTTCTCATAGTTCATCTTGAGGAGTAGATATATTTGTATGGATTCTGATAATAAGAGTATTTGGTTAACAAAATAGTTTGTAAGGAAATCTCTTTGGATTTGTGGCTGGTATGCAAGGCATACTATTGTATTTCTTTTAAAATTATCTGGTTGATTTGTGTTTGGATTTCTTTTGCCCATTAGATAAGACACTGGTTTGGTGTTTGTTTCTTATGGTTTTATCTTTCATAGATCTTTAGAGAAAAAATTGAAACTTTCACATCATTTACCAGCTCATTTTTCATTTGATGTTTATTGCACAGAATAGATAGGATTGTCCCTAAAGGCACACAGTTCATAGTTTTTGATTCCTTGAAGAGAGAATCATTTAGGTTGTCCCTCCTTAAAAGGAAGAAGGATGAGAATCCTTAAATCACTGATCTTTGCTTTATTTACAATCATGTTTTGCCTTGTTAAACTCTACATCAAATTGATCATGGTCATATGTAGAGTATTCTATAGATTGATGCACTAAGAAGAATTAAAAGTAGATCAGTGTCCACTCATATAAACACCTTGTAATCAGTTATCATTAAAATGTAATACATGCCTAAGTATGTGGAGCTCAAAAACAAAGGAGGATCTTATCCAATCCTCAGTAATTAGGTCTTTCTCTTGTTTTAATTAGCCTCAAGAAGCCTACATTCAATATCAGTTTGATCCTACAAGAAAAATCCCTAACAATAAGTACTGTCAAAACTAGTTGACATCAATGACAACATATTATCGATTTAATCATCTTACATATCTAATCAGTAACTCAGTGATCTTAAATCGTAGATCTTCAAGTTATACAATGTATTCAAATTAGTTGTATTTCATCAATCTCTCTCTTTGGCATTGATGGCAACACAAGCAATATGAATTATGCCATACACATAGCAAACATATATTGTACAACTCTGTCAACAAATGATGTAACTCGGTACAAGCTTTCCCTAGCTTAATATGTTTAATCACTATGTTACATAAAAGCATTTGCAAGTGCAGACTAACTTCTGCAAATATGATCTTTTCAGCTCGTAGGTTTTCTTATGTTCTTAGTAACTGATCTTCAATGCTCTCCCTTTTCTATATCTCTCTCTTTGTGTTTGGCTTCATATTCTTCATATTGATCTCTCTCCCTTTGATAGCAATGCCAAAGAGCAATAAAAACATATAGCTCTGTAGTAGCCATGTAACTCTCTATTGTCTGGTGTATTCTTTGTATCTTGGTATACCGTTATGCAAATCTGTTCCAGTACTTCAACCTTTCACAACCTTAGATAGAAGTCTAAAGTGTGAACTTTGCTGCATCAACATGTATGATCTTCTGATAAGATTAGGTTGATGCAACCTCCAAATCACCTTAGTGACCGGTAGATAGGGGATGGACCCCAAGTTTAGTCCTAAAGTATTCATATGTATCCTTCGGTAGAGGCTTTGTAAATATGCCAGCAAGTTATTCTTCTGATGTAACAAATTATAGCTTCACTTGCTTCTCCTGTACTTGTTCCCTTAAGTAGTGATACTTAATAGATATGTGCTTTGTTTTAGAATAAATCACTAGATTCTTTGAAATATTAATAGCACTAGTGTTATCACAATATATAGTCACCAGCTCAGTGATTACCTCATTCATACCTTCTAACACTTGCTTGATATATGCAATATTTGAATAGTTAGTAGCAGTAGCAACATACTCTGCTTCAGCTGTAGACTGGAAAATGCAAGCCTGTTTCTTACTTGTCCATGTAACAAGTCTTTCACCAAAGAAGAATGCTCCTCTGGTGGCACTCTTTCTATCATCCACATTTCCATCCCAATCAGCATCAGTGTATACCTTCAGTTCAAACTTGCCTTTCTTAGGATCCTACAGTCCATAATCTTTAGTTTTCTTTAGGTATCTTAAGATTCTCTTTCTATAAACCATGTGTGACTCTCTAGGGTTTGCAAAAAATCTAGCAACTATTCCAACATGTGCTATATTAGGTCTATTGTGAACTACATACATTAACTTACCAATCATGGATCGGTACAATGTCTAGTTTACCTCAGTAGTTCCATCTTCTTTAGTCAATTTACATCCAGTAGCCATCAGTGTTCCCACAGGTTTAGCATCTTCCATGCCAAATGTATTCAATACTTCCTTTATATATTTAGATTGTGTGATGATTATACCTTCATTCTGCTGAATCACTTGTAAGCCTAGAAAGAACTTAATCTCTCCAAACATAGAAATTTCAAATTCACTTTTCATTTCATCAACAAATGACTTATAGATATGATCTTTCCCTCCAAATATTATGTCATCCACAAATATCTCAGCAATCAAGATAGTATCATCATAATTTCCTTTCATGTACAAATAACTATTCTCACTTGTTCTAAAAAATCCAATACTCAGAAAATAGTTATGCAGCCTCTCATACCAAGCTCTCGATGCTTTCTTGAAACCATATAAAGCTTTATGTAATGTACATACCATATCTTTATTTTTTGGATCAATGAACCCTTCAGGTTGTTCTATGTAGACTGCTTCTTCAAGTATCACATTCAGAAAAGAAAATTTAACATCCATTTGGTAAACTTTGAACTTTTTGTGTGTAGCATATGCTAGTAACATTCTGACTCCTTCTAATCTAGCAACAGGTTCAAAAGTCTCACCATAATCTATTCCTTCCTCCTATGCATATCCCTTGCATACTAACCTAGATTTGTTCCTTGTTACCTCTCCATTCTCATTAAGCTTGTTTCTGAATATCCACTTAGTACCGATAACATTCTTGTCCTTAGGTCTAGGTACTAAACTCCAAGTTTTGTTCTTCTCTATCTGTTCTATTTCCTCTCTCATTGCATTAACCCATTCATCATTTTCTAATTCAACTTTTACATTCTTCGATTCATATTCACAAACTAGACATGTACCTTGTCTTTCTTTACTTATTGTTTGCATGCCAGCTTGTCTATCTCCAATGATTTGTGTCTCAGGATGATGTCTTCTAACAAATCTCACCAGTATCTGATCTCTTCTTTCTTGTTAATACTATGTAGGTTCATTCTCTTTCTCGGTAGGTGCTTCCTTCTCATCAGATTCTTTTTCTTGTTCCTCGGTATTATTTTCTTGCAGATCAGTTGTCACTATCTACGACATCGGTAGGTACTTTGGTTGTTCAATGTAACTAAATCTACCATAGTCTTTCAGTTCCTTTGTGCTTTCCTCCGCATTCTTATAATCAAACTCATCAACCCGAACATTAGTACTTTCAATCATTTTATTAGTTACTTTGTTAAGACACTTGTATGCTTTACTTTTAGTGGAATATCCTAGAAATATCACTTCATCACCTTTTGAGTCAAACTTCCCATTTCTTTCATCTTTCAAAATAAAGAATTTACTTCCAAAAATTTTGAAATAACTTACAGTGGGTTTGTGACCAAACCATAACTCATAGGGTGCTTTATTAGTGTCCTTCTTTAGTTGTACCCCGTTCAGAACATAAATAGCTGTGTTGATAGCTTCTCTCCTGTATGTCTGAGAAACATTCTTTGGTAACATCGGTGTTCTTGCACATTCAATGATTGACCTATTCCTCCTTTCAGCTATTCCATTTTGTTGTAGTGTCCTCGGTGCAGAGACCTATCTTTTAATACCATGCTCATTATAAAATTTAGTAAATTCATTGGAAATAAATTCACCACTTCGGTCAGATCTTAAGCATTTCAATTCTTTACCAGTCTCTTTCTCAACTTTTGCTTTATACCACTTGAAAATCTTAAATGCCTCTAATTTTTCCTTCAAGAACATGACTATCATTAATCTAGTATAATCATCAACAAAAAGAATAAAATATCTGTCTCCACAGTAACTTTGAGTTCTCATAGGACCACATAGGTTGGTATGCACCAACTCAAGTAATTTCTTTGTTGAATAATCTTTTCTTTTGAAACTAGATTTTGTCATTTTACCTTTCTAACATTCATGACACATAACATGATCAGGCTTAGATAAGTTAGGAAAACCTGTAACCTTTTTCTTTTTACTGATCTTAATCATGTTATCAAAATTCACATGACATAACCTTTTATGCCACAACCATGCATCTTCATCTTTCTGTAGATCTCTATAGTTTTATTGACTATTAGTGACCCACACTTAGTCATTTATCTAGGCAATGATGGTCAGTCATTATGTAAAGGCCAAATTATGTAATGTATACTTACCGAGCAATAGTACTGCCAAGTAAACTTATGGTCACTATGTATTTTTGTATTATGCCAAGTCTAGTTTTGTCAAGTCATATATGCAATGATTAATGAGCGATAGCGATATCAACATATGTTGAGTATAGTGACTATCGAGTATCAAGAACTACATTTGCTGAGTTAGCCAGGAATGACATATGAGTTTGTTATGGCATAGTGATTGAGGTAAATCATTTTGGGTGACATTCATGTTTTGTATTTTGTTTGTTGAGGTAATTATGGAGGTGATTATGCATCTAATTTGCAATCATTGATCCCTATGTAATACTTAGAGCCAATCAGAAAATAGTAAGGCTTAAGTGGCAAAAGGAATTAATCTCAACCATAGATCTTGAATCATGAAGATGTTTTGTTGATTATATAAGGTTAAGATCTAAACCCTAAAATGTGTAAGAGTGAAAGATAGCGAATGTGAAGGGAATGAGCAGAGAGGCACATTCAATGAAGTGAAACATTCTGATAGAATTCAGTGACCGAGCTAAGCAATGAAAGGATAGAATAGAGATAAATCTGATAGAAGAGATCAATATAATACAGTAAAGAGAAGATTTGTAATTTGCATACAATGCAAACCAAAAGATTAGGTACTGAGACATTCTAACCAGTGTATCAAGGTAAATTTCTTAACCGAGTAGTCCTAACAAACTTTTTGTAATCTCTTAACCGAGTGCTTACTTTGTTGTAAGTTTCAAATCCTTTAGCAAGGTAGACTGTATAAGTCTTTTATCTCTTAACAAGGCAGACCCCTCATAGGGTAGATCATGTTTTGATGAAATTTTGTAAGCCCTAACAGGCAAATTTATTAATGTAGTAGTGAAGATTTGTGGGTGTCATCCCCACCCCAATTTTACCTTTCAAGGGTTTATGGATAACCAAAATTACTGTGTTATGAGTACTTACATACATGTTGCTTAGTATGTTAGTTATTTTGTTATGATCAAGTATTGTTGATGCTATACAAATGTTTTATTCATATCAAAATGAATTAGTAGGTGATATCTGATTCACCCCCCTCTCAATATCACATTTCCCAATTATATTTCCAACAAATGGTATTAGAGCTGCAAGGTTTCTCATAGAAATTTTAACTACTTGAAGACAAATATCTTGAGATGGAAGTCTATAAGCTAGGAAAGGTCATAGAGAATCAGAAGATTGATGTAGAGCCAACATTACAACAACTGGAAGTAGCCAGAAGCAAACTGAAGAAATCCTTGAGAAGGAGAGAAATTACTATTCAGCAAAATGATTCACAATATCAAGAAGAAGATACCATTGGACTATTTGATAATGGAAACTTTGAAAGTGACAAAGACATAAAAGATCTATTGGAGAAAAATACCATACTAAATGATGATATTAGAAATCTAAGGAGAGAACAGGAAATTTAATCTATCAGACTTTGTGAAGTAGTTGAATAGAAAAAGAAAGCTGAAGATGATAAGACAATGGTTGAAGAAGACAAAAGACAAATTACAATAAGACTAGATGAAAGGACAAGTGACATGCTAAGGTTGACTAATAATCAACTAGACATGGTAAATCAACTACTGCTGGTTAATCAAGAGTTGGGCAGGAAAGATATGGAAATCAACCAATTGAGGTCTGAAAATGATCAATTGAAGAATGAACTAAGATCTGAAAAGGAAATAAATGAAAGGATGAACAAACCTAATGAAGCTACAAAATATTTTAAAGAGATTTTAAGGTCACCTAGAAGATTTGGTGATAGATCTAGACTTGGACTAAATGAACATGCATCATCTACAAAAGAAGGAGAATCATCAAAGAAAGGAGAATAGAAGAATGTTAAACCAAAGAACAACAAGCCCACATGCCATCACTATGGAAATCTAGGACATACAACCAACATATGTAGAAGCAAACATGGTAAGTTTGATCCTAAACCTAAGTTCAATGGGCATTGCTTTAACTGTAAGAAACATGGACATCAGGCACATGAATGTAGGTCTAAGGTCAGTAATCCATCGACCTCACCTAAGTTTCTAGGCAATTGTTTCAATTGTCATATGTATGGGCATAGAGCATTTGAATGCAGATCTAAACCTAGATGGTCATCAAATGAACAGACTAAGTCACCTGTGAAGAATAACTCATACAAGTGGGATTATAACACTTGGTACAATTGTCATTACTATGGAAAATATGAACACATTGGAGCAAACTATATGAAGACTCATTTCAGATGAAAATCTAAAAGCTGGATGAATGGAAGCATGGTATGTTACAAGTGTAATAAGATAGTTCACATAAAGAAAGATTGTAGATCACCTATGTTGAGAAACGATCAAAATAAGAAAGAAGATATTTGTGAAAATTTGAAAAATCAGATGGATAAGACATGGAAGAAGAAAGAAGAAGAAAGCACAGGTGATGCTAGCACATCCGAGGTCACCCAATCCGATGGATCAGGTGATCACACTTCTTCTAACTAAGCATAGAAGGTATGTTTCGAATTGAATCTTACAAGGCTTTATCTTACATTAGTTCCTAACATAAAGATTGAGTAAAAGTCCATATCTGTATAGACAAAGATGCATTAGGACATATCTAAGAAAAATAGAGAATTTCATTTTTGATGCTGGGTGTCAATGTCTTGACTGTGTTATCAGTGTATGCTGAGCACCTATTGGGGCCGAGATGCTATATACATCGAGCTGTGTCTTAACAGTTATATTGATCGAGTTTGTGTTAGCCGAGGTTAACATGAGTTTGCTGAGACAAATGTATTCCACTTAGAAATTTTGTACGGAGCATTTACGAGGCTCTAATTCTACTTTTTGGAATCTATAAAGTGGAAAGTTTCCACCCATTTCATTTCACCAAGCGAATTAAGATTTCTTTGAGTGATTCAGAGTTTGAGAAACCAGTTTGTTAAAGGTGATTCTGAATCTTTTCAACATACCGTCAACAAAAATCATCTACATGACACTTACGAGAAAGGTACATTATCGAGCAAACATTTCTTTTCAAAAATTTTAAATTAAAATGGCATCATCATCATTTGCTACAATGAAGAAACAAGGGATGGAAGTTTTCAATGCACAATTGGTGAGAAATGAAGTTTTCAAGCCACATACATTTAGGGCAATTTTGAAAAGTGCAATAGAAGGAGATTTGACTAGCGCCCTATCCTCAATTCCAGAGAATGTGTTGATAATGAATGATATTAGGTCTTGTTATATGTGCAAAATTGGAGAAATCAGAGATTATGAGATCAGGGAGGCATATGACAAATTATGTGATAATGGAGTGTTGAAGCTAGAGTATAAATCGGTTGCTGAACAAGGGTTAGTGCATGCCCTAGATTTTGCACAGAATTTCAAAGTTGAATGGATAAAAATAGTATTGAGTTGAGCACATCTATGGTTGGAAGATGGACCCATGAAGATAAAAAAGGAAATGATCCAATGAGTTATTGGATACCCTACGATTCAAGGAAAAAGGACAATGAAGTGTTCAAGAAAAGAAGACATTTAGGAAAACACACTGGCGGTATGGAACAAGTGTGGAATGTTGATCTCCACCATAATAGATCTAGAAATTGACTTTTCTATTAGGGTTATCTCGCAAAAATTCTACCAATCCAGTCAGTTGGACAACGTCCCCTGTATGGCAGTGGACTAGGCATAGAAAATCATTAAGAAAGGACACACATATGATCTTGCCAAGCTCTAGCTAACTTAGCTTGCCAAGAACATTAACTCAATTTGGACTGCAAAGAATTCAATGTGTAAGTTTGGCTCTTTGCTAATCTGTCTATTCTTTTATATATAGAAGTGTTTTCCTACTCATAGAGGTGTGATATGGGACAAGAAGAGACCCATTACTATTCAAATCAGTTAGTTCATAGGTCAGATAGGAGATAGTTTTAATGGTGTGATGGATAATTATTTTGTTGAATTCAAAAAGAAAATGAGAAAGAGGAGTAGAGTCCCTGTGCCATTAGTTGAAAAGTACAGCAAGGATATATGTTTTCTAGTTGACACAGACTTCACTTATGCACAAGTAGTCTTGCCTAGGGTTTCATGGCTAATGCCATTACCCTATGAAGTAAATATAGATGAAGCTATTGTTGCTATTATAACCCTCTTAGCTAAAGAAATTAATAGTAAAGCACCCTACTTTGGAACATACAATGAAGCCAAATCTAAAATCACCATGGGTTTAATGGCTGCAACTGTAAAAAGAAAGAGAAAGAAAATAGTAAAGAATTTAGAGAAATATGTGGAAGAAATGGAAAAGGATGCACCACTAGAATTAACCAAAAGATTGGTAGAAGATGAACAAAGTGACTCTAGTGACAGTGAAGAAGAAGAAGAGGCTCAAGTAGAAAAGAAGAAAGGTAAGAAGCCAATGATTGCCAAGCCTCCAACCAAGAAAAGAATATTGAAACCTAAAGTGTCATCGACACCTATGCTGAGGCCTAGAACAAGGGGAGTTGCTACAAGGACTCCAAAGAAGTCCCCTGAATTCAGTAAATGAAAACTTGTATAGCCTAAGGCTATACCGAGCAAGGTTAAAAAGAGGTTTATAAGGAAAATTGTTTTGGAACAAGAAGTTGATGAGGAAACTTAAAGTGATGAAGAAGTGAAGAAGAAGGTTGCATTGCAAGATGTCAAACCCACTATGGATGACATATGTCACAAGATCACAAACTATGCAGGAGTGGAAGACTTGAAAGGATTAAATTTTGGAAACCTGAGTATAGGAGACAAAGAAAAGGTTGAAGATGCTATTCTTGAAATGCTTTGCATTTTCAAGATGTTACCTATTCAGTTGGATAACTGAATCCCTAAGGAGTTAAGCAATAGGGTTGCACAAAAATGGGAATATGCTCTTAATATAGAAAATTAAATAAGAGAGAGAACCCTAGCACAGGTGGAATCAAGTCTCACCCCTAGCAACATTAGAAAAATTGTGGAACAACATCGAGAAAAATTTGACCCTAAGCTTACAGATTATTTAATCCTTCAAGACAAGGTTGAGGATGTTGTATAGGAAAGTATCAAGATTTGGAAGATAGTGTTTGGTTTGTTGATTGCTAAAGATGAAGATAAAGGTGCTAGTACATCCTAGGATGCCGAGCCTACAACAAAACTAAATGTAATGGAATCACCCATTCCGGAGACTAAAGCTCCTAAGGTAGAGGAAATTTAGAAGGTACCAGAAGTACACATTCTTGATATAACAGAGGATACCCCAATCAAGAATCAGGTATTGACTAAGGAAGATATACAGGCCGAGGAAGCAAAAGACACATCCTTGCCAAGTAGTAATACTTTACTTTTGCAATTCAAAGATTATCCAACATTTGATGTGACATCAATTGTTAACACTACCCCCTCCAAACCTACCATTTTTATAGTTGACATGTTAGCTGGTACAAGCACTACCGAGGAACAAGATAAGTCGGCACCAGCAAATCAGTCCACATCTGCTAAGGAGTTACAACAAGATAAAGAAGAGAAGTTCAAAGAAAAAGCTAATAGTCCTCATGTGGAGGATAAGGGAATAGAAGAAAAAGAAGTAAAAGACAAAGCCATTAAGGTACAGGAGCCTACAGAACAAGAGGCAATACAAGCTCTTGTACAGATGCTGAGTGGGAGCACACTGAAGAAGGCACTGAAGAAGAAAATGGAAGTCTTTTCCCCAGAGGTAACCATTGATGAAGTTATTGCTATTCCTAAATGGGATTTTGATAACTTATCTTATGAGCAGATGCAAATACTAAAAGATTTATTGACAAGGAAAAGAAAACAGGAAGAACTGAGAAGAGAACATCAGCAAAAATAGATTCTGTATGAAATTAAAGACATATTTAATGATGTTTTTGAGTTGTCAAAAGTAAATATTTCTACTCCCATATTGGAATAGCTTATACATATTCTTCAGAAAGTAAATAATGAAGCAAGTAGCACCAGTGATAAGCTATTTGAGTGGTTGGAAAGAAATTTTGAGACCAAGATGCTGGAAAAAGTATCTACCAAGATCACAGTGAAACAAGTCGCACTTTCCACTTTGGTAACAAAGACCAAAGAAGTAGTTGCGAATGCACACTCTCTTCTTACCAAACTTTGCAATGTAGAATAGTTCACTGAGGATAACCAAAGACTAGTTGATCAACTACAGCAAGAACTCAAATCCACTAGTCAGTCCTTAAGTGTGGATGTAGAAAATAGTTCCAAACATTATGCCAAGATCATGCATACACAAGGAAGGATAGCCAAACTAATGGCTAATGATGGAAAGATAAGATCTCATCTACTTTCTATGCAAAAAATTTTAACACCTCACCTAGAGGCCATATAGAGAAAGTTGGTCAAGGATAAGGACTTAACCCAGAGGGATCCGAATTTGTCTACAACTAAGATCCTAATCAATCTAGCTGCTAAGCTAGAAGTGCAGTCAGAAGTTTTAACTATTGCTATTGGAGGATGGGAAACTACACTACACATCGTTATGATGTTGCATAAACCATTCCTAGAGAAATATTTTCAAATCCCCACTCCAAAAGAGATTCGTCATGTCAAAAACAAGGGGCAAATCAAGTGACATGACATGACAAAGGAAAGGTAAATTTTTTTTGAATGTATATATATCTTAGGGGGAGTATTCTACTAATACTAAGTACTTTTGTAAATACAAGTGTAATGTCATGACAAAGTGTTTTTGCCACTAATGTCAAAGGGGGGGGATTGTAGATCTCTATAGTTTTGTTGACTATTAGTGAACCACACTTAGTGATTTATCTAGGAAATGATGGTCGGTCATCACTGCGACTGAGTCATTATGTAAAGGTTGAATTATGTATTGTATACTTACCGAGTAGTAGTACTACCGAGTAAACTTAGGGTCACTATGTATTTTTGTATTATTCCAAGTCTAGTTTTGCCGAGTCATATATGCAATGATTACCGAGTGATAGAGATATCAACATATGCCAAGTACAGTGAATGTCAAGGATCAAGAACTATATTTTCTGAGTTAGCCAGGAATGACATATGAGTTTGTTATGGCACAGTGATTGAGGTAAATCATTTTGGGTGACATTCATGTTTTGTATTTTTTTTGTTGAGGTAATTATGGAGGTGATTATGCATCTAATTTGCAATCATTGATCCCTATATAATACTTAGAGCCAATCAGAAATTAGTAAGGCTTAAGCGGCAAAAGGTATTAATCTGAACTGTAGATCTTGAATCATGAAGATGTTTTGTTGATTATATAAGGTTAAGATCTAAATCCTAAAATGTGTAAGAGTGAAACATAAAGAATGAAAAGGGAATGAGTAGAGAGGCACATTCAGTGAAGTGAAGCATTCAGACAAAATTCAGTGACTGAGCTAAGTAGTGAAAGGATAGAATAGAGATAAATCTGATAGAAGAGATCAATACAATATAGTAAAGAGAAGATCTGTAATCTACATACAGTGCAAACCAAAAGATCAGGTACTGAGACATTCTAACCAGTGTATCAGGGTAAATCTCTTAACTGAGTAGTTCTAATAGACTTTTTGTAATCTCTTAACTGAGTGCTTACTTTGTTGTAAGTTTCAAATCCTTTAGCAAGGTAGACTGTATAAGTCTTTTAGCTCTTAACAAGGTAGACCCCTCATAGGGTAGATCATGTTTTTATCAAATTTTGTAAGCCCTAAGAGGAAAATTCATTACTATAATAGTGAAGATTTGTGAGTGTCATCCCCACCCCAATTTTACCTTTCAAGGGTTTTTGGGTAACCAAAATTACTGTGTTGTGAGTACTTACATAGATGCTGCTTAGTATGTTAGTTATTTTGTTATGATCAAGTATTGTTGATGCTATGCAAATGTTTTATTTATATCAAAATGAATTAGTAGGTGATATCTGATTTACCCCCCTGCCCCTCTCAGTATCACATTTCCCAATTATATTTCCAACACTTTCATCATTAAACAAGAAGACTGATCATTATCAAGATAAAACAAATTACCTCTCAATTGTGTTCCAGTTCCAATAAGTCTTCCTCCATCATCAAATATCTTCACTTTCTTGCTCTCAAAAGAAACTCGATGGCTTGAATTGTTCAGTTGTGCCACACTTAGCAAATTATAGTTTAGACCTTTTACCCAATAAGCATTGTCACATCTAATTTTATCATTTATCATCAAGGATTCTTTTCCTCTAACCAGACAAGGTGCATGATTACCCATTCTAATAGATCCTCCATTGTGTTCTCCAAGATGATCAAATTTCTCTTCATCACCAGTCATGTGATATGTACAGCCAATATCTATGATCCATGTATCATTTTTATTAACCTTAGAGATAAGTGTTGTCTCTACATACCTTTCATCTTCCTCTGAGTCATCCTTCATTGCAAAAAATACTACCTCCACATCTTCATCAGTGTCGGTATCGGTGACATCTTCTTTTGTAATGTAGCACACCTTCTTTCCTTCATCATTATTGTCTCGGTTGTCTCTGTTGTAGTGTTGGTAACTTCTATTGCCTCTTCTCCCATAGCTTCTTTCACCAGATCGGTCTTTGTTTTTGTCCTCATCTTTCCTGTGTGGACATCTAGCAGCAATATGACCAACCTCTTTACAATTAAAGAATGCTAAAGGTAATTTACCTCTATATCTTCCTTTATCTTTAGGTAACCTTCTGCCCATAAGAGCTTTAAGTTCATCAAGCTCATCATCAGTATTTCTATCACTATCATCATTCTTATTTCTGCTACTAGACTTACCAATCTTCAGAGAAGACATATTTAAGTAGATTCAATAGATGGTACAATACTATTATCAAATTTATTCAGTTCAAAGGTTGTAAGCTTACCAATCAGATTATCAAGAGTAAGGTTGTTACCAGATGCATACCTAGTTTCATGAATTGTAGATATTATCAAGTCAATAACATAAGGTCATATACTCATTCATAAGTTACCGAATGTGTTCCTTATCCTTATCTGTCATATCCATCTTCCTCATGTAGATATATCCATTCTTCATCTCTTTTCTTCTTCTTTTACAAATGTTTGGATATAGTAACTTACAAGATATGTACTGTCAAAACTAGTTGACATCAATGACAACATATTAATGATTTAATCATCTCACATATTTAATCAACAACTCAGTGATCTTAAATCACAGATCTTCAAGTCATACAATGTATTCAAATCAGTTGTAGTTCATCAACAGATGCCCTGGGAAACAAAGAAGACTAAGGGACTATCTAGAAGGATGGGTGGAGTGAAGACAATGCCCCTATTCTCTTGGGACAAGAGTTCTTTTGCAAAGGGGGAGTATGGTGTAGGTGCACCAAGGGGACATATGAAGAAAACTAAACATGACAAGGTCAGAGATGAAGTCCAATGATCCCTAAGATTCAATTATGACATATTGAAGCCAATAATGACTTGTAATGTTGATAAATTTGGTATAAGAGTCAAATGTCCTAAGGGTCCTGACAAGGACCCTAGAACCAAAATATTGAACTATGACATGATGATGGCCCAATGAAGTTAATTGAGTGTCTAGGATTGATAATGATGTAATAAGGTCATAAAAAAATAAAAAAAAAGTATCAAGTCATTAAGAGTTTGTTTAACTAGTTTTTATAATTTAAATATTTGAATACCAATTCTTAGTTGGTTCTTGGTTGGGAAAGCCTAGAATAGGAGATTAGTTGAGTTTTTTTTGGAAAAAAATCAATCTTGGTCAATTCAAGAAGTTAGAGGGGGATTATATGAAGCCTATCAAAGGCATTTAAATGGAGATGGGGTCTTACACATAAAACTGTACAGACTATGGTGGAAAAATGCAATAAAACATAACATTTTTTGCAATATGGTAAGTGGATGGTTGTTTGATCATTGCTAATTAATTTATTTTATGTAATTGTATGCCTAAGGAATAATTTATAAACATTTTCCTACTCCTGTGCATGAGTTTAAGAATCTAATCTTGTCATTTTTATTTTGTTGCTATTGGCAGACTTAGGGGATTTTCTTATTCTTAATAGTTTTGATCAGATTCATGGATTTTGTGTCCATTATGTGAATGCCTACTTATGATCCTCATATAATGGCCACTAATAAAGATGTACATTATTAACCTAACCAAAAATATGTACAGAATGTGGTGAAGTTGGTGTACACCAAAAGGATTTGACTGATTGGGTCTTGAAAGCAGATGGAGTTAGTGCAACAAGTATAATAGTAGACAATCTTATTGTGCACGAAGGGGTTATTTTATGCTAAAATTTGTATAACGGAACCAAAGAGAAGGTTTTTCATCTTGGTTTGATCCCATAAGTGTTGGGAAAGACGAGTTCCAAAAGGCCCTAGTTTATTACTAGTTTTGGTGAGGGTTTTGTGAATAACCCATCAAACATTTTCACGGGACCAATTAAGCTTCAAAATAATTTTATTGGCTTTAAAATATGATATTGTGGAAGATTTGAGGCCTATGTGTCAAGTATTTCTTGTACTTTCTTTGTAAAAGTGGGTCAATTAGCCTTAGAAAAATGTCAAGATGTTGTATTCCGTACATGTGTTCTAAAATAACCCCACTTGAATTTTTGATAGGTTGTGTAGAACTCAAATGGGTATCTATAGCATCAATTTAATTAGAGATTTTTTGGGAAGTCTGAGTCAAAAACCCAAAAATCAAGAAAGGTAGGGCTAATAGGGAGGAAGCCTAGTTTGGGATAACATTTGGTGAATCTGATCTAAAGAGTGTTGTGGGTAGTTGGTTCCTATCTAAACAAGTTGGACTGAGTTGGATAATACCCTAGGAAGGCTTAGGGAAAGTCTTGGGGTTTTGAACTTGTAATACCCCAAAATTGGCATCTCAAAACCCTAACCAAATTTGGCGCATTTAGTCTCATTTCTTCAAAATTTCTACATCATCGAAGTCCTATTGTACTAGGCAATTCTATCTCCTAATTGACTTTATTCAACTTGGTGTCAAATGCAGAAAACCTCAAACTTGCATTAATCACATGCTATATTTAATTCCTAATTATCAACATTTATTGGCTAAATAAACCTTATGATTAATTAATTTAATTACAAAAGTCCTACCACTTTAATTAAATCAATTCCACCCCCTTTAGGTAATACACATCAAAAGGAATTAAATAATTATTTAGTTCTATAAATGAGATATCCTCACTTGAATTTAATTATTCAAGAAATTAGAAAGGCCACCCATGTGGCAATATTTCATTTATTTTATTAAATAATCTCTCCAGTTTGTTTCACCTCCCACCAAGGAGATGAAGAATCGACCGTTTCTTTGCAAGAAACTCTTCAGTCTCCACTCGAGATCTTCTATATTAGAACCCTCTCATTCCTCATTTAAGAGAGGTAATTTTTAGAGTATCAAATTTCTATCGAATTATTGTCTCACTTTTGCATTCAAAGCTTTAATTATCTTGCATATTAGAATAATTTCATTTCTTAGAATGCATTGTTATTCTTAATTTAGTTTTCTTATTATGCTCTTAGATTAAACTCATTTTCTTACAAGTTCTTAGATTAATTTGCACTATCATTCTTAGCTTAATTTCATTTACAGTTGTCTCTTATGCATTAAATCCTCCATTTTAGAACTTGGTCTATGGTTTTTTGGCTCTCGATTCTGAGAGTGATTCAAAACCCCATCTAAATAGGAGGCAACAGGTCGATTCATGTATGTGTGCGAACTGAATAATTCATATTCATTTTCATAATTGGCTTATGAGAAATGACCATTTTGAATTCTATGGCTGAATAAGAGGTCCACATTAAGTTGTAAACATTTTGGCACCCACCGTGGGGTAGAAAATTCATTTCTAGCCTCATTCTCAAAAAAATTTCTGACAAAATTTAATGCTCTATTCGTATGGTCGTACGAATGTGTACAGAATCTCGAATGAGATTTCTCATTATGTCGTGCAAAGTTTTTCTAGTCTTAGCATTTCCTCGCATGAAAAAGGTGTTTCCTCATGTAGGACTATGCATTTCCTGATGTGAATCTGACAACATATTTTTTAAAAAAAAATTCAGCTTTTGTATTTTCTAGCTGTAGAATTCTAACGTTTGTCGTTTGCTGTAATTTTTATATCTCTAATTTTTTTGATATAGCATAACAGTGGGTTGCAGGACATTTGTCAAAGCCATTTTAAAACATTATGTTTGTTTACCGCTTTATTCACATAGTTTAATTAGGGCCTTGTGAAGATTTCTTAAGGTTCTTGATAGTAGGATAGGATAATAGGCTCTTCATTACATGGAAGTGATGCCCATGGATGAATCTGAGACCTAGATTTTGCTAGCATGATAGATACCTGGGGAAGCAAGGAAAGGTAACAAATCTTTAGCACATCCATTTGTTAGGGGATTATTCTCTTCTCTCTTTGAGAGAACCAGAAACCCAAAAGATTGTGGATTGGTTAGAGAGGAGTTAGCTTGGTGATAGACATGTCTGGTGTGTTTGGGTAAGGTGAAGAGGTAGAGAATTATGCTCTTCTCTCTTTGAGAGAATCAAAAAATTTGACCCTTGAATCCAAGCCAAAGTCGGTGTCACCTTTAGAGGGCTCGCCGGAAGTGATGCAGGAGCATCTCAGGTAATTGGCAATCCTGTGTCAACAAAAACATTTTGGAGTTTTGTCTATGTTTCTTGGTTTCTACTTTGACCAAGTGGGTCGGTAGTTGGTTGGTTTTCTTTGGTTACCGAGTGTGTCTAGTTCTCTCTTGGGTGGTCGATTATTTCACTAGCACTCGACATTCCCTGTCTGCTGCTCGGTTATCGTGCTTATCGATGAGTCTAGTTTTGTTTCCTATTGTAGCCGACTTGTGCATTTATATTGGATCATGGAATTAATGTTGGTATCCATCATTGGGAAGTGTGTGGTCCTAGATTTGACCGTTACTTCTGTTAATTATGGATCTGAAGACTGACTTAGCTCGGTAGCTTCTTGTATAAATGTAGATGTTTGGTTGTAGTTTAGGGGCAATTTTTTTTGGATAGAAGATAGTAGACATTAGTTTGGAGATTTGTTACAGATCCTCTCATGTTTGAGGACTTCTACAATTCATTTTAATATCTGGTCATAATCAAGAAGCCCTTACAGCCTAACATGTATGATTCCTATTGATGATAATATATGAAAGATTTGGCATTCTCTCTCTCACTGTTGTTGTTTGTTGCTTCTACATGTGTGTTGCAGGCTTGGGTCATTAGGGTGTGCCATCCTTTGGCCCCTCTTGCTCCTTACCTTGGGTCAGGTGGTATCAGAGTGAGGTGAGAGCTTGATCTAGTTTTGCGGATCTAGGTTTGCAGGTTCCTCTTGAAGCCCTACTTGATTGTTGTGGGGTAGCAAATTGTGATCTGACCTGCAATTGTAGAGGGTTGTCAAGATGGTTCATGGGAGGCGAGATGAAGATCTAGGATTGGTAGATATGCTAAGGCAGATTGCTACTAGATTAGAAGCAGTAGAAACAACTCAAAGAAGAGGCAGACATCTTGAAGATGTTAGTGATGATGAAATTGAAGAAGAACAGGCGAATGCAGAACCTGCACCTATTATGGATCAAGGTGAAGAAAGATTTTTGAAGGTTTTGACAAGTTTAAAGTCAACATCACATTTCAATCCTCCTGAGTATGGTGGAATGTTGGATTCTAATGAATTGGTGGACTGGATCATCAAGATGCAAAAGTATTTTGAATATGAAAACATTCCTGAGGATAAGAAGGTGAAGATTGCAAGCACAAAGTTGAAAAATCATGCATCCTTGTGGTGGGAACATCTGCAATTGGATCAGAAAAGGAAAGGAAAGGACAAAATCAAAGTATGGAGTAAAATGGTCAATAAGTTGAATGTAAAGTTCTTACCCTGTGATTATCAAATTAACCTAGTTCAGAAAATGTAAGTTTGAGATAGAAAGATAGCTTGGTAAAAGAGTATACTGAGGAATTCTACATATTAGATATCAAATCTGGACATGATGAAGATGATGTGGAAAGAATTGGTGGATAACTAAATGGTTTGAGAGTTTCCATCCAAGAGGAAATTAGTATGGTCAAGTTGGAGAACATTGAAGAGGCTTATCAATTTTCTTTGAAGGCCCAGGAGAAACTAAACAAGAGACATGAGAAAAGATAGAGAGGTCATGGTGGTAGATTCCCTAGAGGAAGAGGTAGATCTAATGGTGAAAATGATAGAACTGAATCTGGAAAGATAAATCTAGACAAAGGCAAGACCGAGTGGAAAGGTGAAAGTTCTAGAGGCAGAGGTAGTAACTAACGAGGTGGCTATGGTAGAGGAAGTTTTTGAGGAACTTGTTATAATTGTGGAGAAGGACATAGATCTTTGAATGTATACAAGCTAGTAAGAAGGCTAGTAATAGTAGAAATGCTTTGGTGCAAGAAGAGTCACCGAATGAACCTGAGAAAGAAAATAACTTGATGGTAAGGAGAGCACTGTGGAATGAAAGAAAGAAAGAAGATTTGATAAGGAAAAGTTTGTTCAAGACCAGATGTAGAGTTTCTGACAAAATTTGGAAGGTAATCATTGACAGTGGTAGCTTGGAGAATCTAGCATCTGAAGAGATGGTCACAAAAATGTAGTTGGAAAGGTTGGTACATCTAAACCCCTATCAGATTTCATGGATCAAAGATGAGCATACACTCCTGGTAAGTGAACAATGTTATGTGAATTTGAAGATTGGAAAATACTATGATAAGGTCTTATGTGATATCATGCCTATGGATTGTTGTCATATTTTGTTGGGTAGACCTTGGCAATATAATAGACATGCTATATATGATGGGAGATTGCATAAGTATACTATTGTGGCTGATGGAAAGAAACAAATCTTGTTACCATTGATGGAAGAACCTATTAGTAATGTTTGCACATCTATAAAAGTTTGTTTGATGGAAGGAAGAAAGTTTGTTAACTCTTTGAAGAGGAATGATGTATGTTTTGTTGTGATTCCTAATAAGTTGAGTAAGAAAATAGAGGATAAAGTCCCTAAGGAGATTGATAAGTTACTCACCGAGTATAGTGATATCATTTCTAATAATGTACTTGATGGTTTTCCATTGAAAAGAAGCATTCATCATTGTATGGATCTAATCCCTGGAGCTGGTTTACCAAATAAGGCACCTCATCGGTTGACACCTACCGAGAATCAAGAATTGAACCAACAAATTCAAGAGTTGTTGGAGAAAGGTTTGATCAGAGAAAGTTTGAGTCCTTGTGTAGTACTTGTTGTATTGGCACTGAAAAAGAATGGAAAATGGAGAATGTGTATTGATTCTAGAAAAATCAACAAGATAATAGTGAAGTATAGGTTTCCTATACTGAGAATGGATGACATAATGGATAGTTTGACTGCAGCAAAGTATTTCACAAAGATTGATTTGAAAAGTGGGTATCATCATATCAGAATTAGAGAAGGTGATGAATGGAAAACTTCTTTCAAAACAAAAGAAGTTTTGTATGAGTGGTTGGTTATGCCTTTTGGTTTAACTAATGCACTGAGTACTTTTATGAGCTTGATGAATGAAGTTTTGAAGAAATTATTGGGTAAGTTTGTGATTGTATATCTTGATGATATTCTGATATTTAGTAAGATGAGAGAAGAACATTTGTTGCATGTTAGACAAGTTTTACAGAGGTTGAAAGAGGAAAAGTTGCTGATAAATCTGAAAAACTGTTCATTCATGAAAGAAGAGATTGTGTATTTGGGATTTGTTATTTCGGTTGATGGTTTCAAGATGGATCCTGAAAAGGTTGAAGCTATTCTAAATTGGCCTACACCTGTGAATGCTACTGAGGTAAGATCATTTCATGGTTTGGAAATTTTTTACCAAAAGTTCATAAGGAATTTCAGTTCAATTTGTAATGCTATGACTGAGACTATGAGAAGAGACAAAAGAGAATCCAAGTGGACACATGGAGCTAACATAAGTTGTGAGACTCTGAAGCAGAAGGTTTCCGAATTACCTATTTTGGCATTACCTAATTTCAGTAAGGTATTTCAAGTAGAATGTGATGCAAGTGGAAGTGCAATTGGAGCTATGTTGAGTCAAGAAGGTAAACCTATTGCTTTCTTTAGTGAAAATTTGAATGATGCTAGAATGAAATATTATGTGTATGATCAAGAATTTTATGCTATTGTTCAAGCACTAAAGAAAAGGAGACATTATTTGATACCGAGTGAATTTGTGTTGTATACTAATCATAAGGCTTTACAATATTTGAAAATAAGTTGACTCAGAGACATATGAAATGGGTTGAGTATTTGTAGAGTTATACATTTGTGATAAAGCATAAGAGTGGAGTCACTAATCAAGTTGCTGATGCATTGAGTAGAAGAAGATCTTTGATGACCGAGATGAAAATTGAAGTTCTTGGTTTTGACGAGATGAAAGGTTTGTATGAAAATGACCCTAATTTTTCTGAGCCATGGAGAAAGTGTAGAGCACCTATTCAAGATCAACAAGATACTAAATGGGATGAATATTTTATTCAGGAAGGTATGTTGTTTAAAGGTATTCAATTGTGTATTCTGAGAGGAGTGATGAGATCTAATTTGATAAAAGAAAAACATAGTAGTGGTTTGGCTAGACATTTTGGCATTGATAAAACATGGAATTTTCTTAAGGAGAAATACTTTTGGCTGTAGTTGTATAGAGATGTTCATAAATTTGTGAAAAGTTGTGGAATTTGTCAAGTTGCAAAAGGAGTAAGTCAGAATACTAGACTGTATACACCCATTGTTGTTCCTAAGAAACCTTGGATTGAGATCAGTATGGACTTTGTTCTTTGCTTACCAAAGACAGTCAAAGGTAGATAGATTTTCTATGATGACACATTTTATACCATGTAGAAAGACATCAGATGTAGTACATGTAGCAGATCTTTTCTTTAAGGAAATTTTTAGATTGCATGGATTATCGAGGAGTATTATCTCTGATCGAGATAGTAAATTTGTTGGATACTTTCGGAAAACACTTTGGAAGAAATTTGGTACTGAGTTGAAATATAGTTCTACATTTCACCCACAAATCGATGGACAAACTGAAGTTGTGAGCAGAAGTTGGGGAAATCTGTTGAGATGTTTAGTTGGAGACACACCAAGTAATTGGGTTTCTGTGTTGGCACAAGAAGACTTTGCATAAAATATTCAATGAATAGGAGTACTGGAAAGACACCATTTGAGATTGTGAATGGTACACAACCGAGAGGAATATTTGATTTGAGAGACATTGCTGATCAGAATAAGAAAATTGCTGAAGGAGAAAAGTTTGCTGAGTACATGAAAACATTGCATGAAGATGTGAAGCTAAAGTTGGAAGATAGTAATTAGAAATACAAAGATAGAGCTGATAGATCAAGAAGACATAAAGCTTTTGATGTTGGCAATGAAGTGATGGTTCATTTGAAGAAAGGTCAATTTCCTGTTGTAACATATGGGAAGCTGAAGATGAAGAAGTTTGGACCTTGCAAGATTTTGAAAAAAATTAATAGTGGAAATGCATATGAGATTGAATTACTTGATGACATGGACATATCACCTATTTTCAACATTGCTGATTTGTATGAGTATCATGAACCTAATGAAGAAGTGACAGTACCAACAAAATATCCTAAGAAGCAGAATGATGAGGTTGAACAGATTTTGAAGGAAAGAGTTGGCAAGAGCACAAGAGGAAAATAGTATATGGAATATCTGGTTAAGTGGAAGAATAGACCGATGGAAGATAGTTCATGGATTTCATAGTCTGAGTTGGATGAAGCTCAGGCAAAGCATACCAAATGATTTGGAGAATCGTTTCATAATAACCCCAGGTGTTTGATGCAGGACCATCTCGGGTCCTTGGCAATCTTGTGTAACCAAAAATATTTTGGAGTTTTGTTTGTGTTGCTCAGTTTCTGCTTTGACTGAGTGGGTCGGTAGTTGGTCAGTTTTCTTTGGTTAGCGAGTGTGGTCAATTCTCTCCTAGGCAGTTAGTTATTTCACTAGCGCTCAACATTGCCTGTTTACTGCTCAATTATCATGCTTACCAATGGGTCTAGTTTTGTTTCCTGTTGTAGCCGACTCATGCATTTATATTGGATCATGAAATTAATGTTAGTACCCATCATTGGGAAGCATGTGGTCCTAGATTTGACCATTACTTCCATTAATAATGGATCTGAAGGCCGACTCAGCTCAGTAGCTTCTTGTATAAATGTAGATGTTTGGTTGTAGTTTAGTGGAATTTTTTCTTTGATAGAAGATAGTATTGGAGATTTTTTACAGATCCTCACATGTTTGAGGACTTCTACAATTCATTGTAATATTTGGGCATAACCAGGAAGGCCTTATAGCCTGACATGTATGATTCCTATTGATAATATATGAAAGATCTAGCATTCTCTCTCTCATTGTTTTTGTTTTTTGCTTTCACATGTGTGTTGCAGGCTTGGATCATTAGGGTGCGCCATCCTTTAGCCCCACTTGCTCCCTACCTTGCGTCAAGAATTTGAACCTCTGGGAATAACCCAAGTGAGTACACACCTATTGCTAGTGATTCCACCTCACTATAATAAAGTAGCTTTGTTGAGTCTAAAGATTCGAAAGCCACGTTAACTTCTTTCTCTTGATCTATGACTATCATCTTGAGAAAGCTCTGTCTGTTGTACTAAGCGGTGCCACTCCTAGCCCTGCTTCTGGGGGTGTATGACTTTTAGGTGTTAGTGTGGCTAAGAGGCCCTAGCCTTTTATCAGGGGCACCAAAGGTTAGTGTGAATGGAATCCCACTAAACACTCTCTTAATTAGTTGCCTACCCGGATCACCTCTGAAAGGAGACATAATATTTGCACAGGGAGGGGGAAGAATCTCTCCCCTAGATTCTCACCATAGGCATGCACCTGGACATTTCATGGTGGTATATGACATTGGCCCCTGCTTTAAGGGTAACCTTTGAACATATATTATTGAGTCCTTGGAAACACCAAAAACATGGGCACCCTCTAGGGGGTGACACGACTATGTGAGGTGAATGCATGCACATAAGTTGTGAGGCTTGAATTTTGTCTTCTCTACCATTTTTTTTGTAGGGATAATTGAGTGATTGTTTCAAGTCTTAAATTGTCCAACATGATCAAACATTGTCAAAGACTCCCATGATTCTTACAAGTTGCTTTGTCCTCGGTAGAACTATTTGTGACTACTAATTGCATCACTATTTGCTTGGTCCAAACTTTATGGTTGTAAATGATTGGATTCATATATTCAAACTGAGATTTGCTAATTCAAAAATATCCCAAATTAGTCTGAAAACTAGAAATTCTACTAGAGAACAGTTCACATTGTGTCTCAAAATCTATTTTTTACCTCAAAAATTGTGTCAATCTATCAAACCCTAGTCTTTTCTCATGTGAGATGTCAAGGTCCTGTGCATTTCCTCACGTGAGATAGCACATTCTCATGCGTAGTCCAGCATTTCCTTGTACAAGATTTCATTTCTTTGTGTGAGACTGTACCCTGACTTCCAAAATAATGAGCTTATTCATGTTGACTGGTCAATTTTCTGGCTAATCTAGTTTTTGCTTGGGGTCTATTTTCCTATTCTCCTATTGTCCAATTTCTAAAACTAGGTGTCTCAGGTCAAGAACCAAATGATTACTTCTTAAACTCATATTGTCTCTCTATTGTCTATCCTACCCTACTATGTTCTTGTGCCTTGCAACACAATAGTCACATCTTGGCTGTTCTAGCCTTACTCTCGATGATTCATGCCAGGTGCATCTCACTTTTATCATCTTTTTTCTATCCCATAGACAAAGTTCTAAGCATAATCCTAAGTCCTCCCTCATTACTTAATCTTCATCTATGACTGTTACAACTAGAAGTGGTGACGTCTTCCCTATATGTGGTACTAGACAACGTAGAGGTAGATCTCGCAATCAAGGAATAGGTCTTTTTGAACCTGTGACACAATCTGAGTGCTGTGACGATTCCTCATGTTCATCCTCACTATTTATTTCAAAAGAGAGCCCACCTCAATCTTCATCTCCTATAAGTTGACCTTGCGTCAGACATTTTCTTCGTATAGATATCAGTCTGAATGGGAATCCAGTGTTCTAGGAGTGTTATAATTTGTTGTTTCAAACACAACCTGACTTGTTTTAAGAACAACATAACCCACTATTTCAAGACCAACAAAACTCTGAAAGGTCACTTTCTTGAACTAGCCCTATTGACTCTATCAACCCTTTTGATCCTATCGATCCTATTGACCCTTTCAACCCTATTGCCATGACCTCTCGACATACTACACATGCTCGTACTAATTCTGTGCACATTGCACACTCACACACGGACAAGATGGGAGATCCATCTTGAAATAAACAACATTATGATCACTCTTGAAATGACCAGCATCATGATCAATCTCGAAATGACCAACATCATGATCAATCTCAAAACGAACAACATCTATATCAATCTCGAAGCATTTTTGATATTCTCAGTAATGACGATGAGGAGATAACCCAAAATGACATAGATGCCGCAAAGGACAATAAGAGTCTTCTCAAGATGATGGAAATTCTCCTTGTGGAAGAGAAGGAGAAATATTTTCTAGAATTGGCTAAACAAGGAGCCAAGTTACCTCCAGATTTCAAAGTAGAGACACTTGTGGTCAAAGAAGCAAAATCTGAGACTGCTAAGTTGCAAAAGATGATCTGAGACATGCAAGACTAGATTAGTCAACTTGTGAAGGATAAGGATAAACCAGCACAATAGTTCACCTTGGAAAACATCTATCCTTTCCCCTTTGATAAAATTCTTCGCATGCCACCTTTTCCCAAAGGTGTAGAAATTACCAAGTACGATAAATATTTGGGTACTATTGATCCCCAAGATCACTTGAGAGAGTTTGGTGCTCTATCCATGGAGTTCATATATGATCAGACTTACCTCATGCATCTCTTTTTGCATAGTTTGGGTGAGTCAACTATGGAGTGGTTCTCTCAACTACCCACTAGTATCAAGACTTTTGATGAGATTGCCAATTTGTTCCTCTAGTACTATTCACACAATATCCCACATCTAGACAATATCCAAGATCTTTGTAATCTAAAATAGCCACAAGGGGAACCTTTCTTTCCATTTCTCCAGAGATGGAGACAACTCTATACAAAATATGCCTGCAAATTACCTGAGTCTAAAAAGCTCGATATATTCTTAGATAATCTCATCCCTAATTTTGGATATCAAGTACAACTACAAGGCCCTCTAACTTTTGATAATATGATTAAACAAGTTGTGAGAATAGAAGCATTTATGGTCAAGAAAGGAGAGTTGACTTTGAACAAGGATAAAAAATAGGGGTCTTCCTCCTCGATCAAAGACAAAGGTAAGTTTGTCAACAAAAATAGAGATGTTGTAAATGATGGAGTTGTTTACAATGTGACCCCAAAACCTTAAAAGTTTATTTCCAACCTTACCTCCGGTTTACAAGAAGCCAAAGCCATTGAAAGGGCTACGACGGATGCTCAACCACCTTCAAGATTTTCCAAAAACAAACCTCGGGCCTCTTGACCCAAGCATGAGTTTAATTACTTGGGAGAACCCCTTAAAGTGGTTTACAAGACTCGTGTAAAAACCAAATACTCGCTCCTTTGGAAAATTTACATCCCTATGATCCACAACCATGACTTGCTTAGTGGAATGAAACCACATACTATGATTATCACCAAAACAAGGGTCATAAAACTTCTGGCTCCATTTAGCTTAGGCATAAGATCCAAGATTTCATCGACAATGGGGATATTGTTGTGAGAGGTCATAATAAGAACTTGAATCATAAAGCATTCAAAGACCCCTTTCCTCCTCACAAGAAAGGAGAATCTTCCAAGACCAAGAATGCCAACACCAAGGTTAACTACACATACACTACCAATGACAATGTCATTAATATGGTTGAACCTGTTGAGATCAAATATTATGATGTGATCACTATCAAGGGGAGCAAGGATGCTCCTAAGCCTAAGACTCAGTTTGTCTTGCGAGGCCCTGTGCCTCATTCTTCCAAACTAGAACAACCTCAGGATTGTGTGAACATTATTACCCGATCTCGTGCGAAGATCACCATTAAGGGTCCCGACCCTTCTACATCCGCACTGAAACAACCTGTGGATAAAGCTGCTATTGGCCCCACAAACAAGAACTCAAAAATGGTCCCCATACCTAGCATTGCTAATTACAACATCCTAGATTAGTTGCAATGTACCAACACTCAGATCAGTATCTTTGAGTTGTTGAAGATCTTGCTTGCTCACAGGCAGATTCTTGATAAAGCCCCCACTAAGGAAAATGTCCCAAAAGATCTAGATCTTGATTGGTTTCAATCCATGGTGGGTCACTCGACCTCACCCCATTATTTTTCTTTCTCTGAGGAAGATGATCATTCACTGAGCCATTCACACAATGTCCCTTTGCATATTGAAGTCATGATAGGCCCAAAGTGTGTCTATCACATCCTCATTAATAATGGTACTTGCCTTAATATTTGCTTTGCAAAGTTTCTCACCTAATTAGGCTATGATGAAGATTGCATAGATGCCCACAAGAAAATCACCATCAAGGCATATGATGAAGAGGAATGAAAATCCAAAGGTCTGGTTATGCTTCCAATCTGAGTTGGACCTGTTGAGAGAGAAGTCATTTTTCAGGTTCAAGACATTCCCCTTGCATACAACATACTATTAGGTAGACCATGGATTCATGAAATGCAGACAGTTCCATCTACATTTCATGAATGTATCAAGTTCCCATTCCACGGAGCAAAAGTAATAGTACCTATCAATATGAACTATTCTTGTAATACACTCACACAATCTACAGATAGTTTTGTCCCAACTAATAGAGAGTATACTAAATTCCTCGATGCCAAACTCAAAGAAATGGAACAAACTCTAAACCTCAAAGATACAGGCATAGGGGGGTATCAGTTTGAGCCTATGTTATCATTAGCAGCTCTGCTTCCATCTCTACATTCCTACGGGAGACCCTCTGAGAGTAATATACCTTCTAACATTGCTCCTCAAATAGTCTATGATGGTGCCTTTGTACGGGCCACAACACCACTAGAAGATGAGGATGAGGAAAGAGCTATTACAGCTTGGATTTATAAAGAGAAAGAAACATTTGAACAAATCACTCCTGCTTATAATATAGAAGATGAACAAAATAGTGAAGGTTTCAAGCTCATGAAACACTTCAGTTATAAAGGGAGTGGTCCTATAGGGGTGAATGATAATGGCTTACTTGAACCAATTGAAGCCACAGGTTGTCAAACCAAGGAAACCATAGGTCTAGGCTTCTAGAAAATCCCATTCCACTTAGGGATTAACAAATTTATACCAGAAATAGAATTCCAGCCAAAACCTGAAGACACTACCACAATTGAAAATCCCAAGGATAGTTCTCATGAGGATATCTTTCCCTATCCTATTCCTCCAAATTTTGCTACATTCCTTGTAGAACCAGATGATTTTGTACCACATGTCAGTATGATAGAAATTGATAGTGATTCTGGTGAAACTACCTTGGGTACTCTACTGACATACGAACGGTTGATAGAAATCCAAACTATTGATCCTAATTATGTAGTTGAGTTGTACATGCCACCATCCTTTCAAGAGCAGTTCAAGAAAGAACAAAACCAGCAAACCATTAATACTACAAGAGATGAAAATGAGTCAGATGGTACAAGTGTTGATGGAATTCCCATATCAAACATCACTAGTTCACATGAATATGAGTTTGATTCTCTATCTGATGCAACTTTTGATAACGATATAGATGTTTTTCATATATATGAAAAATTTTCAAAGTAGGTGAAGTGTCTAGTGTTAGGACAATCAAGTGTGATTCCACCAACGCTAACATTTCCTCTACTTCCATTGTAAGGACTTGAGAGGAATTGAACACACCTCTGGATAAGATTTCTTTAGGTCACAACTTGCTTGTCCGCTCTTTTGATGACTATAATGTGAAGACACTTGAACCCGCCACTTCTCTTTCACTCCAACATCCTGAGCTCATCGACTGGAACTCTTCCTCTCCATCTAGTGAAGTCCTTATGTTCTAGAATAATTACACTCTTGCCTGTTACCTCAATGTTGTCAAACCAGTAATGTTCTCCACTAGTGAAGACATTGTCAACATGATTGAAGCTGATATCAAGTATCTCAGTGACAAAATGAAAAGAAAAAAGAATAGATGCTCTGATGTTGAAAACCACATTACGGTAGTGTCAGAGCCGAAAAAAGTAAAAATAAAAGATGGATTCGAGGGTGAAAACCTCTCCGAGGCACATAAGGATGAGATACTTGATACACTTCCAAGTCATTTTCAAGAAAGAACATCAGTGCTGATTGAGCTAACCCAACTAGTAAACTTGGGCACGAAAGATACACCTTAGATCATTCATTTGGCATAGTCACTATCTACCGAAGAGAAAGAAGAGTTCACCAGTTTCATTCGAAGCAAGAAAATCAATTTTGCATGGAGTTACTCTGATATGCCTAGATTGGATCCTAATCTAATCATGAATTATCTATCTATTACACGAAGTGTTAAGCCTGTCAAACAAAAGCTTGCTAAGATGCATCCACATGTGGCACTCTTAGTCAAGGCAGAGTTAGAAAAAATTCTCAAGACTAGTTTCATCAGAGCCATTGACTATGTAGAATGGATTTCCAATATTGTTCCAATTACTAAGCATGATAAATTCATTCAAGTTTGCACAAATTTCTAGGACTTGAATAAAGAATGTCCTAAAGATGACTTCCCGTTACCCAATATTGACATGATTATGGACATGACAGATGGCTATGAAATGTAATCTCTAATGGATGGTTTCTCTGGGTACAATCAAATAAAACTTGCACCAAAAGACCAAGAAAAGATAGCCTTCACTTGTGCTTGGGGAAATTTTTGTTGGAATGTCATGCCCTTTGGACTTAAAAATGCTGGAGCTACATATCAAAGGGCTGTCATGACTATCTTTCATTACATGATGCACAAAATAATGGAAGATTATGTGGATGACACTTTGGCTTAAAGCATGCAATGAAAGATAAATCGTACAGATCTAGGTCCTATACTAGATCGAATGGAACAATTCAGTCTAAGGCTCAACCCAAAAAAGTGTGCATTTGGCACTACAACATTTGGGGTTGAATTTCGATGCCAATTTGCGATGCCACTACAATTTGTGTTTGTTTTTTGTATTTTCTTTGCAAGTACCCTCAACGGTGTCATAATAGTGATGATGACATCATAATTGTGACACCCATTTGGTTATAAACAAAAAAAAAAGAAAAAGAAAGTGTCATTTGTAATTTGTGAATTCGAAGAGCTATCGTGAAGATGACACTGCACTTTTGTGTGGTGCGAAGAGGGCATTCAAATTTGGTGTTCGCAAAGAGGCCGACACCATGTGGGAAGAGGGCACTAGCACTTGAGGTAGGCCTTCAAGCTTTTTCTTCTCATTAACTTAATTTCATTTTGATGGCATTTGTTGATTTAATGGCAAAATATGAATGTTAATACTGGCATTGTTTACATCTTTGCATTTGGAATGTTCGATGACCCATGAGCTTTGAGAGCTAGGGCATCATTGCTATTACCTTAAAGGCATTGTGTGAAGTTTTTGATCTCTCTTTATTTGTTTTGTTGTTGATATTCACTATGCAGTACTCCCTGTTTATGATCATTTAATGAAAAAATGTCTTGATAGCTTGCAGGCTACAAGCTAGGGCATCATACATTGTTTATGAACTCACTATTGAATACTAGCATTGTTTACATCTTTTCATTAGGAATGCTTGATGACCCACGAAGCTAGGGCATCATTTCTATTACCTTCAAGGCATTGTGTGAATTGTTTGATCTCTCTTTATTTGTTTTGCTATTGATATTCACTATCTGGTAGTCCTTGTTTATGATCATTTCATGAGGAAATGTCTCGATGGCTCATGGGATACAAGCTAGGGCATCATACATTGTTCATGAGCTCACTGTTTAATACTGGCATTGTTTAAATCTTTTATGATGTAACAAAGACCTTGCTTAAGCTTTGTCCTAGGCTCTCCTAGAATCAATGAGGCTAAACTCCTAGCCTTTAGGGTACTATCCTAGTCCCCTTCTAAAAATTCTCAAACTCCTTTTTTTCCCATTCAGTCTATGACACCAAAATTTGAAATAAGTTCACTGCTCTAAGAACTTCTTTGTTTGCTTCTAGCATTGATTATCCCTACATGAAATAGAAATGAAGCCTATACTCATCCTCAAGTGGAGAGGAGGATTTTTACTTCATAAAAATGCATTCAAAACCCCTCATAACCCCATTCCAATCATATTCAATCCTATCGCTAACAAGATTTGTTTGTTGTTAGGCCTATAAAGGCTACTAGGTTTAGTAGGCCTAATTGACCTCTTCCTGCTAGTAACTCCAAACTTCCCTAAAAAAAGCATCTAAATAATCATGTATTAAATTACCCTTTTGGATGGGCTTGAAGATTCTATAGGTCTTTCTTCCCCACACTGTTCGTACAGGGCCTACTAAAAATGAGGCTATAATTGATGGTTTGGTAACTCACTGTCTGAACCAGTGAGGGGTTAGTGTTTTCCCTTGCATCCACAATCCTCCAAGATTTCTCAGCATTGGAGATGTTTGATCATGCATCTAACCCCCTCTCCACATCATTTGATTGAGGTTTTGAATTCTCTCAATCACTCCATTTGCTCTGCAACAGCACACTGACCCCCAACCAAACACTGATGGCTTGCCTAGGGCATTAGCTTATAATTTCTTCTTGAGCTTTCTAGGGCCCCTCCTTTGTACAACATATTTTACAAGGATTCTAGTCACAAATCTCAAGGACCCGTACATATTGTACAGTGGGAGAGTGATCTAACACTCCATTTGATCAATGCACTATCTGAACCAACCCGAGACAAGCCAAAAGGAAATATAAATGAAAACTAACACTAGAACTAAAAGGAAATACAAGATAACTATTATAAGAATCCAAATACATCATTAGAAAACACATGCAGTCATTACAGTCAAGTATTCAATCCATTTTTAAGCTTTGTCAATGCAAAAATCTATTCACTATCAAAAGTTTTACATAGTCTAACTCCAGCCAGTGCTTGATTTCTGTACAACACACTTCCCCATGCTTAGAATTAGGGTTTTCAAACTTAAATACCTGCCTCCTTAGTGTTAGGGTCCATGAATCAATCTAGACATCTTTTAAAGCTGGTTACAAGCTAGGAAAGAAAGATTGTCATGACAACTTTAAAAGGTTTCACGACAACTTTCAAAGTTGTCAAGAAACTTTTGATGGATTGCTAACCCACCAACTTAAATCTCTTGAGCACTTAACCCTGATCAATCTAGGGTCTTAGAGACCATTCACATCCTCTTAAAACATTAGAGAGGCCATTATTTTCAATACTAGCAACACTGTCATATGATAGGCAACCTAGCAAAATTAGCTTATACTATTGCAACTAGGCTCAAAAGACACACCTAGGACTTAGGGAATAATAAAACAAGATCAAATACTAACTAACACACTAGAGAGACCAATTAGGATTCTCCCTAAATTATCTAAGGCCACTACAAGCCAAAAATTAGGAACACTAAGTACCAAATGGCCCTACCTAGGTGCCCTCACCATTTTCAATTGGAATGCTTGATGACCTGAGAGCTTTGAGAGCTAGGGAATTGTTTCTATTACCTTCAAGGATTTGTGTGAAGTGTTTGATCTCTATTTTTTTTTTTCTATTGATATTCACTATGGGGTACTCCTTGTTTATGATCATTTCATGAGGAAATATCTTGATGGCTCGAGAGCTACAAGCTACGGCATCATACATTGTTCATGAGCTCACTGTTTAATATCTGGCTAGGCCATGTAAATGGTACTAGGCCAACCCAATCAGCCCAACAAAATGTGTCATATTTATCTTTTTCAAATACACTCATTCACCATTTTGTTCTTGTTATTCACACAAATAATGCATCAAAACTAATTGTAAACAATGATTCAAGGAAAAAAGTAACAACTACAATAGATCAGACCCCAAAAGAATATAGTCAACTACAATAGCTCACGATCTCAATGAAATAAATAGTGTATAAAATAATATATGGTGCACAATAGCAGCAAGCATGCAATGACATCAATAACATTGCATGATGCCCGAGCTCAAATTCAAAATAGTAAGTGTATTAATGTATGATCTAATAGCAACAACCTCATTGATCATTACATTTCACTCCTCCATCATTATAGAAGAGATAACTACCTACAAATAGGGCATCATGGATTCTTTATGAGCTCATTTTTTAAGCACCTCATGTCCCTATTTGATTGGTCGGTGCTCAAACAGTGAGCTCATAAATAATGCATGATGCCCTAGCTTGTAGCCCGCAAGCCATCAAGACATTTCCTCATGAAATGATCATAAATTGTGAGTACCACATAGTGAATATCAACAAAAAAACAAATAAAGAGAGATCAAACACTTCACATAATATATATTTTTTTATAAGATTTTATTAAGACTAAATATATTGTTTTATGAGCTCACTGTTTGAGCACCTCATGTTCCTATTTGATTGGTCGGTGCTCTATTTCTTATATTGATGCTATTAGATCAAATAGGGACATCAAATAGGGATATCAGTAATAAAATAATGCACTTACTATTTTGAATTTGAGCTCATAAAGATTAAGATATCCTACTATTTTTAATTTCTATGTGCTTTGAGCCAACGAAATTTTTATCATCATCATGATGTAATAATGCATTAAATGTCTTGCTTTTGTCCCTATTTGATTGGAGGGTGCACTGTTTGTTATATTGCTGCTATCAAAGTAGAATGAAAGTGGTGATTCAATGCATCTATAGCCTCAACAATATGGTAGCATTGATCCAATAACAAAAAATATATTACAAATGCCAAGCTCATGGTCTCAATGAAACAAATAGTGTATAAAACAATATATGGTGCACAACAACAACAAGCATGCAATGATAACAATAACATTGCATGATGCCCGAGCTCAAATTCAAAATAGTAAGTGTATTAATGTATGATCTAATAGCAACAACCTCATTGATCATAACCTTTCACTCCTCCATCATTATAGAAGAGATAACTACCTACAACTAGGGCATCATGCATTGTTTATGAGCTCACTTTTTGAGCATCTCATGTCCCTATTTGATTGGCCAGTGCTCAAACAGTGAGCTCATAAATAATGCATGATGCCCTATCTTGGAGACCACAAGCCATCAATACATTTCCTCATGAAATGATCATAAATTGGGTGTACCACATAGTGAATATCAACAACAAAACAAATAAAGAGAGATCAAACACTTCACACAATATATATTGTTTTATAAGATTTTATTAAGACTAAATATATTATTTTATGAGCTCACTATTTGAGCACCTCGTGTTCCTATTTGATTGGTCGGTGCTCTATTTGTTATATTGATGCTATTAGATCAAATAGGGACATCAAATAGGGACGTTAAATAGGAATATCAGTAATAAAATAATGCACTTACTATTTTGAATTTTAGCTCATAAAAGTTAAGATATCCTACTATTTGAGCACCTCGTGTCCCTATTTGATTGATCGGTGCTCAAATAGTGAGCTCATAAATAATGCATGATGCCCTAGCTTGCAGGCCACAAGACATCAAGACATTTTCTCATGAAATGATCATAAATGGGGAGTACCACATAGTGAATATCAACAACAAAACAAGTAAAGAGAGATCAAACACTTCACACAATATATGTTGTTTTATAAGATTTTATTAAGACTAAATGTATTGTTTTATGAGCTCAATGTTTAAGCACCTCATGTCCCTATTTGATTGGTCGGTGCTATGTTTGTTATATTGATGCTATTAGATCAAATAGCGACATCAAATAGGGATATCAGTAATAAAATAATGCACTTGCCATTTTGAATTTGAGCTCATAAAGATTAAGATATCCTACTATTTTGAATCTCTATGTGCTTTGAGCCAATGAAATTTTTATCATCATGATAAAGTAATAATGCATTAAATGTCTTACTTATATCCCTATTTGATTGGAGGGTGCTTTGTTTGTTATATTGTTTCTATCAAAGTAGAATGACAGTGGTGATTCAATGCATCTATATCCTCAACAACATGGTAGCATTGATCCAATAACAAAAAATACATTACAAATGCCAAGCTCACGGTGTCAATGAAATAAATAGTGTATAAAACAATATATGGTGCACAACAGCAACAACAATGCAATGACAACAATAACATTGCATGATGTCCGAGCTCAAATTCAAAATAGTAAGTGTATTAATGTATGATCTAATAGCATCAACCTCATTAATCATTACCTTTCACTCCTCCATCATTATAGAAGAGATAACTACCTAAAACTAGGGCATCATGCATTGTTTATGAGCTCATTGTTTGAGCACCTCATGTCCCTATTTGATTGGCCGGTGCTCAAATAGTGAGCTCATAAATAAGCCATGATGCCTTGGCTTGCAGCCTACAAGCCATCAAGATATTTCTTCATGAAATGATCATAAATGGGGAGTACCACATAGTGAATATCGAAACAACAAAACAAACAAAGAGAGATCAAACACTTAACACAATATATGTTGTTTTATAAGATTTTATTAAGACTAAATATATTGTTTTATGAGCTCATTGTTTGAGCACCTCATGTCCCTATTTGATTGGTTGGTGCTCTATTTTTTATATTGATGTTATTAGATCAAACTAGATGAAATATTAGTCTTATGAAGTTATATGAAGTTGAAGATCATGATCTCATGGATGACATTGGTGATGTCCAAGATATACCTCTACTTGAGAAGGTAGACACAACCCTTTACGAAGGCTCCCAATCTACTCTTCTCTCTGCTATATTGTTCTTGGTGAATTTGAAGGTTATGAATGGTTTATCCAACATAGAAATGTCTTGTATGCTAAGGTTTCTCATATATGTCATTATAGTCTATAAAAGGTGAAACATGTACCATTAAGATTGTTTATAGTAATGACTTATATTATTTTTTGTAGATTGATAGATGACTTTCTGTTACCACCATCAAATGTTCTCCCTCACTTGTACCGAGAATTATGTGCCACTATGAAGCATATTGGAATGGAGTATCAAACAATAGATGTTTGTCTCTAAGATTATATTATTTATTATAAAGAACATGAAAATGAAATAGAATGCCCTAAATTCTATATGAGCAGATATCGAGATGATCAAGTGATAAAAAAGGTGCCTCCCAAGGTTCTTCGTCACATCCCCATTATTCCACGTCTGAAATGATTATTCAGATGCAATAGATTGGCACTATTTATGGATTACCATGCATGTGGTAGGAGTCAAGATGACATAGAGAACAAGTGGCCACACTTTAAAGAGGAACCTTGAAATCTCAGGCTTTCTTTGGCAACAGACGGTGTCAATCCGCATGGAGAGATGAGATCCATTTTCTCGGTGTGGCCTATTTTTATTATAAACAATAACCTTCCTCCATGGATGTCAATAAAGAGGAAGCACATTATGTTTGCAATGATTATTCTAGGTATCTTATTATTTTATAGTTATCTACATTTAATTATAAGTCTTGGAGTGAAATAGTCACAATAATTATCTAATATTATTGTTAATTCAACTAGGTAAGTACCAAGTGAAAGATATGAATATATATATTGCTCCTCTTATCGATGAGTTGTTGGTGTTATAGAATGGTTTCACTATGTATGACATCTCCCAACCAATTGGACAAAGACAATTTCAATTCCATGTAACGCTTGTGTGGACAATTCATGATGCTCTAGGGTTGACACATTTTTATGGTATGTTATGGTGAATTCTAGTTGTACGCGATAATTCAAATTCTAAAAATATACATATTTAATCCAATTTTATTGTTATCTTGTAGGTCTTCAAACAAAGGGAAAATTTGCATGTCCAATGTGTGGTCCAAAGATGAAATCTCGTCATTCCAAAAGTTTAAGAAAATAGGTGTTTGATGAGTATAGGCAGTTCCTCCCTAGAAATCATAAGTATCAAAGTGCAGAAAGACATCTTTTCAATGGGAAAGAAGAGACTACATCAAAGCTGTGAAGAATGACACCTCACCTATGGTAGTTGGAATATAATACAATTTGAGGTAATAAAGTTCCATGTAATGGTCGATGTTTGAAAATTATATATTTTGATTGTGTTTTGTTGGCTAATTATGTAGTTGATGATCTTGAAGGTCGTGAAGGCATCACCGAGCAGCTTCCAAAGGGACTAAAATGTTATCCCAGAGAATTTAGTAGGCTTCCCTACTATGAGCATCTATAAATTGTGCATTTGTTTGATACTATGAATATTGGAAAGAATTTAACAGATACATTGTGGAAAATATTGGATGGAAGGCGTGACAAAGAAAAACTTGGCAACATTCATGATTCCAATCATGCAATGAAAAATATCATTGAATCAAATAGCAATGGAGACCAAATTAATGCAAGTGCTCTTCCTTGGTTATTAACAGATAAAAGAAGTGATCCAAAAAATTTGATTTCCTACAGGATTTTCTACAGATATAAGTAATCTCATATCAAAGAAAAATGATTTTGGGTCAAGGATGAAAATGCATGATTGGCATACCTTCATCAAGGTAAGTCATAGTCTTTTGTATTTACAATATATTTGTGTAATTGCATTCAATTTTCATTGTATGAAATGATCAGTTGATAATTGTTGTAGTATTTGCTACCCCTATCTCTCCTAGAGAACTTCAACAATAATATCAAACAATTGATATATGATCTTGGAAAATACATGAGATAAGCAGTGATATTTGTTCAATATATCAAACAAGTAATATATTGTAAAGTTTCATATTTATATATTTATGTCTTGAATCCCTTGTAGGTGGTTGTCATCTAAAAAAATCCATAAAGAAGATATAAAATATTGGAAGAAAATAATTTTTCAATTAATGTGTGAAATGCAAAAGTATTTACCTCCAACTTTTTTCAATGCACAAGAACACTACCTCATACACCAAGTTGAGGAGATTGAATTGTGTGGACTTGTACATTCTAGGTCAATGTGGATGGTTGAGATACACTTGAAATTTTTGAAGGGTTTGGTACGACAAAGAGCATATCCCAAGGGCTCTATGGTTGAGGGATATATGGTATACCAGATGATGGTGTACGTTACTCAATATCTTCCTAACCTTGCAGCAAAGACCCATATAGATTGCATTTGGGATCTTGACTCAATTAAAAAATTTGAAGTGGAGCACTTGGTGGGAAATGGTAGATTCAGGAAACTGAAAGGTAATAAATTATGAGATGTTATTGTAGTTAATTAATTCTTAATCTTCAAAATAAATTTTTTGTAAGTCATTTATTTACTTTTGTACATCTGTTAAAGAGCAAGATGCAATACATTTATTTATTGCAAACAATCAAGATCAGATGATGGCATGGATTGAATGATGTCAACATGATGGTCATAGATTAACATGGGAATCCGTGTCTTCATTGGTTATACAAGCTCATCATAATGGAGATCCCAATGTTACACAAAAGGAAATAGATTTAGCATATGGTTTTAGATTTCACAATAATTTATACATGTTTGACATTATTGTAGGTGAAACACCACAAGGCTATGTTTTGCAATGGTTATAAATTTTGCATCAAAAAGTTGGATGACACAAAGAGAACTTGTGATTCTGGGATAAGTGCAGTGTTCCAGGTGACTGATATTTCATCTAGAAACAACTTACATCCTTGAGAGTCACAAAATTGATACTATGGTATTTTGTTTGATATACTTGACTGTGACTTTAATTCCTAAAAATTAGTTCTCTTCCTTGTGAAATGGTACAGACTACAACTCAATAAAAATGATCTAATAGAATAATTATTGAACATGACAATGGATTTCCAATGATTAATAGAAGGTTGTTTGAGCTAGTTGGAGAAGAGCCCTATGTTTTTCCAAGCCAATGTGAGTAGGTATTTTACTCAAAGGTTCCACATAAACTAGGTTGGTCATTTGTTGTTAGACATGATCCAAGAGGAAGGCAGATAAAGTATAATGCGATGGAAGAAGATATCGAGGAAGATGAAGAAGTGGAAGATGATGTAGATGATGATCATGATTGAGAGCTAGTCAAAGAAGAATATGAAGAAGAAGAAGACAATGATGCTGCTACTGATGACGATGATGATGAAGATGATGATGACAATGATGATGATGCTGATGGTGATGACAATGATGATGATGATGATAATGGTGGTGATGATATCATCGATGATGATGGTCTTGATGATGATATGGATGAAGAAGAATATCAATGACATGAATGAAATGTACAATTATGCCAGATGTTTGGCATGTTCTAAGAATTGTTTTATATGTACTACTTTTATTCACCTTGTTTTATATGTCCTACTTATATGAGAGTTAATTCTACTAGTTTTCTATTTCCTTGCACATCAATGATGTTAAATCATAGGGGATTCTCTTTGTTCCCTGCAATGGAGTGAGCTAATTTTGAATTACTTAATAATTGCTTTTTATTGCATGCTTGTCTTTGGTTTGTCATTTTGTTTTGAGTGTCTAGTGATTTCAACCAAAGACTTCAACTTAGCCAAAAATGTGCAAGTCTACATTAGTATGTTTCTTTTTATTGTAATTATAATTAGTATGAATGAACAAAATAATGACAATGCAATATTTGTGATAATGCAATATTTGTGATAATGCAATATTTGTCGAAATAACATTGATGACTTTGGTCAATGTGCGTATGTGTCAATGTGATGTTGTCCCATGCATGTTGAAGACGTCATGCACAACAAGTAATCCTGGGCATCAATTTTGGGTTTTCCCAAATAGGAAAAAGGTTTGGATATGTAATTATATTTTATGATTTAAAAATAATGTGACAACTAATTAATCATTTTATTAAGAACTGATGTACATTTGGTATTGTAGGGAAATAGTGGATGTCAATAATTTTAGTGGGTTGATCAAACCACATTTACATCTACCCCATCTACATCTATTCTTGATGTAAGAAATGAGTGCAACTTGTGCAAGGCTTGAGAGGCAGCTAGTGCCGCCAAGATTGCTTCAATGGCAAAAGAAGAAATCATATTTCTGTGATGCCTTCTTTGTGTAGTTGGTACACTACTTTGTTGGGACCATATGCATAAATGTGGTTAACAAAGGGCTATTGTAGATACTAATTTTTTTTTAGAATTTCTAGTAGATACACATAAAGAACATGCACATAAACATGAAAAATGAGAAACATAAATGTAGATATCACAAAAATTGAAAAACATAAATGTAGGCATCATGGTCACAATTTTTTGGAGACACAACATAATTGAATGGTATACCCAGACAATGCAACATGTCTGGGTATACCACTCAATTATGTTGTGTTTCCAAATAATTGTGACCATGATGCCTACATTTATGTTTCTCAACTATTGTGTCCCATGACCCCTTATGACCCTTTACAACCCTTTACGATCCCTACGAATACATCTTAGAGGTCTTAAAATGTCGTAAAGGGCCATAAGAGGCTCCTAGGAGGGGTCAGATGAGCTTCCACCTTCACATGGTTGGCCCTTTTAAGTAGAGAATGTTAAACTATTCTCGAAACAAAGAGAAGCTCAATAATTTAAGATCTCAACCCACGTACAAAAAATATATATCGATCCATCTCAATGGCTACCAAATCAGTAGATCTCTACCAAAAACCCAGTCACAAAGAAACACCATAGACCACACCACGAACCCATTATGAAGAGGCATCCATTTCTCATAAGTTGCATCAAACGACCTACTTTTTGTAATTTGCCTCTTAGCTCAGTTCACCAAGAAGAAGAATTCTCTCAAGTCATCACATCTAACTCAATAATCCATGAGCCACTACCGAATCTACTAAAAATTCATCTCCGAATGATCCATAACCAAATCACGAGCAGGAACCAGATCTGCAAGAACATTCTTCTGAATCGATAACAACCTGATTGATAGATATATATTTTAAAAAAAAAAAATAGATTTGTGTCGCAATTGCAATGGCCATAAAACATCGACGGTTATCTGTCGAAACAATCGGACATCCAACCGTCGCATGTACAACGTTGCTGTCATAAAAAACTATAAATGACAGATAGCCATCGTAAAATTTTGACGGGTCCCCGTTGCATGTACAATATCATTGTCATTAAAAACTACAAATGACATATATCTATTGTACACTTCTGATGGATATACATCGCACTAACAACATCTTTGTCAACAAACAAATTACAAACTACGGCAACCTGTTGGAAGATTCTGATGGGTCGTCGTCATTTTTATTTTTTGCAACGGGCAGGTGTCGCAATTGAGATGGCCACAAATGGGTCTGATGCTAGGTTCACCTTTTTGGCACCCCCTTCTTGTGACATCCATTGTAATTGTAATTATGATGCCCATCCAAACCATTAGTTTTTTTAACTGCAATACTGCGACGTCGGGTGGTGTCATTATATCATCGGTAAACGATCCCAATTTAGATGACCTACCATCAAAAAAGGTCTCAAATGTACTATTTTGGTGTCACTTCTGGCAAGCTATTGGGTTATATCATATCTACTAAATGCATAGAGCTAGATCCCGAGAAAGTTCAAGCTATCATGGAAATGCCTCCACCAAAGAACATCAGTAAGATGAGAGGACTTTAGGGTAGACTACAATCCATTCAACGCTTCATTGCACAACTAGCAAACAAGTCACAACCATTCACCAAGACCTTACATAAAGGTTTGACTTATGAGTGGAACGAAGACTATGACAAAGGGCTCACATAGATCAAGCAATATATTGCAAATCCACCAATATTGATGCCTCCTATTCATGGTAAGCTGCTCATCCTTTATATCTTAGTTATAGAAACATCTTTGGATGCCCTATTGGCTCAAGAAGATTAGAACAACAAGCAAAGAGCCATTTAGTACATCAGTAGAACTCTGGTCTCTTATGAGATCAACTATTCAGTCATTGAAAAAGCTTTTCTAGCAGTGGTGTTTGCTTCACAGAAACTGCGACACTATATGCTTGCTCACACTACAAGACTCATTGCTAAAATTGATCCATTAAATTACTTTCTCAGCAAAGCTGCCCTCATAGGCAGACCGGAAAAATGGGTCATGATACTCAGTGAGTTTGACTTTGAGTATGTAGAGAGAAAGACTATCAAAGGACAAGCAATTATAGATCAGTTGGTAGAAACTCCTCTCAAGGATCATCAACCATTGAACATTGAGTTTCCAGATGAGTCCATAATGCTTCTCACACATCAAACATGGAATATGTCATTTGATGGATCTTTCACCCAGTAGGGGTCAAGTGCTGGAATATTATTCATTACCCCACAAAGGTACTATTTACCAAAGGCATACAAAATGTTGTTTCCTTGTACAAATAACATTGCTGAAAATGAAGCCCTAATCAATGGCATGAAGATATCCATAGAATGGAGAGTAGATGAACTTAAAGTCTTTAGAGACTCACAATTGGTCATTAATCATGTTAATGATATCTATCAAACTAAGGATGATAAGATGGTGCCTTATAAATGAATGGTTGATGATCTAAGAAAATACTTTGCACATATCACTTTCCAATAGGTTCTAAGAGTAGGTAACAAAGCAACTGATGCCATGGCTACTCTTTTCGCTATGCTACAGATGCCAAAAAATGACTTCAGACATGAATTCCTAGTGGAGACATTACACTACCTAGCCTACAATACCCTTGAATCTAGGATGACCTGTTTAGTCATTGGACATGATTCATCCCACTACCATCATATCTACTACCTCCAAGACCAAATTATTCTAGACACTTACACCTGAAAAAAAATATGTCACCTAATCCACAGTGCTTCATGATGTGTCATTGTAGCTAACGAATTGTATAGACAAGGTCTAGATGGTACCCTCCTTAGGTGTTTAGAGCTTGACAAGTCCAAATGTGCGTTAGCTAAGGTACATGAAGGCATCTATGGTTCTCATTCAAGTGGCTTGACATTAGCTCATAAACTTATTAGAGCTAGTTACTATTGGCCAAATATGGAAAAAGAAGCTACACAATATGCCAAATCTTGCAAACAATGTTAGCTCCACAAAAATTTGATTCACTCTCCTACCAAGGAGCTCAATCCCTTCATCAGTTTCTAGATGTTTCAGCAATGGGCCTTTGATTTGGTAGGTCAAATTCATCCATCTTCCTCTAGAGGACACAAATTCATTATCACTACTACAAATTATTTTACTAAATGGGTCAAGGTAGTACCTTTAACCATAGCTGATGGAAAATCTATAGCCAAGTTTATACTGAATTACATCATCTGTAGGTATGGTGTACCCTCCTCAATAATCACTGACAATGGGGGTAGTTCAAGAAAAAGGATCTAAAGGAATTATGCACTAAGTTTAAAATCATTCAACACTGGTCTTCCATCTATTATCCCCAGGGTAATGGATAGGTGGAAGCATCCAACAAGATAATTCTCAAGATCCTACACCACACGGTTCATAAATCTAGTAGAGACTGGCATCTCTAGATTAATCTGGCTTTATAAGCCTATAGAACAAGCATTTGAACACCAACATGGTCCACACCCTTTATCTTAGTTTACAGTACGGATGTTGTGTTGCCTATCAAGGTCAAGATTCCTACATTGTGAGTCTCTCTAAAGGGCCTCATTACTAATGAAGACATTACAATATCTCAGCTGTAAGAGCTAGAGTTATTGGATGAACGTCGGAAAGTGGCATTCAATCATCTTAGAGCATATCAAAAAAGGATGTCCAAAAGCTACAATAAAAAGGTCAGACCAAGGGAATTCCAAGTGGGTGATCTCATTCTGAGAGAGAACCCCAACAATCAACAATAGCGGATCTACAAGGGAAAGTTTGAATCAAATTGGCTCAGTCCATACATTATCACTACAACATTTGGGTCTAGTGCTTATCAAATCTCTACTACTAGAGGGGAACAACTCAAAGAGCCGATCAACGCTCTGCACCTGAAAAGATTCTACAGCTGAGGCATCTTTTGCATGCTCCTGTACATACTCAATTCTGAAAAAAAATCCTAAAAAATTACAAAATGTCCTGAAAAAATGATCATCTTAGTGAAAACCTGGTAAACAAGTGCTTTGATGCATCTATTATCCTGGTGAAAACTTGGTAAACATGTGCCTTGATAATACCAAAAAAATCAAAAATACAAAAAATTCAAAAAATTCAAAAATTTAAAATATACAAAAAAATCAAAAATTCACAAAATACAAAAAAATCAAAAATTCAAAAAATACAAAAAAATTGAAAAAGAAAAAAAATGAACCATTGATGAAAACTTGGCAAACAGGCATCATGGTCGCAAAAATAGAATCTCTACTAAGATGGTGAAAACTTGGTAAATAGGTGCCTCTTGTTCCCCAATGCTATACCAATTTCAGCACCGCTTGGCTGTGTACAATTGCTCCTTGCTAACCTGCTTTAATTTGCTTCCCTGCTTTCCTACTTTAGTTTGCTAGCTCATGCACTTTATCTCAGTTATTTTTGAGATTATGCTCGACTCTACATGGATTGAAATTGGTCACACTTGGGGGCACCTTCCTGGTCTAGGGGGTATTGTCCTATCATTTTTAGAGAATTTTCCTTGCATTAGTCACTAGTGGTTCTCACTGTGTCTGCCTACTGATACCTAGCTATCGCTCAAATCTCTCTTCTTGAGTATCCCTCGTACATCAATCACCAGTGGTTCTCACTGTGTCTACCTGCTAATGTTTCATTCATTCTTAGATCTCTCTCCTTGAGGATCTTCCTTGTATCATTCACTAGTGGTTCTCACTGCATCTACCTGCTGATACTTCGTTAGCACTCTTCATCTTTCTCCTTGAGACTGTCTCTCATGTCAGTCACTAGTGGTTCTCACTGCGTCTGTCTACTGTTGTCATCCTATTGTAGCTCTTTGAGAAATGTTGAGCTTTTCCTTGTGTGCTTGTTCTTTTTTTTTATCATTCCTCCCCGAGCAACTCTAAGATGTCTATCTTGACCGAGAGAAGCAAAGACTGGGGGGTATGATCTTTTCTTTGCTTTCTATTTTCTGGTTTTGTTCCAATGATCCAAAAGATCCATATAAGAGGGGTGTCCACTATGAGAGCCTTCATCTCATGTTGGATGGCCATGTGTACCTTGACCCCTTTTATATAGAAACTTTGGTGAGGTTGGTTCTTCTCCTCGTCTATTTGAGTGACTTCTTTCTGCTACAAGTGAAATTGCAAACACTCGTCCTACTAAGTGAACATAAGGGTCACTGCGAGAATTCTTAAAAATTCTTATCAATCACTTGGCAAAAGGAGGAACTCTTGCATGTCTGGTGTGTTTGTAAGCAAGAAACATTTAGGTCATTCTAGAAACTATGCTTTGATGCTTATGTTAACTTGCTAAATCAAAAGGAATAGGTGTCCAGGTCATTCTGACTTCTTGTGCCTTAATTCTTACATCTCATTCTGAAAAATCTAAGACTAATGTCATATTCATATTCTAATGATTGCAATGTCAGTGAGGGTTATATGACATTCTACAATCACCCGGTACTAAAAAACTCTATGATGATAATACCTAATGGGTCCAACAACCAAGTCCTAGGGATGGCATCTAGCTTAGCCTTGTATTTTCATTCTAGGCTTGCATAGTGACAATGTTTTGATGCTCACTTCATCTTCCTAGATTCACTTGCTGAGGGTTCTCATCTCATGTCCTGGGTTCATCTTGACTGCACAAGTGTCTGACCTCGCTCTCGATCTTCAAAAAATTCTTTTTTTTAGTACCTATTGTGTATTGCAATATCCTACATGAGATGATTAGTACCATATACATTGCATTCACAAAGTGCATTATCATAAACTCATAGGCATACATTCTACACCTACATACTCATATACATGTGCATCCATCATAAACATAAATCAAAGCATACATTGCATTTATTCATCTACCACCTATCATTGCATTTTACATTGCATACATATATACCAATAAAACATGTGCACATTCATTTGCATATTCATAAAGGAATCATGTGCATCTCATATCTAATCCATACATTCATCATATAGGAAACACCTCACAAAACATCAACATGAAAGAAATATATGACACATACAATGATACCAAAAAGATGAGCTCATATATATGTCGATTAATATCGGTATACAAAACAATGGTGCTACTTGAGCATAGTCTATAAAAAATGGGGCTATGATACATCAAGATCCTATCTAACTCTGACCATCACCACCTAAAGGAGGTGGAAGAGGTGACATGTCTACCTATGGTGGTCCCTGCGGTGGTGGTCCCTGCAGTGGGGGTCCCTATGGAAATACTGGTCCTCCAACATACTATGAAAACTATGGAACCTGGTTTGCTGGATCTGGCACCCGACCTACATAGTAATAAGCTAACTGGGTAGCCTCATATCATGTCTCTATCTGAGCCCTAGCCAATGCCTCTCACAGCTCTCAGATCTCTTGATCTCTCTCTGCTACCTGGGTGTCTCGGATGGCGATATGTATATCCTAATCCACCAACTCTCTCTACACCTATCAAACCCTCTCCTGGCTCCTCTGTAATGCATCCTATAACTGAGTGACCTGATCTCGAGGGGGTGGTCCTTGTGCAGCTTGATCCTACATAACTATGTCCTCAACTTGTGCCTCCTTGTCAGGAGGTTGTTGTTGTGAAGTATCCCCAGTCTTGTATCTTGTAGATCTATCATGTGCACCACTGCTACCCGCACCAAAGTCTGAACCCATCTGCCTAGGGGGGATGGGAGTCTATCCAGTCCTCTGTCTAAGTACCTGCTACTATTGTCCAACCTGCTATTGTGCAGGCTACTATTGTTGGATACAATTGTCTGAGGGAGATTGTTGAATACAATTGTCTAATTGTGTGTTGTCTTTGATGTCACACAAATGTCATATCTATAAATAGTTATGTGTGTCTACCAAGCTCAGTCAGTCAGTAAGGCAGTTAAGGCAGTTTTCAAGTGTCTACTGAGATATCTTAGGTGTCAAAGAAAAGTATGGCAGAAGACAGTGTTAACCGAGCTTCCACGGTTATCAAAGGAAAGATAGTGATTACCGAGCTAAGACAGTGTTAACCGAGCTTCCACGGTTATCGAAGGAAAGTTAGTGATTACCGAGCTCACTCAGTCTCCAAAGGATGTTGTAGAATTCACAGTGCTTATCGAGTTCTCTCATTCACCAAAGGAAATAATTTTAGGATTAATGTTTGCCGAGCAAGGTTGGCCCAAGTAAAGGATTTTGTTTATTACAGCCGACTGTTACTATGATTGTTAAAAGTTGTAATGATTATTAGTACCGACTTGTTAATCTGAATGAACAATCCAAATGGTATATATGTAGAAGGTCTAGTGGTGGATTGTGTAGTGAAAAAAAAAAAAGAAGTGTGAAGTTTGTGAGTGAACATGCAAATCATTTTGAAGGAAGGTGTGTGCGAATTTTGAAGGATGGTTAGATATCCTTGAGGAGAAGCAAAGATTTATTTTGATCAGGAAGGATCTAGTGAAACCGAATAGAGATTTGTAATCAGCAATTTAGTTGCATCACTATTTAGGTCATTTCATTATTACTTTCTTACCATTGTAGCAGTGATTTCAAAATCTCCTAACCGAGTTGGTTTAATAGCCATTTTGTAAATCCTCTAGCAAGGTGACAGTTCTATTGAATTGTTTCAAGACCTCTTACAAGGCCACTCCTAACAGGGTGATTAAATCCTCTAACAAGGTCACACCTAACAGTGTGTTTTATAACCTTTTATAGGGTTGGCTCCTAACAGGGCATCACTTCAGAAGAGTGAAAATTAGTAACTAGTTACATTGGTGGTTTTTCCCATACTGGGTTTCCACGTTAAATCTGGTGTCTCTTGTGTTCATGATATTTTCTTCATTCATGTATGTTAATCACTGATGAATGCTTAAGAACAATTATAATTAATACTCACTGCAATAGCCGAGTTTCAGCATCTCTACATGACAGCAGTAAATGATTTAATAAGACATCTAAGGGATCTGTGGTAATATTTTTGTGGTTAACTGATTCACCCCCCCTCTCAATTACTACATCCATATTTCCAATAGCTATTGTGCTAGTGGTGGTTGCACCACCTACTATACCTACTATCCCATACCAACAGGATCTGTAAACTAGGGATAGGGATGTGCTAATATATTATCCCTATATAATGGTGGCATCCTCGTATCGATCATAGCTGCTAGGTAATCCCATCGGGCTGGTGGCACCCATGCCTCAATCATACATCAGCCTCAGTTTGGACTACTTTCCAACCCTTCTTCACCTCATCAGTGAAGCAAGCATAGGCATAGTACTCTTGAGGTACATCTTGAGGCCTACCAAACTACCTCAAGACCCTTGTAAGTAGGAAGCGCTCAATGATAGATATGGTATGCCCGATCAGAGGACGTAAAAAGAACATGTCTGGTAGCTCATTTCTGGCATCATCCAAGACCTCTATCACTACCAATGGTCACCAAACCACTGCAACCATGTCATCCAACTAAGCTCACCACTACTCAGTCTTACCCAATGCTAGCTGAGTCATAGGCCCTCTGTACCTGTAAATGTAAGGCTCTAATGGTTGTTTAGTATCATGAAAAACTGGCCTACACACAAGGAGATGCTCCTAGGCCCATATCTATAAAACAAAAACTCCGATCGCCATGCTTCAAGCATCTCGATACAAAAGCTCATGCATCTCATGATACATTTGTGCCAGCATACATTAGCCCCATCTGAATCTCACAGGCGATTGCTGTAACATCCTCTGTAGCATCCTACCCCAGCTGCACTCTAATCTGTGTTTTCCTCTATCCAACATCACGTAACAACTCAAAAATGATGCTAGAACAACTGCAACTTGTATCCTGCACCGTACCTACCAATCATATCCTCCCATGAGATGGCCCGACCCATCACCAGATCATCTTGAAAAATCTCTCTAAGTGCCAGAGTGCCCATCCTTGGCTGGGTGTCATACTCCATGCAAGGTCTGTGGAAGGGTACTCGCAAAATCTTGTAGATGTCCTCTGGGGTAACTATCATCTCCCCCACAGGCAAGTGGAATGTGTTCATCTCCAAATGGAAACACTTGACCAATGCACCTAGCAATCCGTGATTCACTTGGATGTCAAGTATATCATGTAAGTAAGAAAATCCTAGCCCATCTATGTGGGCACCCTCTGCATCATCTAACCAATGTACTAGCTCATCGATGACTAGGTGGTGAGACTGAAACATGATGTTTGGGAAGTCAACCTATAATGCAAGTGATGAAACTTGATCAGTATCTCAATTATGATGGTTTTCAAAGAAAAATAGCAAGTGAAACTATACACCTATCCTAAACTGCCTATCAAATGCTCTACTTGGCTAATCTTACAAAAATTTGGATAAGAACCCTAAATTTTGCAGCAGTTTCCTGCATGAGGAAGTAGTGTCCTTGAGCGAGATTTCACAGCCGCATGAGACTTTATCTGTGTTCGCGTGAGAAATCATCACTAAGGATGAAATCTCGCGCGACATCACCAAGCACCTTGCACGAGCCTGTCTAGGTGCCCTGTGTGAGGAAGTCCTCTTTGGGTATTTTCTCACGCAAGACATGACCTAAGCCTATGTGAGGAAACCATTTCCTCATGTGAGGTTTGATAGACTAGCTCCTAAATTGACCTAAAATCATTCAAATCTAATTTAGAAAGCGGTAAAAATTTAAATACAAGCTGAGTTTTTGACTACTTACAGGTGCATCATACTCCGTCAGCTAGCTATGTCATTGGGAGTGCTCAAATCTATGTGATCACATTGGCATGTTCTCCATCTCACTCAGAGCTCTCAAAATCACTAAAGACAAAAGTGAATAATGAATTGAAAATGACCCCTCCGGGCCTTATATAGATTTTCACCTAATTGTCAAAAGTGCTTTGTTTTGTACCAAAACTTCACCCCTGGCTAAATCGACTGCTTTGAATCTATTTTTGGGATCAAAATTGAAATCTGACATCTCTAGGTAGCTCAAAATCACATTTTAAATTTCTTGGACCAACATGATTAGACACTTGTGTAGTCGACCTTCTGATGTCATTTTCTTGCTAGAATCTTATCTCATCATCACTTTATCGACTCTTTCACCTTTTTCATCAAAAGTCAAATTGGGTCAATTTTGGTCAACCATGGTCAAAATTGGTCAACAGGACTTCCAAATCACTTTTTCATCTTCTTGATCCTTCCGTAATCTGTTTTGAGTTCCTCTGAATCTCTGATTTTATCCCTATCTGCAACCTTTTGCTATCAATCATCTTTATAATGTGTCCTCTTTTGATTTCACTCCTGAGGGGGAAGGATGATTACATCATTGAATCTTATTGAATCATTCTCAAATCAGTCTCATTTGAATCAAAAGTCCTCATCGCTTAGGACATCTCATCACTAAGGGCATCTATGTGCCTCACATCTTGTCATCTTATCATCTATCTGTTAGGTATATGTGCAATCTAACTCAAATCCTCAAGGATCAAGCTCTGTTCTGAAGATGGTTCTTGAAATCTCATTAGGTATTGGGGCAATCTAATCCTAATTCCTAAAAGTCAAGCTCCATTCTAGAGATGGCTCTCAAAAACTCTTTTATGATCGTTATTTGGGCAATCTAACTTGGGTCTCGGGGGACTAAGATTTGTTCTAGAGATAGTCCTAAAATTTGCATCAGTTATCATTTAATCAATGGGTATTGGGGCAATCTAACCCTGACTCCTAAAGATTGAGCCTCGTTCTGGGGATAGCCTTATCTAAAAATGGTAATTTGATCGATGTCTTCACAATCTAACCTAGGCTTTAGAGAATCGGGCTTCGTTTTGGAGATGGTTCTACAACTCAATCTAATTAGTGTCTTGGTGATCTAACCTCAACTTTTGAGGATTAAGCTTCGTTCTAGAGATAATCTTGAAAACCTCATCAATTGTCACATCAGACTATTCTTTGAATCAATGCACTGCTCACACATCAACTCAAAGAGGGGAAAAATGTAATACCCCAAAATTGGCATCTCACAACCCTAACCAATTTTGGTGCATTTAGTCTCATTTCTTCAAAATTTCTACATCATTGAAGTCCTATTGTAGTCGGAAATTCTGTCTCCTAATTGACTTTATTCGACTTGGTGTTAGATGCAGAAAACCTCAAACTTGCATTAATCACATGCTATATTTAATTCCTAATTATCAACATTTATTAGGTCAATAAACCTTATGATTGATTAATTTAATTACAAAAGTCCTAGCACTTTAATTAAATTAATTCAACCCCCTTTAGCTAATACACATCAAAAGGAATTAAATAATTATTTAGTTCTATAAATGAGATATCCTCACTTGAATTTAATTATTCAAGAAATTAGAAAGGTCACCCATGTGGCAATATTTCATTTATTTTATTAAATAATCTCTCCAATTTGTTTCACCTCCCACTAAGGAGATGAAGAGTCAATTATTTCTTTGCAAGAAACTCTTCAGTCTTCACCCGGGCTCTTCTATATTAGAACCCTCTCATTCCTCATTTGAGAGAGGTAATTTTTAGAGTATCAAATTTTTGTCAAATTATTGTCTCACTTTTGCATTCAAAGATTTAATTATCTTGTATATCAGAATAATTTCATTTCTTAGAATTCATTGTTATTCTTAATTTAGTTTTCTTATTATGCTCTTAGGTTAAACTGATTTTCTTACAAGTTCTTAGATTAATTTGCACTATCATTCTTAGCTTAATTTCATTTACAATTGTCTCTTATGCATTAAATCCTCCATTTTAGAGCATGGTCTATGGTTGTTGGGCTTTCGATTCTGAGAGTGATTCAAAAACCCATCTAAATAGGAGGCAACAGGTCAATTAATGTATGTGTGTGAAGTGAATAATTCATATTCATTTTTGTAATTGGCTTATGAGCAATGACCATGTTGAAGTCTATGGTTGAATAAGAGGTCCATATTCAGTTGTAAACAAAACTTGAGTAAAGGGTAAAAGTACATAGATGTGTCACACTAGAGGACATTTTTAATGGTTCCGATCGAATCTGTTCTGACCGGAATAGTTTTAGCTAGACCAGTTTCGACCGAAAATATGTGGCACACGTGAGGTGCCATGTGGCATTGATGTGTTGGGGGAGTTCTGACTGGAACCGTTCTAGCCGAAACCATTTAGGCTAGAACCATGAAAAAATATATAAACCCCAAAAATGGGTTTGGTGGCTCATCCACGGGACCATGTTTCATCACCCAGAGTTTCGACCGAACTGGTTCTAGTCGAACCTATCTAAGTGGCATCCCATGTGGTAGCCAAATGAGCAAAAAAAGATGATTTTTAGAAGTTCTCACTTCTAGATCTAAATTCTCTGTCAAAATTTAACTTTTTGTAAAATCTAAAAATACCGTTTTGTAGAGCTCGGAGTTAAGATTACGGTCATGTAATTTTTATTATGTTTTGATTTCATATAAAATATTATAAGTTGAAAATACTTCAAGTAGGTATTTTAACATTTAAGAACATGCTCGTTCAAAAAAACAAACAAAAATAAATCATGTCAAAAAAAATTAAAACTTATATTTAACACTAGAGGAGAGAGTCCTCTTCAAGAATATATATATATATATATATATATATATATATATATATATATATATATATATATATATATATATATATATATATATATATATATCTATATCTATATCTATATCTATATCTATATCTATATCTATATCTATATCTATATCTATATCTATATATTAAATGTGTAGATTTGATAGGGAAAATTTGGTGGGAACAAAAAACTGTTGATTTGAGGTAACACCGACTTTGGATAGTTATAAAAGACAAAATATATACCAAAATCCAATCTTTCTTTTTTATGCACTAGCTATACATGTCATCTAAAACATATTATGAAATTAGAGGAAAAAAAGACTATTTTCATATAGTTTTTTGGTGGGAACTAAACCCTAGATTTTCAGCATATTTCAGCAATAAAAAAATGGACTTCAAAAATTAAAAAAAACTATGTCAATTTTTGTTCAAATTTTTTAAAAACAATTATAAGCATAAACTTCATCAAATTTTACACATTTCATTAGTTTTCATTATCTTCAAATTCTAAACACAAATGCCACTTTTATGTTGTTAAAGTTGAAAAATTTGCATGTTGTCGACCTTTTCCTTTATAAAAGTGTGACACGGATTTGTACTTTTACCCTAAGCTGTTGGCAAGTGGTCAGTACATGCACATATATGGAATGTTGTCATTTATGGAAACACTTATCAGTTTTATGATCGCACATATTGGATATCATGAATATGTTTGAATATAGTTGATGAAGGAAAAATGCCTAAGTTCATAGACTATTCCTATGACCCAGTCTGGAAGAAAAGTGTAGCGAACTTCACAAGAGCTTCATAAAGGCATGCGATCTTGGTTGCATGCTTGCAGGACATGAATGGATACATGTTTAAGGTTACACATGTTAATATTGAGGTATCAAAGAGATATGTTCAATTGATTGGATGCAAAGATAGTAAACATGGTATAACTTGTTGGCGATCACTAAGGCCGACTTCGTGAACAAGTGGAAAGTTATTTTTGGATGCTATCTTGGATCTAAGGCTGACTACAGATATTGATGAAGCGTGCAAATGCGCATTAAATAATATGTTGTTTAGCTAGAGTAATGCTAACTAGCTCTTGTAAATATACCTCCATAAAGGTATAAGTATAGAGACACTTTTGTATAAGTGTGCGATGATGTGAACAGGATAATAGATGGATACAAACTATGAAGGCATATAAGAGGTAAAGAAGAGATCAAGAGAAATAAGAACAAGAGGTGTTCTTCAAGGAATACTTTGTTAACTCTTTGTATTCAAGACAACGGATTGATTGTAAGTATTGTTGCACCTATTGTGCACCCTAACAAGATTTTATTGCCTCTAACAACGCTGGACTCCTAGTAGGGTTGATTCCTTAATTGGGATATCTTTGTAAAGGCCTCTAACAGGGTATGTCTTCTAACCAGGACTTGCCTATTGTAATACTTGGCTCCTAACAAGGCCAAAACTCCTAATAGGGTTATTATACTTATAGTGAAAATATTTGTGGGTACTATCCCCATCGGGGTATTTCCCTTAATAGGGATTCCTTGAAAACAAATATGGTGTTATGAGTTCTTCTATGTTTGCTTATGTTGTATGGTTATTTGTTTTATAATATATCCTTATATGTTGTTTGAAGAAGATAAAAAAGGTTAAGAATTTAGTAAAGTAGTGTAACATTGATTCACCCCCCCTCTCCATGTTACCAAATCTTAAAAATTGGTAGAGCATCAGGCCCTTGAAAGAAAATCTTAACAGCTTTGGGGAGATCAAGATGGATTTTAAAAAATTGAAGAAGAATTATGAAATGGCCTTGGAAGATGTGGACATTTCTAATACAGATAGAGTGGATCTAAAGTACAAGCTAAGGAAGGCAAATGATTTTATCAAGAAGTTGAAGCAGCAACTTGAACTTGAGAGAAAATTAAGAGATAATTTCATGGAGGCATAGATTGAGCAACTAAGAAATGAAAAGGATTCCTTGAAGGATGAAATAGAGGTCAAAAAATTGAACCTGATGAAAGAACTTGATGTTGAAAAAGAAGAAAATGAGAAATTTCAAAATGAACTATCAAGCACAAAGGATAGATTGCAAACCTTGGAAGATGAACTGAATACATTAAAAACAAAGTATGACAATCTAGAAAGATATTGTATCACCATTACTGGTGAACTTGATCAGACCAAAGGTCGCATAGAAAAACTTCATGAGAGAAGAAAGAAATTGGATGAGCAAATTGACATGTAGAAGCTTGTTGGAGACATGACATGAGTAGGATTTAATGACAATCCTAATCAAAGAAAAGATAGAGTTGTGGTAAATCTTGAGTCACCTAAGAAGTTAGATTTTGAGGCTGTGATAGCAAAACCTGAGATACCTTCTTGCAAGGATGATGACAAGGATTGCAGTCACAAAGATCAATCAAAGAAACCAACTGAAAAAGGTACTCCTAAGCCCAAATTTATTGTTTTTTGTTTTAATTTTTATTTGTATGGATACAAGATAAGAGAATGTAGAAAACCTGATATGAGGTCTCACAAATGTACATATGATCACTTGAATGATTTTCTCAAGAAACAAAATGAGAGAAGCTTGAATGAGGCAAATATTGAAAAAGGGGAATGCAGTAAAAATGCAAAGCATAGACAATCTGAGGATAAGGAAACATGTAAATCAAATGATATTTTGCAAGACAATGTTTCTAATACAAACAAGGATGAAGGTAATGAGATAGTGGAAGAGGTTAAGAAACCTATTACCAAACCTAGAAAGATTGTATGTTACAAATGCAATAACTTTGGTCATATTGCCAAGTATTGCAAGTTGCAGATTGATTACAACCAATTGAAACCTAAGAAGAAGGTGACATATTTTAAGTGTAATAATGATGGACATGTTGCAAATTATTGTAGATTTAGAGGACCAACAAAGAAGTCTTTCAGACCATTCACAAAAGAAAATGAACTGAGTGAAGAGGATAGAGAGCTAGCAGAACTAAAGGAAGAATTCAAGGATAAATAGGTCAAACAGAATGACCCTGTGGAATTTGAAGTTAAGAAAGACAAAGAGCAGAGTGTGAGCACTCACAAGAGTCCTAACAGTCTTGTGGAATCATTACTAGGGTGCATTGCCTCACCATTCCTTTGATGGGTAATGTATGCCAACTTAGGGGGAGCATGAAAAATTGACACCAATCAGATTAAGAGGCCATATATGGATGAGTTGAGTTGTGTGAGCTTGAAGGAAACTTAGTTATTATGTTATGCGATATTGTACAAGATCACAACTATTTTGAAGATGTCTGTCAGAAAGTATAATAGTTTGAGCTAGCATTGGTTTCTTGCTATTTTATGGGAACTTTTTGGGACTTGTGCCAAATTTCTTGTAAGGGTAATAATATAGTCAAATTACTCACTATTTATACATAGATCAGAGAGCATTGAAGAGCTTGGAGCAGTAGTTGGAGCTTGCAGATTTTGCAATTGTGTTTGTAAAACCCTTTCATGATCGCATGAGCTAGGTATTTGTGATTAACTCAAGAAATCTTTGTGAATTGTAGTAGAAAAGAAATCAATATGGATACACCTAAGGTCTTTAACTTTCTTGAAAGGAATAGATACAAATTCAAGAGTCATCCCTTCAAATCTAATGAAGAGGATCAAGAGGGTGCATTTTCACATACCCCAGCTAGTGTTCTTCATGTTGAAGATATCAGGGCATATATACATAACAAGATTAAGTTTATAGGAACCATAGATATATATATGATGAAATGCTATGGTTATACAATGTAGATCAAACCCTAAGAGAAGAATGTAGGAAGATTTATGGATTGCCAATAGTTAAATACATGGAGAGATCCAAATTATATGAACTTGATTGGATAAAAATTGTGTTGAGTAGGATTCATGATGAATTTATATGGATTGGTGGAACACCAACCAAATCCACCAAAGAACTATTGCATGAAATCACTAGTTTACCGATTATAGGTAAAGTATCTACAACAGAAAAGAATATTAGGTTTGAAGTGGAGAAACTAACAAAAAGTAAGCTGAATAAGAGAGCCATGACTGCAAATGACATCACACAAGGAGATGTCAAACTTATAGCAATGATATTGGGATACAAGTTTCAATATAGTATTAGGATAAATGGTGTATCAGCAATTTTTGTCCATATGGCATATAAGATGGTAGTTGAAGATGAAGAGTAAGACTTGTGCGAGGTCCTAAGGCAAAAATTGATCGAGAATTTGGTAGGGATAAAGAGAAATAGAACAACACATTTCAGATTTGGATCACTAATAATGTATATATTCTTTCATGTTATGAGGAGACTCCCTAACATGTATCTATGGAGATCAAATAGGTGTACAATGGAAATGATCAACAACTACTACATAAGAAGTGATGAGAAAAATAGATATGTTGAGGTTGCAAGAATGGTGAAACTCATCCAAAAATAGATGCATGAAAGGTAAATGATCCATTGTAGACTAGTGGATAAGTATAAGGATGATATATGTTTCATGGTAGAGATTGACAACACATGTTTTGAGGCTGTAGAACCTAGAACTTCATGGGCTACTCCTATGGGCTATGAAGTATATTATAATATTTTAGAACTTCATATCCAAAATGTTTTGCAATCTCCTAAATACCCCAATATTCCAAGATGGGGTACATATGAAGAAAAGTACACAACTATCAAGGAAGAATTGGTAAAAGGGAGAATAAAGTTGAATCATTGGTTGACAGAATAGTAGGCCAACATGGCATATCCAAAGAAGAAATGAAAAATGTTAGGGAAAAGGTGGCATAGCTTGGGGAGAAATACAATATTCCCCCTCCTCAAACTAACATTGAAGTACCTCAAGTAGTAGAGGTTGAGGAAGAAGAAGAAGGAAAAGAAAATGAAAAAGATGACACTCATATACCTACTAGGAGAACTTCACAGAGGCAAGCCACAAGAGTAGCCACACAATGCCAAACACCTCATAAGGCTAGACCTAAGGCCATGGCTAGCAGACCAGGAAAGAAGAGGAAAACATTAGATACCCCTCCATATTCGCATAAAAAGGATAAGCAACAAAATATTTCTCAAGAAGAAGAACAAAATAAGGAAGCCCAAATGATGGACATAGAGAAAACTAAGGAACAAAAGAAGAACCAAGAAGAAGAAAAGGATAGAAAGATTCAAGAGGAAAATCTAAGGGCACTTGAAGCAGACATGAAAAAGGCAAAAGAAGTTGAACAAAAGAAAGGCCATGAAACACAAAGAAACCTATTCAAGCCCTACCATAAAGTTCTACAAAAGAGAGAAGTAAATGATTGTAAGATCACTTCTATTGAAAAGTACTTTGATAGATATGATGAAGATGAGAAAAACAAAATAGAAGATATAGTTGTAGAGAACATGCTCACTTTCAAAAATAATTTGATTGAAATAGAGGGTCAAATAAGTAAGGAATTATTTGAAAGATTAGAAGGAAGAAAGAAAAGGGCCGTTGATGAGGACATCAAGATGAGATAGGATATTCTTTTGCAGAATATGCCTACTATGATAGGGAGTGAAATGGGAGACTGGCTTGAGAAGCTAAGGCCAAAAATGAGAAGAAAAACTAGAATCATCAAGTTCATGGCACGAAAGTATGAAGAGGTTGAATAGGAAACTCAAGACAAGGTTGGATAGCTACTCCTAAAGGAGTGACCTGATCTTGGTAAGTCTATAAGGACCCCAACTCTAGTAATAATTTCCATAGATCCTACAGTTACCAAAATTGTAGAAATGGTTGAAGATCCAAAGGAAACAGAGGTAGTTTATATTGCCTTACCTTATTTCTTCATAGAAAATGTTGGGATTTCACTTGATACAAAACTAGATACATCTGATCCATTTTAGATAAGTGAAACATTGTAGAACATTCATAATATATTAAAGAATCTTGAGCTACCCAAGGTCGCTCAAGAAGAATCAACTGAGAAAGTGTAAAAAGAGGAGAAAATGCCTGAAAAGGCACAGGTATCAAAAGAAAAAGATGAAGAAAGAGAAACTAAAAGGGAAAAAGAAAAGGAAAAGGAAAAAGAAATAGAAAAAGAAAAGGAACAAGAAAAGGAAAAAGAAACAAAAAAGAAAGAGGAACAACCAAAAAGATTGTCTATCACTACTTTTGCTACACCTAGTCTGTTGGCAAGTGGCTCTCAATCACATCCAACCAACTTAGAGGAAATGGATGTTATAGACCTAATGAAGTGGTTAGTGCTTTCTTTTGCCAATGCCAAAGAGAAATCAAAGAAGAAAACTGACAAGACCTCAAAGACAATCTATCAGGCAACACAAGTATTAAGTAATATTTTGACTACACCTCCTATACATAATAAAGATCCCATAAGTAGTCTAGACAATGTTCTAAGTATAATAGAACAAAATTTTCATACATTAGAAGATGCAACTAGAATAAAAGTAGTAGAAGATTTCAAAAGACTAAGGATGAAAGACACACTTGATGGGATCAAGAGTGATCTTAATACATTGATTTCCACTGAAAGGGAAATAAAATCTTTTCTTAAAGATGAACATGATCTATATAAAATCTGCATGAATTCGCACAAACATGTAAAGAGCATAACATATATCATGGCTCAGGATGAAGAGGTTTTGATAAAACTCTTTGAGGATTTTGTAAATAAGAAAAATTTTGGATATAAATAAATAAAAAAATAGGATCATGGACAAAATCCATACTCTCCAGTTAGAAAAGGATAGAGCTCAAAAGAGATTTTTAGAATTAAGAAGCTTTTTGACTCTCGAGATTAGTGTCTTGGAGAGTACTCATGAAGACCTTCAACTTGGTCTGAAAACATTTCAAGAATTAATACCTAAGGATGTAGAGGAGGTAGACAAGGTCACATTTGGTCTAAATGGGCTAATTCGGGTTGCAGAGGAAATTAAGGCATCTTGGGACACATATATACAGATCATGAAGATCAACTACAAAGATATACTGTAGACAATTCAGCTATAATTTTGTACCTTTTCAAATTTTGTTGTTTTGGCAACAGCGTCAGACATTTTTGGCACCCTTTTCCATTGATGTCAAAGGGGGAAAGATAGAAGAAAAAAATGTAATGAAATATAATATGAAAACATAAATAAAATAAAAGTTTTCTCTAAGGGCTGTGTCAAAATTTATGTGTTGCATATATTTCCTTTTACATTTTTGTCTTGATGTTGCACTGAGTCATTTTTTCACTAAGTGTTGCCATCAATGCCAAAGGGGGAGATTGTTGGCAAGTGGTCAGCACATGCACAATATATCGAATATTGTCATTTATAAAAAGACTTATCATTTTTATGATCACACATATTGGATATCATGAATATGTTTGAATATAATTGATGAAGGAAAAATTCATAAGTCCACAAACTATTCTTGTGACCCAGTCTAACAGAAAAGTGTAGCAAAATCACAAGAGCTTTATAAAGGCATGCGATCTTGGTTACATTCTTCCAGGACATGAATGAATACATGTGTAAGGTTGCACATGTTAATATTGAGGTATCAAAGAGATATGTTCAATTGATTGGATGCAAAGACAGTAAACATAGTATAACTTGTTGGCGATCACTAAAGTTGAATTTGTGAACAACTAGAAAATCATTTTTCGATGTTGTCTTGGATCTAAGGCCGAATAAGGATATTGTTGAAGTGTGCAAATGTGCATTAAATAATATGTTTTTTAGCTAGAGTAATGTTGACTAGCTCATGTAAATATACCTCTAGCAAGGTATAAGTATATAGACACTTTTGTATAAGTGTGCGATGATGTGAACAAGATAATAGATGGATGCGAACTGTGAATGCATATAAGATGTAGAAAAGAGATCAAGAGAAAGAATAACAAGAGGTATTCTTCAAGGAAAACTTTGTTAACTATTTATATTCAAGACAACAGATTGATTGTAAGTGATGTTGCACCTATTGTGCACCCCTAATAGGGTTTGATTGCCTCTAACAGGATTGGAATCCTAGTAGGATCGATTCCTTAATTGGGATCTCTTTGTAAAGTCCTTTAATAGGGTTTGTCCTCTAACCAAGACTTGCCTATTGTAATACTGGGCTTCTAACAAGGTCAAAACTCCTAACAGGGTTATTATACTTATACTGCAGATATTTGTGGGTACTATCCCCACCAGGGTTTTTCCCTTAACATGGATTTCTCATAAACAAATATGGTGTTATGAGTTCTTCTATGTTTGTCCATGTTGCATGGTTATTTATTTTATGCTATATCTTTATATGTTTTTTAAAGAAGATTAAAAAGATTAAGAATTCAATAAAGTATTATAACACAGATTCACCCCCCCTCTCAGTGTTACCAAATCCTAATGTAAACCATATTTGTGTAAAAGAAACCTTGTGAACCTTGTGGGTTATTGGGCCAACTATGGAGTTGATTAGTGAGTTGGTGGGTCAAAGGGATCTGCATTAGAGGGTGCCCAACTACTGGGTCTTCTCCCCTATCTTTTAATATAAAGATTAAATGGGCCATACAATACTTTATTTTGAAACATTTGTAAAGAAGAAATATTTTATTTTATATAAAACAATTCAATTGTTAGAAATTTATCAGCTAGTAGGGGAGGGTGACATCTATGGAGCTGACAAAATGCATGAACCCATAGTGTATATTACAAGGGTAGAAATATTTGTGTCCTTTGGTTCTATGTTAATCACAAAAATTAGTTTCCTTCCACCATGTAGGTTTAACTTGAGGTTCATATGATCTAATTTTAGGAAGTGTGATGTCATTTGATTGTACCAATTTTTTAAGAAGTCATTCAATAGGTATTCCCAAGGGAGTTTATTTATGTTTTGGAGTTGCATTTGCTCTAGGAGGACCCCTTGGTGGATTATTTTGAGTGACATTTGATGATTGAATATTGTTTGCACTTTGAGGATTGTTTGACGTTTGAGGATAAAGTATAGAAGCTCCTTGGAGGCTAACCATCGGTTTGGCATTATTGACATTTTTTGCATCTACCCCAACATCATTGATAATATTCTTATTCTTTGACCAAAATTTTTATTTTTTATTGTATAAATGAAGATTGTCTTTGTGGATCTCGATATGTCCTAGAGAAATGAGGGTTTTTTCCACAATAACTCCTCATTTTATGACTTATCAAAATGTGCCAAGACATAAAACTTACAATTTTTATATCATTTTAGGGACCAAGTTTTCTATGAAAATTTTAACCACATGTTTCTCATGTATTTGGCATGGACATTTTCTAGTAAGAATCCACCATCTTTGTAATAAAGAGGCAAATTTTCACCATTCTTTTGTTTCATGTCTCAAAGAGCACTCATGGATACCTGATGTTCAATGTTATAGGAAAAATGAGTAATGAATTTTTGAGCAACTTCTCAAAATATTCTAATGCCATTAGGGAGATGTAAGAACTATAGGATTTGAGCAATACAAATCCACAAAACTCGAAGATCACCCACATACAAAAAGCCTATTACAAGGAAGTAGAGACAAGAAGAGGGCAAGGGTTTGACTCAAAAATATGAAGAATAAAATATCCTCAAATAATGAATGAATAAAATATACAATGGATCAACCTTATAAAGGAGATTGAAAGCCTTGAAAGGGAAACCCTAAAAAGTAGAAGTGCATGTAATAATTAGTTTAATTATTACGTGACTAATGCATGCAAGTTTATATTTAAAAACAACTAGTGCATGAGTGTTTTAAATATAACACTACCAATGCAAGAGAGGTTTAAATATAAACAACTAAAGCAAAATAAGGTGACATCTTAAGAAGGGAGTAAAGTTAATTTAATTAACATAATTAAATTAATACTTTACTCTAACAGCCCCCTTAAGATGAGCAACAATGCAGCTACAAACAATGCAAGAAGAAAGAAAATGAAACTACAGTGCTGAAAGCAAAAAATGGGTCCCGACAACATGGCCTGATGAGGTACCCAAAACAAAAGAGAATCTCTATAAAGAGGAGAAATAGAGAAAACCACATGGGAAAAACTCTACTCCAAAAGGAGACAAAGGCTAATTTGAAGAACTAAAGAAGCCTCCAAAACTAAGAATGTTCCAGAAAATAGGAACAAGGATGAACATGTAGAACATCACTGAAGTAAGAAGATGCAAACTCTGTCAAAAAGTAACTGCTAATCTAAAGATCCTCCACTGAAATAGAGCATGACCAGGTAGAGAAGACTGTAATCTGTATGAGTGCCCTATAATGGAGTGTGAGTACAAAGAGCATGAACATGTGCGAGATCCTATAGATGCAATAAAATGACACTTTATCTTAGTGCATGTGCATAAAAAAATGCTACAAAAGTGAAGTATACACTGCTCAAATAAGAGAGAAGGTTGTTGAAACAAAATAACAACCTAAGAAAAGCCATCCCTTAAAGGGAAGAGATCCCAAGACCTGTAACATCCAAGATATCCACCAGAGTGCAAAAATGCAAAAAATTGAATAAAATATTCCTGAAGAAGAATCTGGGAAAATGACTCACAGAAATAGAAATCTCTTAGAACAAGCTTTCCAATGATATCTCACTTTCCCAAAATGAAGTCTGGATGCCCAATATAGAGCTTCTGGAGTGCAAAACTAAACATTTGGCTTTGACAGTAAAAAAAACACAATAAAAAAAGTAAAATCGGAAATTCAAACCTCTAGATCCAAATAGAGCATGGAACCAGCTTTTCGACAATATCTCATTTGCCCAAGTTCGACACCGTATGCTCAAGTTATGAGGAAAAAACCACTGAGTGCTTCGGAGGGCCCAAAATGGTGTCTAGATGTGTTGACATCATCACTTCACGGGCTTAAAATTGACAGGCAAATGACCGTCATAGCATATAAGCCCCTTGTGGCTAAAATTATGGGCCCCTGGTCGTCATATGACCAGGGTCTTAAACTACATGCACCTGGCTTAAATTTGATGGCCAAATGGCCATCGCCGGCCAAAACAATAATTTTTTTTTTGCAAAATCATTTGCACACCTCGAGATTTGTGCCAAGCCTTCTAGATTTTTGCCTTAATTTGCGTGGCAATTTTTTGGTCTTAATTTATGCGTTAGACAAAAAATTTTAACTTGATTTACATGCCAAAATCAGAGAATTCTACCTTGAGAAGTGTGTCAATCCATACAAAATATGCATTGGGAAGCATGCTAAGCTATCTGGTACCAAAAAAATGCCCCAAAATGTAAAGTTCTCCAAATTTGATGTATTTTATATCGAAATAGTGGTTTTTGAGCGCTGTGAGCTCAACGGTGGGGCTTGTTTGAGCTCAAAGTGCACCAAAACTTAGGAACCCACTAATTTCAATAAAAATTTCACAAAAAAAGCCCTAATCTGAAATAGATGAATTTCTAATCACTAAATCCTTCAAACGCGAACAAGTTGTAGCATATTAGGCTCTGATACCATGTAGGATTTGAGAAATACAAATCCACAAAACCCAAAGATCACCTGCATACAAAAAACCTGTTACAAGGAAGTAGAGACAAGAAGAGGGCAAGGATTTGACTCAAAAATATGAAGAAGAAAATATCCTCAAATAATAAATGAATAAAATATACAATGGATCAACCTTATAAAGGAGATTGAAAGCCTTGAAAGGCAAACCCTAAAAAGCAGAAGTGCATGTAATAATTAGTTTAATTATTACATGACTAATGCATGCAAGTTTATATTTAAAAACAACTAGTGCATGAGTGTTTTAAATATAACACTACCAATGCAAGAGAGGTTTAAATATAAACAACTAAAGCAAAATAAGGTGATATCTTAAGAAGGGAGTAAAGTTAATTTAATTAACATAATTAAATTAATACTTTACTCTAACAAGAACTATTCCATTACTTGTACACTCGAGCTTAATGGAAAGAGGCACATTAGGTATGTGTTATTTTAAGAAACATTTACACATGCCATATAGAATTCTTGGACTTGGTCTTGATAATTGGTCATTTCCTTGTATTTGTCAATTTTTTGCATCTCAAAGTATTGTGGAAAAGAAGGCATGCGTATGCTCCTATCAAAGGGATACATGGACAACTGTCTTCAAAATTATATGTCTCTTAGTTTCCTACCTTATTTAATTTTGTGATTTGTTGTTGAAGATTTTGATATTGTTGAGTCAATACTTTTGTAGGATTTGGGTTCAAAGTGTGCTATGTGTTATTGTAGGATGTTGTCAAAACATGGGGATTTATGTCATGATAGATAGGTTGGTGGTTTAATGTTGGAGGCATTTGATATTGGTTATACATTAGAGGGGGCATTTAAGTCTGATTTTGGTTATGCCCAAGGTTTGGCGCCTGATGTACCATGGGGTTTAGATTTTGGGTTGTAGGGTGTGCGTTGTGTTGGGGGTTATGTTGGGTGTTTTGAAAGATATTGAAAAGATGTGGGTTATGTGTGACACCACTTGAAGATGTGTTTTTATGTTGAGGTGGATGTAGAAATCTTCTATTTAATAGAGGATTGATCATGTTTTATTGATAATTGATGGGTTTGAGGGGTTGGTATTTATGTTTGAATGGGTTGCAAATGGTTTAACAGGGTTGAGTTTTATTGAGGTGGTTTATTATTGATAAGGGGAGGATTTCAATTTGACAATGACAACATGGAATTGGGTTGATTTTTATTTAGTGGTGGGTTTTGGTTTACTGGTGACACATTTGAACTTGGAGGTGGCACATTCAAGTTTGAAGATGATACAAGATTGAAGTTAGAACATTTGAGTTTGAAGTTCGCACATTTGATTTTGAAGGTGGCACATTTGAGTTTGAAGGTTGTGCATTTGAGTTTGAAGGTGCCCATTGGAGTTTAAAGATGACCCATTTGAGTATGAAGGTTGTATGTTTTGGTCAACAAGTGAGACACTGGTATTAGAAGATGTTGTATTTGTCTTAGGCGTGGGTACTAGATTGAAAAAGGGGATTGTTAAAATGAAGGTCAAATGATGAGGATGACATATTATTTTAGGTTGGATTTAACATGTTTGATGTAGTTGCAATGTTGGTGTGTTCTATGTTTTCCTCGATGTTGGAAAGATCAAAATATTGGGGTAATTTGATATCTTTTTGTGCTAACAATAAAAAGTATCGATTGGGGTTAGAGGAGACAATGGTATCTATTATGAATTTTATCTTTGGATCTTGTAAAGGATATGTGTAGGATCTGTAGACACCTAAAACTGGCCTATTGCCCATGTGCAACGATTTCACTAATTTTCCTCTTAATTGATTAAATTATATTTATTATTTAATTAATTTGTGTACTTCTGCTACTTTCTAAATTCAAATTCATATTTCTCCCTAATTATTTAATTATTAAATGTCTAATTAATCTTCATCCCTTATTGTCCTATAAAATAATTAAATAGTTATTATTATTTAATTATTCCCTATAACTCTATATTAATTAAATAATTATATTTTTTAATTAAATACTTTTTCTTTGTTATTATTACATTTATGTAATAATTATAATTAATCAATTCCTCTCATAAATAAATAAATTACTAATTATTCCTCTCATAAATACATAAATTACAAGTTATTTCTCTCATAAATAAATAAATCTTATTTATTTATTTATGATCCACATATGCAAATAAATGAATTTTCTTATTTATTTAATTGTATTTATTCTTTTAGTTCTGACTAATACTAAGTTTTAGTCTACTAATCAAACACATTTCCTAACTTGTTAATCACCTTTTTCTGACTAACCAATTTATTTAATCTTCAATTCAATCTATTTAGTCTTTTGATTAATCTATTATGTTGACAAACCAATCAATCCAATCAACTCTCTAATCTATTCATTTCACTCTCCAATTAAATGAGTTAACAAATCAATCAATTCTGCTGACAAGTCAATTAATCTGAATTCAACTCTTCAATCATAGTCAATCAATCTCATCAATCATGTAATCCTAATTAAAACTTTGAATTGTTATGAATTGAGAGATGATTCTCATATTTAGAAACCACATACATACTTTGAATTCCTATGTTGTCTAATTGAACTTAATCTAAGAGCCCACATTGTATTTAGAAGGAGAAGAACAAAAGAGGACTAACTGGTTTGCACTTTCATTTGATTTCATTTACTGTTGTTTATGATTTCTATTATCTTGCTGCCTCTTTTGATATTTAGGAATACTGATTGTGATTATAGGAATACTTGTTAGATTTATTGTGTGATTATAGGTTACCAGATTTTTTATTATCCTAATTACAAATGGTGAACCTGATGTGAAGTGCTAGGCTTCTAAAAATCTATTTTTTCCCATGTTGTGTAGACATAGGTTTCTTTTGATGCGACCGAGCAAGATTCGATGAACTGGGACATAAATTCAACACAATTGATACACTGAAACAATACATACGTGCTTGTAAAATGAAACAGTCTTTACCTGGTAACCTATAATCACACAATAAAATGAAAATGACACACCCTTGACACTAAATCAACACAATCTTTACATGGAAATGACACACTCTTGACACTCAATCGAGGCACTCATAATCATAGAATGACACAATCCTGACATGAAATGATACAGTTGTTGGTTTTATTCGCCACAATTGATCTAGTCATGAGCCACACTTTGTTGTTATTGATTGCATTACCACTATCAATTTTTATTTTGTCTACTTTGTTTTCAATGTTAATTACAAGATTTTTGGCTATGATTTCAAACTATCCTATGATTATTCATATTTTTCATGCTAGATTATTTATCATTGATGTCCTAAACTTGACAATTCAAACTGTGTTATGCTTCTGCCTATGTATTTTCATTCGATGCAGATAACATTTTGAAATGTCGCATCTATTCACTACAGTGTCACATCTATTCAATACAATGCCAAAACTACCATTTATATCACTGCAACTACTATTTGAATCACCACAACTGTGATCTAAAATACCACATTCTATCTGTTAAAATACCACATCCCCTCTACGAAAAAAACACAAATACCCTATTAAAATGCTGCATCTATATGATGAAATGCTTCAATCGACTGGTAAAACATAGAAAAGTTAAGGTCCAAGAGCCAAAAAAAAATGTGCAAAAGAGAAAGAGAAACCAAACAAAATGAAAGATCAGCCCACAAAATTGTAGCAATACAGTTGGAAGATGACATTAGCTATAAAGGAGTCTTCAACATTTACTTGGACAAGGTAAATAAAATTGTTGATAAATATGGTTATCGTCGTAGTAATGCAAGTGGACTCATGGATTATGAAAATTGAATGCTAGATCTAGGTTTTCAGTACTAACTTATGATTTTCAACTTGTGGCTTGGAAACATGATTTAATTTTAAAATGTCAAAATCAATAACTTTCATTTTTAGTGCACCTAAAAAGACATTGTATGGACAAACAATGCAAACTCGCATTTTACTTTAGAGCTTAAAATTAATATGGTTTAAAAATTGAACAAGAAATCTACACTTCAATTTGGTGCCTTAAGAATTGAACAAGCAATATACATTTGAGTTTGGTGCTCCTGAAATTGAACAAGTAATCCTCACTTGGTTTGGTGCCCTAAAAATGAACCCGTGTGCATATATGGATGATTCCTAGATTAGCGAACATTTGATTTAGGATCTTAATTTGATTAACCATATGCCTTGAGTGTTTGGTGCTTTTTGCACAATCTGTTAGATTAAAACCTTTTTTAGAGAGGCATGTATGGGTGAAGTGGTCACCACCAAAGGATGATCTCAAACCAAAAAATCCTTCTGGTTGGTATATAAATGAGATGTGGGGTAAACCCTAGAATTATCTCAATCTAATCAAGCTTGGGTAGAAGAGTGGATGATATCTTAGATTGGGCCTACATGCCTAAGGAGTTGATGTGGTCCATTAGAAACTTAAGTGTCTCAATTCTATACAAATTGATTGGGTAGATGCCACCAATATAATTCAAAACCTGTTGAAATAGAGGCCACCTAGTTCACCTCTAAACATTGTCTTATTTCATTGTGAGGGGAGGGAAGAATCTATTGCAAGGTGTGCACCCTTGGTCTCCTTGTGTTGTGCAACACAACACTCGGGTTTGTAACATTGATTAACCACCTCCTATGGATTCTATAAGTCCAGTGCTTGTATCGGGCATTGATAGTCAATATTTGGTGTAACTACAACCACACTTGTAATAAGTGGTATCATAGCTTGGTCTCAGGTTCAAACCCCTCACTTGTACTTGGGAGGATTGTTGCAAGGTGTGTGCCCTTGGTCTCCTTGTGCTATGTGGCACAACGCTCGGGTTTGTGATATGGCTTAACTGCCTCCTATGAATTATAAAAGCCTAGTGGTTGTATCAGGCATTAACAGGTTGATCTTTTGGTATAATGGAAATCACACTTGTAAAAAAATATCCCCCCAAGATCCCCATGTCCTAGGATATTATGTTATTTGAGGAGAAATAATCTTTAACATGGAAACAATAATTCATAGAAGAAATAAACTCACACAATCGAATCCAGAAACTGAATTTGCATGGAAACAATACTTGACAAAAGATAAAAACACATGCACCTACAAGAGGACTTACATGTTCTATTAGTGTGACACAACTGTGTGAGATGATAGAATACCAAGAAATAGGTCTAAAACATTTCAATAAAGCCATTTTGACCTTACGTTAGTACTACTTGTATCTATTTTTGTTGTATCAGACCAAGTGTAAACTTGTGACTTGAAAAAGATCAAACATACACAAAACATTCTTTTTCAATCAGTTTTGTCCTACCACCATACTCTTCATGTGTGATTTTTGTGCTTGAAACATCATTAAAATAAGTCCCAAAATAGTGTCTTAAACAAAGAAACACAAACATACAAAGGTCCAATACATGCTATATGTCTCAACCCCAATTTTTATTATTTCCATATTAGTCTCCAGCCTTGTATATTAGAGAATCATACTTTACATTTTAGTCATATTCTTACATTTAGAAGTTAACACATTGCATAGTCATCATATTATTTTCATATTCCATAGTCCTCATTCTAGATCCAAAAAATCCAAAAAACCCAAAATATAGCTTGCATGTCCTAGGGTCAAATATTACAATTTCTAGAGTCATTTTCCAAATTAGAAAGTACATTTTCTTGAGATATCCTATAGTGGTATTGAGCATTATCTTGACTTCCTTGAAATTCAGTTATTGTCTTTGTCCATTTTACTTGACTTGGGCATTTGTCATTCTTGTCAAAATTTGTCATTCAAGTCTTTCCTAGAAAGGTTTGCCTTCAAAGTTTCAAAAATCCCTCTTAGGATATATCGCTTACACCTCAAGTATCATTCTAGTTTCATTCATAAATTCCCTAGCTTCCATACCTAGAAATCCTCAAATTCCAAAAATAAAATAGTCTCACTTATTGTCATTTCCCTTATTGCATTTGCATTGTCAAAATTAAAAAACCCCCAAAAATTATAGTCCTAACCTAATTGTCATAGTCATCTTGCATATACATTGGACTTAGATTTCATTCTTGCACATGTCGTCTACATGATCAAAGAAGGTTAAAGACAAAATGGATCACAAAAAGGACCCTATGTATAATCGCACAAGTAAGATTAAGCTTTACTATCCCAAGGACCTTATGACTAGATTTCAATGCACTAGAGATAGTGCAACACCAATAGAAGATAAAGACTATCATAACACAATTACCTCCCCTTCCCCGGCTAGAGGATGAATTCTAGATTGAGAATATTAGGGAAGCATGAAAATAAGAGGAGGTTGAAAATTCCCTACAAGACCCAAGGATAATGGATGTCATGGATGCCTTGCTATCAAAAAACCCAAACCAATATTTCCACTTACTTGTATAGAATGGTGATAAACTACCTATTGGATTTGACACATCTAACTTAGTAGAGGACATACTAATGTTGTAATAATGGGATACTCCCATTATGCCCACTGAAATCACTTCCACCATACCCTTTGTTAGAACAACACAAGGTGCTACCCAAGTCACCACATCTTCCACAATTCTTGGGATCCAGTGTAACAATCCTCTTTTCACCAATCATCCCACAACTACTACACCCATGACCACAACTACACCATCTATGATGTCACAAACCCATCTAGTGGGTAGTTCTCAAATAATGGTAGCAAGTTCCTCTAGTATGGCTCCCTAAGGTCCAAATCCTAGTGGTCTACAACTAGGTGTCCCCCCCAATCAAGGACCACCCATAATTGTTCAAGGGGAACCTCCATAATAGCCTCATGTCAACCCTAACCATACATAGATTCTCTCTATCCTTCTAGGACAATACGAGATAGCTGGCTCCAACACTTCTAATTACCCAAGTCAACCCAAGTATGTCCCATAGTCCTTTACACCTCCAACACAAATAAACAAGGGATACAAACCCCCATAAAACTAGGCACCATCCTATAACAATGGGAACCCATTCATTGACCCTAACACAATGGTAGCCCCATTGAAACCCACTAAAGTCATTGCTCAACAAGTTCAAACCCTTCAATAATAAATTATAAATATGCAAACATTCACTCCCAAAAGGTCATACACGTTTGCAGATCTTAGTCCTTATCAATTTTATAGGATGTTATACATGCCACCCTTTCCACACAACTTTGAAACACCTAAATTTGATAGGTACAAGGAAAATAGTGATCCCAATGATCACATCCAAGAATTCTACTTGGCGTGTGTAGAAGTGGCCCACAATGACACATACCTTATGAGATTATTTACACATAGTCTTAGTGGGTCATCCATGGAGTGGTTTTCTAGACTCCTTCTAGGGATAAGATCATAGAATGAGTTGGAAAAGTACATATCCCACTACTCACATAATATTTTCATCAAAATAATCTCAATGGATCTCTACACTATCAAGTAAAAAAGTGGTGAAAGATTTGCCTCATTTTTACAATGTTGGAGGAATGTTTCCTTGAAGGCATCCTTTCACATACCCTCACAAGAAATGATCCACATGTTTATTAAAAATTTCCAATTGGATATGATGTGTAAACTAAACTCACAGTGCATTAAGTCATTCAAAGAGCTATATGAGAAAGGGATAAAGGATAAAATATCCCTTACCCTAAAGGGAGTGATCAATAAAATACCGATAACACAATACCATACGATAAATCTAAGTATTGGTTGAAGAACAAAAATGTCGACATTGTTGATGCTAAAGTTACACAACTAGTCTCATGTATCCAAGTGTCAACAAATGTTCAAAACATACAAATGCCAATAAATATGCAAAATTCCAACATAGCTACTCCTAGGTAGAATACCCCATCGAACATGACCAAAAACAACCAAATTTTTGCAAGAAGGAAAAATCCACGTCAGAACTATACTCCTCTTATAGAACCTCTTGATAACATCCTAAAGAAACTCATACAATCTCATTCGATCAACCTACCTAAAATGAAAGCATACGAACCAAGTCCCTTCAAACTAGCATGGTAAGATGATAATGCTTTCTGTGATTACCACATGACAAAAGGACACAAAATGACTAACTATTTTCACTTGAAGAACATAGTCCAAGATTTCATCAAATGTGGTGAAATCAAAGTTGTCAATAATTCTAGCACTTTGAATAAAAATCATGAAATATTCAAAACCCATTGATGGATCATGATAAAGGAAAAGCATATACAACATGATAGAATAAAGAAAATATTACATATGCCAAGACAGATTCTAATTTGACCATCAATACCATCACTATCTAAGGCCTAGACACTGATTTTTCTATCATCACCTGTCCTTCCAAAATCATAGTACAAGGTCCTTGTCAAAACCTTCCATCCCTTCCAATTCCTTCACTCCACCCGTAGGTCAGTATAACCTGTTAGACCATCTAAAAAACACCCCATCCCAAATTTTTATCATTGAACTACTCCACATTTTACCAAACCATTAAATAGTTCTAGATAAAACCATTAGAAGATTGTTGAGTATGTTAGAGATGAATAATTAGATATTTTTTGTGTGTGTTGACATAAATGTTCTGTCATTGATGTCAACATATAAGAAAAATTTGTAGACAATGTGTTCAATATGTCTAGTGAAGAAGATTTTAGTTGTTTAGATGCAACATTGAAGATCTTGTATTGCCATCATAAGGCATAGTTCAAAAATGTTTACAGTTGGTCTACAAAGGTTTGTTGAAGTTTGGGTAACAATTTGAGGAAGATATGATTGATTTATGAAGTGACAATATTTTAGTGTTCCTGCTATAAAATAGGTTGAGTTATTGTTTCTGTGAGGATTGGTATCATTGATTTAGTTGATGTGAAGCTGGTAGTAGTATTGGGATTTATTATTGTTTCCTCAACTAGTGTTGTTCAAGATTTAGAGTTCATCAAGTTATCTTCCTAATGTGACAAAGTTTGGTATTTAGTATTACTGGTATTTAGTGTAGAGATAAGTTTGGATATTGAGTTTGAGATGATGAGAATGTTCAAGAAGTTATTCATGCTTCTTGTTGTTATTCTTGGAATGTGTTATGACCTTGTTGCTGGATCACATTAATCAAGGTGATTGCGTGTGATATTTTGTAGCATGTTTGGGTTTCTTCATTTAGGTCCTAGCCGACTTGGTGAGGTAGCGTGTTGCGAATCTTGGAGCCTATTTGGAAAAGCTATAGAGTGTTTGAGGGATATGCTTTGAGTACTATATAGTTCTTGGCCAAATGGATTTAGATCACATTGTAGTTTGAGTTTAATATTGGTATCATTTGTTACTATAGGTCTTATACAACCTTTTTGTATTGTAATATATATAAATGGGTGTTGGAAATCTCAAGATAAGTTTTGTCATTAATGTCAAACTATCAAAGTTATACTATCATCACACTATAATAGATATTAGAGTTAGTTATCGAAAGTCGATAGTTATCAGATATAGGAAAATAGATATTATAGTCGACAGAGGAAAATATAATTTTTTTTATAGAAACAATCAAGATGAAGGAACCCTAAGATCTAAGGTCATGATTATGTGGTTCAATGGACATAAACATATAAATATTCAAAGGATCAAGATAAATGAGAGAGAGCGGAAAAAGATATACATGCACAACACAAGCAGTGAAGTTGGAAAAATAGTTGGAAGACAAAGATAGTGAACATAAGAGATTTGACAAGCTTTGAAGGAAAGTGAATAGAGGTAAAATGGAATCACCTCTATTTAGTTGTGTGTAATGTAACATATCAGGGAAATATTAGATCCACTCTTAAATCCAAATTCCCAAAGGAGAGATCCAATTTGATCAACCAAAAGGTTAATACACAATCAAATCAATCTCTGGAGAATATGAAAGAGAGAGAGAGAGAGAGAAAAACCCTATATTTCCCTATGGATAATTATGCTTGAAATCTAAAATAATTAAAATACAAGTACTAACCTCAAATTAGGGAAAATCTGGAAAATGCCAATTTCTAATGTCTATGTGTACTTTCAAGCGATTCTGTAACCTAATTCAGACTGGAAATGCCGAGATGAAGAAAACCCAGAAATCTTTTATCTTTCTAATAGTAGGTTATCTTTGACCCTCATAAAAGGTCAAAGACTACATTCTTTATTTGAAGGTCGATTATGACTTTGTTCGTAGATCTTAGAAGTTCACCGAAAAGGGTATCCAAATCCGATCTTAGATTAGAAATTCTGCACCTGTACCTAGAAGAAAAAGGGGGTTTTCATTTGTATAGGGGGTTTGCCTTGGTCAAACCCCAATTTATGAATTAACCTTGAAATTGAATCGAAAATGTAGCATGCATAAACAAAGTAATTGAAATAATTCACCTCGCATATGTTGAAGTCCTTGTAGAGGATTTGAATCCTTAAATCCACAAGTAGGAATGCTTCAATGGATGTAGGATGTCTCAAATCAATGGTAGTTGATCTTCAACACCAATCTTGAATTGATCTTTGCATATGAGGAGGCTTGTATGAATGTAGAAGAATGGATCTTCAAGGGGGCTCCAAAGAGATTGAATCCTTCAATGGCTAACAATGGACGTCCTTGATGGATGAATGCTTGAACACTTGAATGCTTGAAGGCTTTCTTGAATGCTTGAATTCACTTTCTTGCACTTGAGAGCTTGCTCATGAAATTTCTTGAGAGATGTAGATAATGGATGGAGAAAATGAGAGAGGAAGGCCTCCTTTTATAGTGAACTAGGGCACAATCCTCTAGAGGGGCCACCTTGGAGAATTAAATCCCAATTAGGTCCTAACCTTTAGAAAATATACCTAGATTAAATGCAATTTAAGGATTTACCATTTTGAAACTCGAAATGGCTGACCTGGAGGCGGGAAAACAAATATCCCCGAAACCCGACACCTGGAAATCAAGGAAATTTGAAATCTAGATAGGGGGTCAAGGACAAGCTCGAATCTGACCAAGTTAGGGCTAAGGTCGATCCTGACTAGGTTAGGGTAGAGGTCAACTTTGACCCCATAAGGTTGACTTTGACCTTGTGGTAAAAAACCTCAAGATCCTGACCCAGAATGCTAGGAAATGTAGATATGAAGTGAAAATCAGGTGGAGAGGAAAGCAGAATAGGGGGAAAAGCTAGATACATGAAAAGACCCAGCCAAGGCACTTAACATGATCCCAGACCACTTACTCAGAGGGCTAAATGCTCTTATCATGGAAGTGCTTCCATTTTAAGATGATACATTAAGCCCCCACTTTAGCAAGAGTATGGACTCAAATGAAAATCTTGGTAAAGGAGATCATAATGAAAAGATAATCTTATCATAATCCAAGGGACAAAGAGAAACCTTAAGCCCCCAGGGACTCAAGTCTTCATCGAATCCTAGATCACAATAAGAGAGACATCTCTAGAGAGAGAAAGAAAGGGTGTGATTACCTTGCCCAATGAGAACTTATGTCCCATTGTGAACCACACAAGAAAATGATGCAACCAGAAAGATGGAATTGAATTGCCTAGTGAATGTGGCTACTCACTAGTCAACCCATCAAGGATTCACCCTTAGGAATATTCTATTCCATAAGAATAAAACCAAAAATCTAAAGATATCCAGTATTAAGGACACCTCTGACCTTAAGGGATCAAAATATATGTATATTTGAAACTGGAGGGATCAAGAGATCCTAAAATATACATCCATGCTTTAAGGATTAGTTACTAACCCAAAAAGGGAGAAAAGAGTATTTTGAAAAATATGTGTGTATCAAAAAGTGTGTGTATGCAACAAGTGAGTAGAGCATATGCCCCCATGTTAAAGTCATTGCTAACACTTTAAAAGGAGCAATGAATTTAACGGAAACATAAACAACTCCACTGATTATGTTTCCATGTCGAGATGCCCCCAGATGAAGACAAATCAAGGAAAATATCATAGAAACATACAAAGAACATAGAAGGGATCCACCTACCATGGGGTCAGTATGATCATAAGATAATATATATATATATATATATATATGATATTATTGTAAATGAATTGACATCATTCCCCAAAGAAAGTAGAACTACGATCACAAAGGAGGAAAGATCACATAAGATATACAAAGGAAACTCTTTTTGGACCATGACATGGAGACCAAAAAGAGTTTAGTGCTACCATATCTTGAATCCAAGCAGATTACACAAGGAAAAATTTATGAACAATAGCACAATTACAACATAACATGGAACAACACATAGAAGAATAGAGATACATATAGAGGAATTTGAACAACAATTTCGATTCCTTTATCACCTTGCACCAACTGAGTAACAAGGATCATATAAAATAATCTAACAACATTTAGCAAACACATTACGGGAGAAGCATAGTACAATAGGAAAACACACAAAAAAGCTACAATGAAAGACAAGCCAATCAAGCATGCCACCTACTCTCCCCATCTCGTTGTATATCATTTAGGGAAGGTGGGTAGCTCACAAGAGGGACTATATCCAACATAGTAGGAATGATAGCCAGTTCCAAACAAGGATCCTCTTGAGAATCACAATGTTTGACACTAGGTGTAAGAGTTAATTATGATGAAAGCATATTAGGTAAATCAATGTCAATGTCAATAATCTCATATTCATCATTAACATCATTAGTATCATCAAGAGTATCTTCTTCATCCAAATTAATCAAAATAGGATCTAAGATACAAATAGAATCATCATAATCATGCATATTAACATCATTATTAGTAAAAACTTCTTCTAACACATCATGCATAGATTTATCCGAAGAAGGTAGAGATCTTTGAAGAATAGAATTACGAGCTTTAGCATGAGCACGACGCTTCTTATGACGTTCATTAGCAAATCAATTATGTTTTGATTTATTTGAAATGGGTTGAGAACTAGGAGGAACAATCATAGGATCCTTCATAGGTTCTTTAGGAAGATCAATAGGATTATCAACAATAGGAGGAACAATGACAGGATCTTTGATAGGTGCTTTAGGAAGAGCGATAGAAGGAACTTGATTAATAGAACTACAAGTCCTAGTTAAATGATGTATAGAAGGTGTAGGCAAAAGACCGTGATTAAGATCCATAGGAGGTATGCTTAATTCAAGAATCTTATGATGTTTATAAGCTTGATATGAATGAAAAAGATTATCAGGTCGAGGAGGACATGAATTAGGTAATGAAGGCCAAAAGAAATCAAGAGCAGCACAATCTCTATGCCTAGAAGGTTGATATAAACTATGATTAATCATCTTCACTTCTTCATCGTGAATGAAATTAAGACACTTATGGATAGGTGAAGCAACAACATGCATGGCATTCAACCAAGGCAAACCTAGCTTAACTTGAAATTGATCAGAAGTAGGAACCACAACAAAGGTAGTGTTCACAATTTTTCCACAGAGTTCAACTGGTAAAGTAATAGAACGAAATGATGGATAAAGAAAACCATTACAAGTTTGAATCCACACATCCGATGTATCATAAGAATCACGTTGTAAGATTTTCATAAAAATATTTTCTTCAGTAATCACATTGACTAAGGATGTAGGATCAACAAGACAACCATGAGTAGGTTTCTAAGAAATCCTAACGTAAATGTAAAGGGGACCATCAGGAGCCTTAATAGTCTCAAAGTCATCAAAGGTAATCAAAATGTCCTGAGGTCTTTTATTCTTAGGTTGTTGTCAAGGTTTACGTTGAGTTTTCAATTTAGGTTTAGGTTTTGGTCGAGGTTGAGATTGAACTTGAGATTGAATCTGAGGTTGAGGTTGAGGTTGAGGTGGAGATATAGATTGACCAACATGCTCCACTTGATTAACAACATGATTGAAATCATCCATCTTTGAATCATACACAATTTCCATAGCACATGGTTGATCAATTGTATTAGTATCATGCGTAGGTAAAGGATTCGTATAGATTTGAAGGTTTTGATTAGGAGGAGAGACATATTTGTTTCCACTACCATCAAGATTATCAACAGATAAGGCATTAGATTCAATTAAGTCTTGAACCTTATGTTTTAAAGAATAACATTTCTCAGTATCATGACCATTTTGACGATGATATTGACAAAAAGCATTTTGATCAAAAGATTTAGAGGCAATCATAATAGGTAAAAGAGGTCGAATAGGAGGTAAAGTAATCATATTAGCAGTTGACAACCTATTCATAATAGCATGTAAAGGTTCAAAAAGAGGAGTAAACATACGATTTAATCAAAAAGTAGTGGATGCAGAAGTGGCATTGTGAGATGCAACAACAACTTGATCAGCAACTCCATTCGCTTGTTTGTTTATCTTGACATAGTTGTTGAATTTTTTAAATTTGTTTGGATTAGGAGTACCATCACTCTTATCAACTGGAACAGGATCCATTGGAGTGTTGCTCTCAAATTGACTCACTTGTAATTGATAATGATGAAGTGTTGCACAAAGTTGTTGAAAAGAGGTAAATTCAGTAAGCAGAATCTTATCTCTAATATCCTTTTGCAAATTTGAAATAAACATATGTTGAATATCAATATCATGAATAGGATAGGAAATCTGAGCATACAAATGCTTAAATCTACCAATAAATTCAATTAATTTTTCTTTAGCACTTTGTTTACAATGCATCAAATCAGTCAAAGACACTTGTGAGCCAATGTTGTTTTGAAATTGTTGAATAAAGGCATTAGCAAGTTTTGGAAAGGAATCAATAGAATAAGGAGGCAAGGAACAATACCATTGTAAGGCCTTGTCACGAAAATTTCTAGCAAACATTTTGGCTAAAATCCTATGGTCATGAGCATAATTGTGTGTGAATTTTGTACCTGATCTGTAGACACAACACTTCAGTAAAACATTAGAGGTTAGCAAAAATCAAAATCGTGCAAAATTGAAATCTAATTTAACCAAGCAATTTACTTCCTTCTAGTAGGTGTGAGATTGATGTTCTCAAATTGTTATCGAGATCAGTGACCTAGACGACACCTAAATGAAGGATTTGAATGCAATTGATCTAGATATGAATTGAATGCAATTAAGCTATTTTTTTGGATTTTCTATGCAATAAGAATGATAAAAACTTGATATGAAATCTAATCTATATGAAATTGATCTGCTAAAATGATCTAACAATGATATGAAAAAGAATGTAAATGAATGTAAAAAAAACAAATTGATCTCACAATAATGTTGATTTGCAAGAAGCTTTGATTCTTCCAATTTCAATTCTCCAATGTGATTGTGCAAAAATATGAGATGCTTTGAGATGAGCTGAGGCTTTAATTTTATAGAAATCCAAGGCTTTGGAGGTGCATGGAAAAAAGCCATAAATCACTCAGATTAACTCAGCTTGATTTTTGAGTTATCTGATAATAAAGATAATTTAATTCACAAAAACAAGCAAATCATGCAAAAATAGCTTTTTAACTCAAATTAGAGTTTAGATCAGCTTTTTGAACTCCAAAAGGATGTTGAGTTCTAAAAAGTCAACACTTTGCATTGATTTTCTAATTTGGAGTTTAACTGTTTCTTTTGAATGTGCATAATAATTATGAATTAATTAAATAAATAAAGTGATTTATGCTCAACTTAACTGATTTTTGAAAATAAATAATTGATTTATGCGTTAATCAATTATTTAATCAAACTTTTATTAAAAACTATATTATTAAATAATGACAACTTGCTTTAATTAATTAAATAAAAATTTAATCAATTATTCATAGGATATTGGATTTATTGTCAAAATTAAATAATACAATTAATAATAGATAGAATTAAATTTAATTACACAATTAAGTGGCAAGATATTAAATCTAATTAATTAAATATGAAAATATTCAATTAATCAAACTTAGGATAAATGTGATTTATCACCAAATAATCATTAAACTAAAGATAATTAAGATAATTAGGAATATTGCTAGGAATATTCCCCGATGCAGAATTTAAGATAATCAATTATGATTCGATGATGTTTAGATGTGCCTTAGATTAGGACTTCAATGTTGATTTCATTCGATTTGTAGATGTAGGAGGTTAATGAACTTATAGCCCATTTTTGGGGTATTACAATAATCACTACAAAGGATTTGGAATGTGTTAACATGATGAGTAGGATCTCCTTTTCCATTATAATTCTCAAGACAAGGCATATCGAATTGCTAAGGAATAGGATTATGAATAATATCCAAGGACAAAGGACTTCCCATGTCACATGTAGGGATACTAAACTTGTTTTGAGTTAAGGAAGCAAGTTGTTGTTGTAAGGATGACATAGTTTGAGCCAAACTGATGATTGTTGAATCATTAGAGGAAATAGGAGGAGTAGCAACATTAGACACACTAGGTAAAGTGTAAGAAGTTGCAGGAATAGAAGACACAACTGGAGGAACACTAGGAACTACAGTTGGAAGCGGATTGGAATAAGTAAAAGGAACATTATGATATGAAGGTTGTGATGTAGGAAGGGACACAGGAGGAACACTCATAGGAACAGAGGGAACCGTCACAGTCACCAAAGATGGAGTATAGGTAGGAATACTAGGTAAAAGATTAGAAGGAGGTTCAACACTAGTGATAGGAGGAATCAACCCTAAATCTTGAGCTTCTTGAGCTAAAGGTTTAACATTTGAATGCACAAGGTGATTAATACCATGCAAGAGGTTAACACCTTGATCACTATCATAGAGAAATTTCTTAAGAGCCTCTATAGCTTGAATAGAATCTTGATTATGGTTCTCTTGAATAAGCCAATTACCCATTTTATCAAGTTCAGTTGAAATTTTTTGAACTTGTTCAGGAGGAACTCTTAAAGCGTCATCCTCATCATGAGATGAGTGAGAAGAGTTTTTCTCCATTGTAGGATTGGAATCATGAAGAATCAAATTATCATCCAGGACCCTAAGGAAAGGAGAGGAAGATTCAGGATCAAAGGCACCCATGAGTCTATGACTTCTTCTAACTGGAATATTATAAGTAGGACTAGTAGTAGTAAAGCTCATAAACTAATGTAATGCAAATGAACTACACTAAAACCACATAAAGCATGAATATTTTTGTATTTTTGAAATCTAATTAGCATGCAAGATCTAACAAAAAAGATAAATCTAATACTAATAAGATAAAAGGAAATATAACACCAAAATGAATAGATGTAAAATGGAATCACCTCTATTTAGTTGTGTGTAATGTAATGTATGGGGGAAATATTAGATCCACTCCTAAATCCAAATTCCCAAAGGAGAGATCCAATTTGATCAACCAAAAGGTTAATACACAATCAAATCAATCTATGGAGAATATGAAAGAGAGAAAAACCCTATATTTCCCTATGGAGAATTATGCTTGAAATCTGAAATAATTGAAATACAAGTACTAACCTCAAATTAGGGAAAATCTAGAAAATGCCAATTTCTGATGTCTGTGTGTACTTTCAGGCAATTATGCAACCAATTTTAGACTGGAAATGCCGAAAACCCATAAATCTTTTATCTTTCTGACAGCAAGTAGTCTTTGACCCTCATAAAAGGTCAAAGTCTACATTCTTTATTTGAAAGTTGATTCTGACTTTGTTCGTAGATCTCAAAATTTTGTCGAAAAGGGTATCCAAATCTGATCTCAGATCCAAAATTCTGCACCTGTACCTGTAAGAAAAAGGGGGGTTTTGTTTGTATGGGGGGGTTTGCCTTGGTCAAACCCCAATTTAGGAATTAACCTTGAAATTGAATTGAAAATGTAGCATGCATAAACAAATTAATTGAAACAATTCACCTCGCTTATGTTAAAGTCCTTGTAGAGGATTCGAATCCTCAAATCCACAAGTAGGAATGCTTCAATGGATGTAGGATGTCTCAAATCAATGGCATTTGATCTTCAACACCAATCTTGAATTGATCTTTGCATATGAGGAGGCTTGGATGAATGTAGAAGAATGGATCTTCAAGGGGGCTCCAAAGAGATTGAATCCTTCAATGGCTAACAATAGATCTCCTTGATGGATGAATGCTTGAAGGCTTGCTTGAATGCTTGAATTCACTTGCTTGCACTTGAGAGCTTGCTCATGAAATTTCTTGAGAAATGTGGATAATTAATGGAGAAAATGAGAGAGGAAGGCCTCCTTTTATAGTGAACTAGGGCACAATCCTCTAAAGGGGCCACCTTGGAGAATTAAATCCCAATTAGGTCCTAACCTTTAGAAAATATACCTAGCTTAAATGCAATTTAAGGATTTTCCATTCAAAAACCCAAAATGGCTGACCCGTAGGTGGGAAAACAAATATCCTTGAAAATCGACACCCAGAAATCAAGGAAATTTGAAATCTAGATAGGGGGGTCAAGGACGAGCTCAAATCTAACCAGGTCAGGGCCGAGGTCGATCCTAACCAGGTCAGGGTAGAGGTCGACCCTGACTAGGTCAGTGTAGAGGTCAAATTTGACCCCATAAAGTTGACTTTGACCTTGTGGTCAAAAACCTCAAGATTTTGACCCAAAATGCTAGGAAATGCATATATGAAGTGAAAATCAGGTGGAGAGGAAAGCAGAATAGGGGGAAAAGCCAGATACATGCAAAGACCCGATCAAGGTGCTTAACATGACCCCGTACCACTTACTCAGAGGGCTAAATGCTCTTATCATGGAAGTGCTTCCATTTTAAGATGATACAGAAAGCATAGACATGTCAAATTTCTTGTTGAATTTATTCCTAACAGTTTAGTGACAAGATGGTGAAATCCCTTAACTGGGTGGTCTTTAACCGGGCTTAAAAGTTCTATTTTAGGAACTCAGTGTAAATCCTTTAATAGGGTGAATGCCACATAGATATGATAAAATCTCTTAGCTAAGTAGTCTTAGCAAGACTGTAAGTACACTTAACCATGTATCATTCAATCCTTACCAGGTGAGTCACTCAAAAAGTGACAATTTGTAGCCTTAATTGAAAAACTCTTTTTAGTTGTAGTGAAGAGTTGTGGGTATCATTCCCACCATAGTTTTTCCCTCTGACCAATGATTTTTGTGATACCAAAAATCTTTGTGTTATGTGTGTGAATCATTTGATAAATTATTGTCATTTATTTTCTGTTATTTTAATTACAACATATCAGTAATACATAAAAGACTATCAGTAAATAGGAAATGAAATTATATACTTCAGATTAATAGTTTGAATTGATACAAATCTATCAGTATTGATTCACCCCCCTCTCACTACCTAATATTTCCAATTAATAATTGGTATCCGAGCACATTTCTCTAAGAGGGAAGTTTAACAGCTTAAGAGTAGATCTAGGAATATGGAAATGTATAAGAAATAAATACAAATGGAAGAAGCCCTATAAGAAGCACTTGCACAAAATGAAAATCTAAAGAAGTTAAGAATATCATTTTCAAAAAGAAAAGAACTCACATAATGCCCATAGATAAGTCTGGAAAACCTTGAAGAACTATCAAAAAAGAGTACAAACTCTGAAGAGGTTGATGCAACAGTTGTTGATCTATTGGAAAAGAACATAGATCTAGAAGAAAACCTGAATGAAGCACAAAAGGAAGTTGAAATTCAATCCATAAGAATGATAGAAATACTTGAAAAAATGAAGACTATCAAGGAAGCCAAGGTAAGCCTTGAAGCTTATAAGAGAAACCTGGAAAGAATGATCAAAGATAGAAATGACATGATTGAGAGACTACAAAATGAAAATAATACATTGGGTGAACAATTAAATGACACAAATGAAGAAAACAATCAAATACTTGCTAAGAACAAAAATATGAGAAAAGAAGTTGAAACCTCGAAGACCAATCTAAAAGTTGAAAAAGAAGTTAATGACAAACTACCTAAGCTTGATCAAAGCATGCAAAGAATTGATGAATAATTAAAAAATCAAAGAATATCTAGAAACACAACCGATCTAGGAAATATCGGTAATAGAAAATTTGAAATCAATGAATCATCAAAAGAGGTAGTAGAAGTGTTAGGATTAGGTAATACTAAGAGGGTGGGTGAATTAGTATTACTGAACTTTGATTTAAACTTCAAACAGTTATAAATAAACCATAACAATGTAGAAATGAAAAGAACATATAAGAACAACACCTTACTTATGAAACCATGATTTTTTTTCGAAGAAACTTTGGCCAAGGGAAAACCCCAGTGGGGATGGTACCCACAACTATGCACTAAAATATTATATCCCTGTTAGGAGATCTAGCCCTGTTAGGAGCCAATTGTTACATAGTACATTTCCTTGTTAGAGGAATACAAAACCCTGTTAGGGGTATAAAAAACACATGGTTAAAGGTGGTGAACAAACTTCTCTTACAATAAAAAACTGTCACAAAGAGTTCTCAAAAATGTGAACAATACAAGCACTTATCTTGCTTAGATAGTTTCGATTATAGCTCGTTCTATTACTAATCTCACATCTACTCTCTGCTCTCAAATTCACAACCATGTTTCATCATCACAATACAATACAATTTTTCTTTCACAAAATTATTCTATACTTATACAAAATTTGCCATCCAGTCGGCTTCACAAATACCATACAAAATATAATAATTAATTATGTAAATGATAAGTATAATGTCAGAAATCTTATATTACCCAAGTTTTGGAAATATAATCCATTCACTTGACTTAGTACATTACCATATCCACTAACCTTGCCTTAATCTTCACAACTGCTCATATGTTCTATTATACTAATTCTTTGTCTTCGCATACCTTCAGATCACTGAATCTCATGGATCTGATCACCAAAAATCATGTGCTCTTTACTCAAGCGTATACCTATCCCAAAATACCTTCTACTAACTTTGTGGGCCATAATACCTCATACATTTCCATCGCTAACCAAAAATGTAACACTATACCCTATTACCCTGATTCTGGACTTAGTCATTTTCATGACTGTGACTCCAGTAGAAAAACTATCTACATGCGATCACTCCAACATAAGTGTTTCCATGAATGATAACCCTCAAGTGATCCCTAGTGCTCCACAACATCACTTTCCAACAATCTCTCCCTTTGGCATTGATGGAGACACTTAGAAAAATGACTAAGTGTCAAAATACAGATCTCTTTTTTCTTTTTCTCTTTCTAAGTCTTTTTTTTTTCATACATATTTTTCTTCTTCTTACTATTATTCTTCTCTCCCTCTCTTTTATTTTTCTCTACATATTACTCTCCTCATTTTTCCTCAATATTTCTTTCTCTTCCTCTCCCTTTGACATCAATGGAAAAGGTATATTCAAAACTTCAAAACTTAGGCACAGAAAGGATTTAGTGCTTACTCACCAATTTTAAGACATCTTGGAAAGAGATTTCCAAGGTCTTCACTTCCTCAACCCATGATTTTATCAGAAGCTCACTGACATGGATCAATCCATTCAATGCATATGAATTTGTCTCTTCTGCCTTAATCTTAGTAGGTGTAGACAAAGTCATTGATCCTTCAACCTTTTCCATCTCAAATAGATGAGTCTCAAGCATTGAGAGCTTAGAGGTCAATAGGCTCCTCAACAAGCCAAATCTATCTACAACTCTCCCTTTCTCTATTTCCAATACATTGATCTTGTCTAATAGCCTAGATGTCTCTTTATCCATTTTTCCCATAGTTAGTGAAGATGATTCACAACTGTTCATCAGACTGTCAAGAGTAGCCCTATCCTCGGCTACAATCTCCTCAAAATTCTTTACATGCTTGCAAGGATTTATGCAGTAGCTGTAAATATTTCTGCCTTGTGCTACATAGCTCTTGGCCTTAAGAGTAGTAGCCTTGAGAATGTCTAAGTCCCATGAAATGGAATGACAAACTTCTCTCAACTTCTTCTCCAAAAATTTCTTCTCTGCCTTGTCTTCTACAATTTTTAGCAATGATTCAAAGTGACTATCAAAGCTATCCAATACCATACCAAGGTTCTTAGCTTCATCCTTTTCTTGAAAGATAATCAGTGAGGGAAGTAGCTTGTTTACTATTTCTACAACCCTAACCATTACCTTTATTCTTTTGTCCCCTTTTTGTGCTGACCTTTCTTTAGCCTTGGTGAAGGCCATGAAGGATAGCATCATAAGCTCATCCTCATCCATACTATCTACATCAGAACTTGATGGTTTGGCCATACTTGCCAACATTAAAGAGGTGTCCATTTTAACCTCAGTAACTTTTTCTATTCTGGTCTCTTCTTCCTTCTTTTCTTCTTGTTGTATTTTGTTCTCTCGTAATTTATCCTATGTTTTCTCTTCCTCTAACTATTCTTGTTCTCCAACTTCCATTGCACTATCCAAATTATCCATAAATGGATCATTTACATCATGTGAACTGTCAAGGGTCACTGGCACACCAAAGACAAAGAAATTCGGTTGCATGTTGTCTTTTACACTTTCATCCACTGCTTTGGAACTTTCTCCCAATCCCAAAGATGTAGGCTTAGTAACCTTGGGAGGTGAGGTCTTCTTTGGCATATCATTCATTAGAATTTGATCTAATGCCCTTTGAGTGTCCTCAATCACCTCATCATATTTCCTAGCCATGCTTTTCACTAGTCTGGCCTTTGTTCTCAATAGGGGTTTTAATGCATTTATTATCCTCTCCCTTTCTTGTATTGAGACAACTGGTAACATGTCCTCAATGGATTTATTCCTTATGTTTTCATCTTCTGATTGTACCAATTGCTTACTGATTTCCAATTTTCTATACAAATCTTTAGGGACACTCCCTTCAATTTCTAACAAGTTTTTCTTGAAAATCAATAGATGCTCAATGATAGCATCTTCAATGATCGCTTGGTTTTTAGCATCATACCTCTCATAGTACCTATCCACTATCTTCAATTTACCATCTTTTATCACTCTCTTCTGTAGTGATTTAAGGTCTTGTTTCCACAAAATTTGTGGATCCTTTTGAGCTTCTTTTTCTTCTACTTTCTCAACTACCTTTTCCCTCTTTCTTCTTCCTCTTCACTTCTACCTCTTTCTCCTTAGGACTATCTTGCTTACTAGATCTTGTAGATCTTCTGGGAATTATTACAGGCACAACTTCTTGTACTTCCTCTTCTTGTGTAGTTGACAAGTCAACAATATCAAGAGTAGGACTTACTGTCTTTTCTGCCTCTGAAGGAATAGATGTATCAATGGCCATGCTCGAAGTTGCTTCCATCGTATTCATTATGTTTATCAATTGCTCCTTAGTGATTCCTACCTTTGTAGTGATATCCTCCACAATTTTACTAATTTTCCTTTTCCTTGTGACTTTATCTTGTTCTTCTCTGACTTTTTCATACTTTTCCCTATAAGTTCCCAATCTTTCTTTAGTAGGGTCATTTTCTACTGCAAGTACATGCTCAACCTACATAGTTAATATTTATGTGCTGACTGCATACCCCATAGGGTAACACCATTTCATTCTTGGTTCTACTACCTCAAAACAAACACAATCAGTTTCAACCATGAAACAGATTGTGTCCTCATAGTTCTCAACAATGTTTTTAGGTATTATATACCTTTCCTTCATCTACCTTTGTAAGATTTTGGTCATAGAAAATAGTTCACCATCAACCCAATTCTTATCTTGCCTTTTGTAACTCTCTGAAATCTGAATCCTAGTGGGTACATTATCCTTCCATGCCCTAGGGTGCATACCAAGAAACTTGTGAATGATATGAATGTAGATATGGACCAACAAGGACCCAGACCTAAATGCTTTAGTCCTATATTTCTTTATCACCTTTATATTTTCAAGGAACTGTCATGAAAGTACTTTGCAAAGGTTATATTTCTTATTTTCTTTCACCATTTCGTATGCCATCGTGATGACTCTAGTTGATACAAAGTTTGGTCTGCTACTATAAAATAGTTTCTACCCCAATTACATTGCCACCAACCTAACATCTTGCTAAAAGATGTCATTGACTATCATCACCCTCTTATCCCACTTGGAATGGGTTAGGATTTCTACTTGTTTCCTCAGATTCTTTTTTTCTATAGGTAGGGCTCCTTCGTTATCAAGGCCTATAATCTCATGAATCACCTATGCACAAATCTTTACTACTTGATCTCCAATCCAATCAAACTGATCATGGACTCTGCTAATGATGATCTTAAACCTTTCAACTTTCATGAATTCTATGAGTAGGGTTAGCTTAATGATAGATTGATCTTGTAGGTGTTTGAAATATTCTACCATGGATCCATCTGCTTCTATCATACTATCCAATTCACTATAAATGTTTATATCTCCAATAATTTCATACTTGCAGTGTATGTATTCCCTAATGTCTTCTACGTGCGACACACTGATAGGGGTTTGTGAAAACACTCCTTCCAGATCATCTTCAATAGACTTAAATGGATATCCCTTAAATTTGTACCTAGGTCTATCCACGACATCATAAACTACTAGTGCGTCCATAACTTCTCAATGAGTATAGGTCTAAATACCTTGAATGCACTAAAATTTGGATCTCTTCTTTATGCGATCACACAATCTCTGTGCTAGATGACTTGAATTCCTTCACAATTCTACTTTCCTTAGTTGCTGATAAAAAAATGGTGCCGAAATGATATCTTCTAAGTTATTTTATCCTTCACAAGTTGAGTAAGTGCATTAAACACAAGTAGATCAACTTTGCATACCGTCCAGTCAACACAAAACTTGCGAGCATGGAAAATGAATCTCCAAGTGTTGCGCTCTCATCCATAGACTCCTCAGTGTCTATACACACCATACCTAATCTTGCATGAGATTATTCCACATATACAGGAGCTGGATATATTATCTTCTCTGAATCCAATGTTCCCCTTAAGGCCATGCGACCTTCTAGGTTGATGCCTCAAAGAACTCATCATGCCAAGACATAGTATCATCTACTGTCTCTCCCTGAACTGATGCCTTGTTTGAGACTTTCACCTTTCATATCTTGTCATCCTCTTTTCTCTTTGATTTCTTGAAATGATTCTCAAACTCATTGATGTACTCATTAAGACTCTTACCATTGTCACCAACATTCTTTCTTATAACCACAAGAGGTGGTCCTCTTAGTTCTCTTGATCTTCTTGGTCCTCTTATGTTGTCCTCTCTATTCTATCTACAAAACTTCATAATGTGTCCAAGATTTTTGCATTTGTAGCATGTAGGTGGTCTCCTTCTTTCCTGATTTACTTGTAGCTTGCAGTATCTTGCAGTATGTCCAAAGTGATTGCATTTTTGACATGTGATCTTGGCTATTGATTCTTCTCAGACATAATCTTTCTTATACCTAGACTGATCTGGTTTTCTGCAATCTTCTTTCTTGTGTCCATAATCATAATAGTTAAAATAGTAGTTGGTAAAGGGTTTAGAGGTACCTTTACTTCTGCAATCTCTTTTCATATGTCAAACTTTGTTGCATCCAGAGCATTTGCCTCTGAAAGGTCTAATTTGTTCTTTAGGTTCTTCATGAGTAGGTCTTTGTTCATGTGTAGGTCTTTCTTCATTCTTTGCTTCACTTGCTTCTTCATTACCTTTTAGAACTTTCTGCTTCGTTGCATCCAACTCCAGTCATGTCTCCTTTAGGTTTTTGTCTTTCTCTTTACTCATCAATTTTTTCACTACTCGTGTGCAACTTTTCAATGTGTAATTTGGCTTGAGTGAGTTCACCTTTAATGATTTGATTGTACTTCTTCAATTCTTGATATTTATCTTTGTAGTCATCAAGTTCAGTCTTTATTTGTCCTATCTATTCATTTGCTTCTTTTAGTGATTCTTCAACTTTGTTCCTTGCATCCTTTCCATGTTGAATTTCTTTAATCATCGGAAGATTGATTTTCTCCTTTTCTTGCTCTAGCCTTTTCACTTGATCTGATGTATCATTGACTGATTCTTCACTCATTTTGTCCATAAGGTCTTGTTTCTAACATCTTGAAGTTTCAAGCTTCTCTTTTAGTTTCCTGGTGAAACATTCTACTCTTCTCAATTTGAATTTCAATATACCATTCTCAGCCTTCTCTTTGTCCATATCTTCAAGTGCTGCATCAAAGTTCTCTTATAAACTTTTTGAATCCATTCTAATCTCCTGTAAGCTATTAGTCTTTCTTTCCAAGGGCCAATAGCTCTAATACTAATTGTTAGGATTAGGTAATACTGAGACGGGGGTGAATCAATATTACTAAACTTTGATTTAAACATCAACCAATTATAAATAGACCATAACAATGCAAAAATGAAAATAACATATAAGCACAACACATTACTCATGACACCATGATTATTTTTTGAGGAAACCCTAGCCAAGGGAAAACCCCAATGGGGATGGTACCCACAACTATGCACTAAAATATTATATCCCTGTTAGGAGATCTAGCCATGTTAGGAGTTGATTGTTACATAGTACATTTCCTTGTTAGAGGAATACAAAACCCTGTTAGGGGTATACAAAACACTTGGTTAAAGGTGGTGAGCAAACTGCTCTTACAATAAAAAATTGTCACAAAGAGTTCTCCAAAATGTGAACAATACAAGTACTTATCTTGCTTAGATAGTTCCAGCTATAGCTATATCTATTATTGATCTCTCATCTTCTCTCTTCTCTCAAATTCAAAACCTTGTTTCATCATCACAATACAATATAATTCTTCTTTCACAAAATCATTCTATACTTACACAAAATCTACCATCCAATCAGCTTCACAAATACCATACAAAACATAATAATTAATTATGTAAATGATAAGTATGATGTCGATGATCTTATATTACCCAAGTGTCAATAATATAGTCCATTCTCTTGACTTAGCACGTTACCATATCCACTAACCTTGCCTTAATCTTCGCAACTGCTCATATGCCCTGTTATACTGATTCTTTGTCTTCACATACTTTTAGATCACTGAATCTCACTAATCTGATCACCAAAACTCATGTGCTCTTAACTAAAGCATATACCTATCCCAAAATACCTTCTACTAACTTTTTAGGCCATAATACCTCATACATTTCCATCACTAACCAAAACTGTAACACTGTACCCTGTTACCTTGATTCTGGACTTAGTCATTTTCATGACTGTGACTCCAGTAGAAAAATTGTCTACATGCGATCACTCTAGCATAAGTGTTTCCATGAATGAAAACCCTCAAGTGATCCCTAGTTCTCCACAACATCACTTACCGACAAGAAGATCAATCACAAAATCCAAAGGAGCCTATCGAAATACAAGGAAAGAGACCACCAAGACCTACTTGTTACAATGGTTGAAAGCTTGGTCACACATCAAATATCTATAGAAGAAGATAAGTCAATGTTCCAAGAATTACACCCTTTAATGGACATTGTTATAGTTGTAATAAGTTTGGACATTAGGAAAGAGAATGCAGATCAAGATCTAATAACATATCATCCAAAGGAAGTTTCTCAAAATATTGTTACACTTGTAATCAATATGGACATAAAAGTGAACATTGTAGATCAAGAGTTTTACTAACAAGAATACCAACTAAACTGATAAGCATATTGAGGAGAGAAGGAAATATTTCAGTAATGTGTAGTATTTGTGGACACTTTGGACATATGGTAATGAACTGTAGATTGAGAAATACAAGAGGAAATTATGGACCATGGAGATCAACTGGTATGCTATGTTTCATTTGTCACAAGCATGGACATATCATACAAAATTGTAGATTCTGACAAGACAATAATGTGGATAACAAGGGAGAAGCGGTGATTAATCCAGAACAAGCGAGAAATAATATGAAGAAAAGGTGGATCAAGAAGGAGAGAGCCAACAATCAACAAGGAAGCCCTCTAACCCCAGGGAAGGGGGATTCATCATCAAACAAAGTAAGTTTTTCCTTAGGGAACGATAAGAAATTGTCAATTCATTTGTCCCTTTATAAGTAAAGATAGGTTGGATCACATGTTAGCATACTAGAGATATAATGGAACTCATACTGGACAAATATAATGGAAAACTAATTAGTATTAGATATTATTGCTTTATCATTTTGAAGATAGATAGTTATCAGCAAAAATGTGAAAGGATAGTAATTGGTGGAAAGCATCACTATTGGACAAAAGAGATGACTATCGGTAGAAAAGTTACTGTTGGAAACATTTATTACCTAGATAGCCATTTGTATACTTTTGGGAAATAAATATGTGTTGACACTATTCATTAGTTACCTTATTTTTTGAATAAATTGATTAAGTAGCATCAAAGAGTCAAGAGAAAATTCATTGAGAAATATTATTACCGAGAATCTATTGCAGAAGCATTTGAAAATATTTTTGTGCCCTAGTTTAGCACAATCAGTTGAAGTTGCAGAAGACACTAGTGGAGAAATTGCATTTGAGGAATTGTTTAAACATAATGACATAAAATATTCAAAACCCTGTAGTGGTAAACATCAAAGACAAGCCAACACCCTAATTTAAACTATACCCATTGAAGGCAGCCAAAAGAGACAATCCTAGAGCCCTATCATCATTACCTCAAAGAGTAATGCTTATAGAGGATATCAAGAATTTTATTCATAAAAAAGTTGTAGAACTAGGAGATGAAGAAATCAACAAGATATATTACATTGAGCTAAGTGTTGAAGGAAGTCTTAAGGATGAGCATAAGCATCTGGAGACAAAAGGACTAACACATATGGTATTTTTGCCTAAATTCAATGAATAATGGATCAAATATATATTGAACCAAGTACATGAGGAATTCATGTGATTAGATGAGAAGAAGTCAATCAGAATAATGAAAGACCTAATCCATATGGTCACTTGTTTATCAACAAAAGGAAAGGAATGCATGCTACGCATGAGTAATATGGACGAGCTAAGGAAAATCACTAAAACATTTAAGGATGGAATATCCATGAGAGTGGATAAAATAAAATGCCTAGAGACACAATTTTGAAACGATGATCATTGGTTACAAAGTTTATGTAGGATTTGAGAAATACAAATCCACAAAACCCGAAGATCGCCTGCATACAAAAACCTGTTACAAGGAAGTAGAGACAAGAAGAGGGCAAGGGTTTGACTCAAAAATATGAAGAAGAAAATATCCTTAAATAATGAATGAATTAAATGTACAATGGATCATCCTTATAAAGGAGATCAAAATCCTTGAAAGGAAAACCCTAGTCCATGTAATAATTAGTTAAATTATTACAAGACTAATGCATGCAATTTTATATTTAAAACAACTAGTGCATGAGTTTAAAACAACTTGTGCATGTGTGTTTAAATATAAACAACTAAAGTAAAAGAGTTGACATCTTAAGAAGGGAGTAAAGATTAATTAACATAATTAATACTTTACTCTAACACCCCCCCTTAAGATGAGCAACAATGTAGCTAAAAACAATGCAAGAAGAAAGCAAAGGAAACTATAGTGCTAAAAGCATAAAAATGAGTCTCAGCAACATGGCCTAATGAGGTACCCAAGCACAACCAAACTCTGTGAAATGGAGAAATAGAGAAAACCCAGTGGGAAAAAACCCTACTCCAAAAAGAGATAGAAAAATGTAGAAAAATAAATGGCTCAAGAGACTCTCTCAAAACCATAAGTACAACCAGCCTCCCCATGAGAGAGGGATGAGACACCAAAGCCCCCCTAGAATGGTGGAACCCCTTTGGAAATGATCGAACCAATGTAACTCCAATGCGGAAGAAAAAAAGGCACATAACAAGGAAACCCCTAAATGAGAGGTGAAACTAGAAGGCCTAATTGATGCTCAAAGGAGAAAACATGAGGATCCTGAAAGGGAATCCCCAATGTAGGTGGTGTGACTGGTGTGTTGACACTGTCATGAAAGAGGAGATGAATGTCCTCTATAGAATCCTCAACAAGTGCACCTAATGGCTCGATGAATGGAGCTGGAGGGTCGGGCAGTGCTAAAGAAGAATCCTGCTAAAGAGAAAAGACCTCAACAGGATGTGGTGTGGTAGTCATAGCAATGATCTCATGAATAGTACAAAGGTTTAAGCGACCTGACTGCACCACATGATGCTCTCATGAAAGAGGAGAGCTATGCTCCAACAATGGAGATGGTGGACCAAAGTGTGAGAAGGTGTAGAGATGGGTGGAATGATCAACTATCCCTGTAGAAACAATGCCTCCTATCGCACTATCCCAAATGAAGACTGAATCTACAGTGAACTCAACTGTCTTCCCTGATCCATTGTGTGTAATATGATAAATGGAGACAAGGTTTACAAATACAGATGGAACATACAATACATCATTGAATGTGCCATCCTGAATGCCTACTGAACCTTTCCCACAAACTGTCAGGACAGTGTTATTCCCCATGAGAATATGAGGAATGGGAGAAACCTCAACAGTAGAGAAGACCCCTTGAGAAGATGCCATATGGTGAGAAGCACCTGAATATAGTATCCAAGGGATCTATGAAGGGGATGCAATGGATGCCCGTAATGCATGACCTTGTCCAAAATCCTATCTAGATGTTGAAGATGTGGAGGAAGACTGAAAAGCAGACCCCTATGAGGTATAAGAGGATGGAGAGGAAACAGTGCTCTTTTGAAGAAGAGCTTGCAAATCTGCAGTTTGTTTCTCATAGCCATCAAATCTCTTCTAAAACTAATGTGACTCATCATGAGGTCCCTTCTGAAAATAGGAACATGTAGGTCTCTCAGTCTTTTATTTCTCCTTCTTAGAAGAAGATGGTGGGCCAATAGAGTGTTGAGAAGAGGAATCTAATATCTGCTGAGAAGGGGAATCTGATATCTGCTTTGGCTTCTACTTCTACTTTCCTTTAGATGGATGGGCAACCAATGCTTGGTTCTTTGATTTTGTTAGAGAGTCCAACTAAGTAAGCTTGGCTTGATCTCTAGTCAAACGATCACAAAACACCTCAAAAGTGGGCATGGTGATTGTAGGTCCCAAAGCGTCTATGGTAGAATGAAAGGTAGAAGAGAAGATCTGAAAGTTTCCCCTAAGCTTAGACAGAATCAAATAAATGCACTCTTTATCAATCTTTTTCTTTCCACATCCATGTAACAAAGATCTATGCTATTTGAACTTCATCAAAAATTCCTCAATAGAGGGAAAAGAATCATGTACAAGAGAGGTAAGCTCTGCCTCAATCTAAAGTGCTCGAAACTCATTCACTGTACCAAAAAAAGTGTTAAGCTTGGTCCACATAGCTAGAGGGGTATTGCACCCATCAAGATGAAACTGCAAGCTATCCGATACCTATAAAGCAATCAACCTCATATCCTCATCCATCTTGTTTCGATACTGCATGATCTCAAAGGGCCTCTGTAATACTGGCTGCACTGCATCTAGACAAGATCAAAGCCCTTTTGAATGGAGAAGTTGTTTCATCAGGGTTTTCCATGTGTGATAATTATGTGGGGTCAGAAGTTCTAGACAAGAAGAGGTCTCGGCCATATTTTTTTAGAAGGGGTTTTGTTTTGATAAATATCTAGTTTAACTGATAGAAACAAGAAAATAATACCCCCCCACAAGCCAAATATCGAACCCCTAAGCCTAGAATGATATGCTTTATCAAGAGAAGAGAAAAAAAGCTTCAAATTTGAATCTTGTGTACCTTCAAAAAATTCTAATGAAAATAGGCATAAATCTGGATGGTGCTCAAAAAGATCTTTCTAGTGCTTCTTTCAGATCAAAAAATGAAGCTAATTTGAGCAAATTAGGCCCCCCAGAATGCAAAAAGGATAATGTAGAATTGACAAAAAAAAATAGCAATTTAGATGGAAAAAAATACCAAATTAACCTTCATGAGAGCGTCGGCTCGGAACCAGCTTTCCGGCAATATTTTATTTATCGAAAAATGATGCCTGGAGCTCCCAGAACGTTGATTTTAGTGAAAGATGCTCCAAAAGAGAAAAAAAATCCCAAAAGAGATTTTCTCTAGGCCCTAGCCCCTAGTCACATGTAGCTCTGGGCACTGGTGGTGAGGACTAGCCACTAGCAGTTTGGGTCTGTTGTCGGCGGTTTGGGCCCACCGCTGGCGGTTTAAGTTCACTGTCGGCGGTCAAGCCTAACCGCAGCGATCTGATAGGAAGTGGTGGAGCGATGCACAGGCGACAATGGAGCATGGGCAATGCATGATTTGTTTGATTTTTTTTTTAATTTCTCACCTCATACTGTGCACAATTAATTACCTCAGGGTGCGTGCACAACCATACGGACCGGGGGCAAAAAATTTTTACCTCTCCCTACAACGTTGTCCAAATTGGATGTCTTTTATATCAAAATAGGAGTTTTTGGGTGCTATGAGCTCAACGATGAGGTTCATTTGAGCTCAAAGTTCACCAAAATTTAGGGACCCCTTACTTTCAATTAAAAAAACTCAAAAAATCCCTATAGAGAATACCAGATCTGAAAACTATAACCAAAACCTCTCAAATCTATCAAAATTTTTTTAATTTGAATCCTTCAATTGTGAACAAGTTGTAGTAGATTAGGCTCTGATACCTTGTAGGATTTGAGCAATACAAATCCACAAAACCCGAAGATCACCTGCATACAAAAACCTGTTACAAGGAAGTAGAGACAAGAAGAGGGCAAGGGTTTGACTCAAAAATATGAAGAAGAAAATATCCTCAAATAATGAATGAATTAAATGTACAATGGATCATCCTTATAAAGGAGATCAAAAGCTTTGAAAGGAAAACCCTAGTCCATGTAATAATTAATTAAATTATTACAAGACTAATGCATGCAAGTTTATGTTTAAAACAACTAGTGCATGAGTTTAAAACAACTCGTGCATGTGTGTTTAAATATAAACAACTAAAGTAAAAGAGTTGACATCTTAAGAAGGGAGTAAAGATTAATTAACATAATTAATACTTTACTCTAACAGTTTATCAATCCAACTGACCAAATAGTGTACCTGATAGTGTTGTGTATGTAACCTATGAGATAGCCAAGCTAGGAAAATCATATGATTTAGCAGATATGTTTCAGATACAACTATTTGTGAACATGAATTGAATGCAAAGGGATCAAAAACGAGATGTTATGTATGGATCATTTCTAGTTTGTTTATATTTCTATGTCAAGAATTTCTTCCCAGGCATAGGTCATGTAAATTGGAAAATAGATAGACCAATAATCTATGAGATGAATGAGTATATTTTACAATTAGGAGAAGTATTTAATCAAATAATATGGGGATAATTTAAAGAATTTCAAATTAAGATGAAATGACATTATCAGATACCTCCATCAATGGTGGAGAAATACATAGATTCAATTTGTTTTGTGGTAGATATTGACACATGCATAATCCAATTGGTGCAACCAAGAACATCTTGGGTGCCAACATTTTGATATCAAGTTACTGAGGAAGATGTAGTGAGATGTGAAGATCACATCCTAAGCCTACCTATCGATAGTAAGTGTGAAATTTTTGGAACATATGAGAAAACATATGCAAGAATAACATTGGAAGTTACAACAAGAGTGTCAATAAAAATGCTAAAGAATTACCATTATCCTTTATGGTGCAAAGTATCGAGAATCAACATGTTGAATCATAGATGTAGACATGTTGACATAATCTAAAAGTTCTTAATTACAAGTAATCTCAAATTCAAATGATGGTCCCTAATGAGATTATTTTGGTTGAAGTAGAAACCTTATTGTTGGAGATAGTAATTTAATAGTTCCTAGTTGCTAAGTTGTTTAAAGAAGGTTGAAAACATGGATAATTATTGCTAGCTCAAAATAGTTGTGGATAATGTATTAGGCCAAAGGAAGAAAAAATGGATGAAGATGAATAATAAATGATTATGCAAATATGACATCTATTTAGAAGAGTATCCTAATGTCAATGAGGAAATAAAAATTGTTTCTAACAAAATAATATAGAATTGCTTTGTGGACAAAGCATATTAGGAAAATAGGGCAGACCTTTTGGTGAAATGGTGGGGCTTCTTCCATGTGGTGTGAAATGTTGGATTGGAAAGATAAGGGACTGAGAGGGGAGGGGTGAATCAGTGCCCTCAAAAACTTGTAACTAAATATTCAATATACAAATAGTAGTATCTAATCTATCCAACTGAATCCATTGTTTGCAACATTCATTTAATTGACTTGGTAAATGTAAAGTGCATGAAAACAAACAATAAATCAATCTCATAAAATAAGTATTTTGGTTACGCAGAAACCCTTGTTAGAAGGTAAAAACTATGGTGGGGATGACACCCACAAATTTTTCACTACTGCAGATAATATAGTATGTGGGTTAAGGATAAAAGTTGTGATCACTTTTGGTGATCTTACCTTATTAGGAGTAACAATCAGAGAGACTAGATCTACACTGTTAAAGGGTTTAAACAACACTACTTGAGTGTGTACTCAGTTAAGATATTTACAAATAGACTATTAAGTCTACTCTATTAGGAGATTTTACTAACTCTGTTACAGTGATTAGAAAATAACAAAAAATGATGCAGGATCATCCTGGGTGTAAGAGCAATCTTGCATCACCCAAAAATATTTATGTTTTTTGTATTCAATAAGGGCTATCTTGTGCATAGCTGCTATTTATGGAAACTTGTTATTTTTAGTAAGTTGGTCTTACGATCTCGGAATGTTTTGATTTTACATGTGGAGGTTCATCTCAGTCATATCAGCCTGCTAGCAAAGTTTCACAGCTAGATCAAGTCTAGTTTTGAGGATATTGAAGATTTTTGATATTGGCAACAGGGTACAGAAACTTTGAACTTAGTTTTGAAGGCTTTATAGGCCCCAGATGAGGTCAAAAGTTTGGGTGATGGGCGCTTGCGCGGGTCAAGCCTGTAGAGCGCTTCGTGGCATTTCTGAAATGGGGTTATAATAGTCAATCGGGTCAACTGGTGATGACTTATAGTCTCTGGAAGTCGGGTCACCTGAAATGGTAGAAAATAATTTTCCTTCAAAATTTCTGTTCAGGTTTCAAAAGTTATTTTGAGCCAACTTTGATGTAATAAATTGAAAAATAAAATAATTCTAAGTTTGGTCAGCCCTTAGGGCTAAATTTCTGGAACCTTCTTGGATGGTGGAAAATGCCTATATAAAGAAGGCCCGTAGTGTTGTCTGGGACAATTCTCGATAGTAGATCTGGGTATTGATTTGAGGCTTTGTCCTACAGAATATTGTAAGGGAATGCCCATGTGGCTTTGCATATTGTAATTTTGAAAATTTGTAATTCCACATTTGTGGAGATAATAAGAAGCCAATTTTCTGTTCTTGCATATTGTTGTTGTTGTTTCTCTGTTTCTATTATGTGTTTGTGGTATTAAGGGGAGCACCCTTCATCAAGTGATATTAGAGTAGGAGTTCCTAAGTGTGTAAATAGATCGCCGACTGTGAGGTAGTTTGCACCAGGACCATGGTTAGGGTTTCAGCGTGCATCGTAAAAATGCCTCCATGAAGGGAACGTGGTGGAAGAGTTGGTGTTGTAACACCTGAGGTTAGAGCGCTCTAGACACAAGTGCGAGCATTGCAAGAAGAGATTCACAGAGGAATGAATCTTAATATCAGAGATGAAAGTGAGGATGAAGCCAAAGAAGAAGATCAAGAAGGGGAAGTCGAAGTTGTGAACCAAGAGGAAGAAAGACTTTCTCGAGCCATTTCCAAGATTGGGAAAAGACCTAAGATTGAGGTTCCTGCATTTTCAGGAAATCTTAATCCAGAAGAATTGATCGACTGGATCAATGAATGTGAAGAATATTTTGAGTATGAAGATATTGAGAATCCTAATAGGGTCAAATTTGTGAAGGCCAGACTGAAAGGTCATGTGAAGATCTGGTGGCAAGAGATTCAATTGGAGCGAAATAAAAGAGGGAAAGATAAAATCACAAGATAGGATTAGATAGTGGATAAATTGAAGCAACAGTTCATTCTTATTGATTATAAGCCTGAACTACTGAAGAAAATGCAAAGTTTGAAGCAAGCAGGAAGATTTGTTCAGGAGTATACAGAGGAGTTCTATCGAATCCTCATAAGAACAGGCCATGCGGAAGCTGATAAGAAGAAAGTTTCTCATTACCTTAATGGGTTGAGGCCAAGCATTTAGGAGGAGCTGAATCTGGTTAGAATGAACAGTATTGAAGAGGCATACCAGTTTGCCCTAAAAGTGGAGGAAAAGCTGAACAAGAAGTTCGAGAGCAGACAAAATGGAAGAGGTCACGGTGGAGGATCTAGCAGACAGTCATATGGAGGCCGAAATGAAGATCCAAAAAAGAAGGATGAGGCTAGTAGCAGTCAAAATCAGAGAGGAAACAATTCCAATCATTTCCAAGATTAGAATAATAGAGATTAGAGAGGAAGAGGAAGAGGACAAGGTTCGGGAAGAGGAGGCTTTCATGGAACATGTTTTCACTATGGAGAATAAGGTCATAGGGCATTTGAATGTCCTCAATGCCAAGGAAGGATAGATAGGAGGAATGAAGGCCAAGCCAGAGTCACACATGTAGATGAAGATGCCAGATCCTCAAATTCTAAAGATGCTGAAAGAGTAGAAACGTTGATCAATAGAAGAGTCCTACTGAGTGGTGAGAATGAAACTCAACAAAGGAGGAGCCTGTTTTGCACTAGATGCAAGTGTGAGGGTAAATGCTATGATGTGATTATCGATAGTGGAAGCACTAACAATTTGGTGTCAGAAGAGATGGTGACAAATTTGAATCTCAAGAGACAGAAACACCCACATCCATATCAGATTGCCTGGGTGCAGGATGACCACAAGGTCATGGTCACTGAACAGTGCCTGGTAAAGTTCAAGATCGGTGGGTACCAAGATGAGGTACTATGTGATATCATATCTATGGATGCATGTCATATGTTTTTGGGTAGACCATGGTAGTTTGACAGATGTGTTGTACATGATGGTCATGTGAATACCTATTCCCTGACAAAGGATGGAGTGCAACATAAGCTAAAGCCATTGAAGGAGACCGAAGAAAAGGTATGTGGTAATGCAAAAATAACATTTGTTGATGGAAGAAAATTCCTAGATGGTATGAGGCATGAGCATGTGTGTTTTGCTTTAATTCCAAAAGCTGGTAAAGAAGTAGAGGATGTACCTACAGAAGTTGGAGATTTGTTGAATGAGTTTCAGGATATTGTATCTGATAATGTACCTGATGGATTACCACCAGTAAGGAAGATCATTCATTAGATGGATTTGATTCTAAGAGCTAGTTTTCCAAACAAGGTAGCACACAGAATGACACCAGCAAAAAGTGAAGAGTTGAACAGACAAGTACATGAGTTATTGCAGAAGGGGTTGATTCGAGAGAGTCTGAGTCCCTGTGTTGTACCAGTGATATTAGCACCAAAGAAGAATGGAGAATGGAGGATGTGTATAGATTCCAGAGCAATAAACAAGATCATAATCAAGTATAGGTTTCCATTACCATGAATGGATGATATTATGGATTGTTTGAGTGGAGTTGTGTATTTCTCAAAGATAGATCTGAAGAGTGGATATCACTAGATTTGGATCAGAGAAGGAGATGAATGGAAGACTACCTTCAAGAGAAAGGAAGGACTGTATGAGTGGTTAGTCATGCCTTTTGGGCTAACCAATGCACCGAGCACTTTCATGCAGCTCATGAACGAGGTTCTGAAAGAATTTTTGGGTAAGTTTGTCATTGTGTACCTAGATGATATTTTGATCTTTAGTAAGACATTGGAAGAGCATATGATGCATATTCGTATGGTGTTTGAGAAGCTGAAAGATGAGAAATTGTTGATTAATTTGAAGAAGTGCAATTTTGTGAAGAAAGAGTTAGTGTATTTGGGATTTGTAGTTTCAACAGAAGGTCTAAAAATGGACCCAGAGAAGGTACAGGCTATCCTTGAATGGCCTACTCCAAGGAGTGCTACCGAGGTAAGATCTTTTCATGGTCTAGCTAGTTTTTACAAAAATTTTATTAGAAATTTTAGCAGTATTTGTGGCCCCTTGACTGAGACAATGAGAGGGGATAGAAAAGAGTTTAAGTTGACTAATGGGGCAGAAAAGAGTTTTCAATTGTTGAAACAAAAAGTTACAGAACAACCTGTTTTAGCACTTCCAGATTTTAATAAGGTGTTTCAAGTAGACTGTGATGCTAGTGGTACTGCAATAGGAGTTGTTATGAGCCAAGAAGGTAAACCTGTTGCTTATTTTAGTGAGAAGTTAAATGATGCCAAGAGAAAATATTTTATTTATGATCAGGAATTTTATGCTATAGTTCAGGCATTGAAGAAGTGGAGACACTATCTGCTTCCTAAGGAATTTGTTTTGTATACTGATCATCAAGCTTTGCAATATTTGAATAGTCAAGGAAAATTGAATCAAAGACATTTGAAATGGGTTGAGTTTTTGCAGAGTTATACATTTTGTTTGAAACACAGAAGTGTAAAGTCTAACAGGGTTGCAGATGCTCTTAGTAGAAGGCAACTATTGCTGATATAGATGCAGATTGAGGTGGTTGGGTTCAAGGAACTCAAGAATTTGTATCCCGAGGATCCTATTTTTGGTGAAGCTTGGAAAGCTTGTAAAGAACCTGTTACTCTAGACAAGATGAAGTGGCTGGATTTTATCATCCAGGATGATATGCTATTTAGAGGGAGTCAGTTGTGCATTCCATGAAGTTCTATGAGGGAGAATCTCATCAAGGAGAAGCATAGCAGAGGATTGGTTGGACATTTTGGTCAAGATAAAACCCTTGCTTTGGTTAGTGAAAATTATTATTGGCCATAGTTGCAGCAAGATGTCAAGAAGTTTGTATAGAGTTGCAGAGTATGTCAGATGGCGAAAGGAGTGAAGCAGAATATAGGGTCGTATCAGCCATTACCTGTACCAAAGAAGCCTTGGGAGGATATCAGTATGGACTTTGTTCTTGGTTTACCAAGGACATAGCGGGGACATGATTCAATTTTTGTAGTAGTTGACAGATTTTCAAAGATGGCACATTTCATTCCCTGCAAGAAGACTAATGATGATGTTCATATAGCAGAATTGTTTTTCAGAGAAGTAGTGAGACTACATGGTTTGCCAAAGACCATAGTTTCAGATAGAGACACTAAGTTCGTTGGATATTTCTGGTGTACATTGTGGAAGAAGTTGAAGATAGATTTGAAATTCAGTTCATCACATCATCCACAAACTAATGGATAGACATAGGTGGTGAATAGGAGTTTGGAAAATTTACTGAGATGTTTGGTTGGAGATAAGCCAATAGGATGGGATCTGATTTTACCACAGGCAGAATTTGCATATAATAATTCTATCAATAGAAGCACTGGTAAATCACCATTCCAGATTGTACATGGGAGTAGTCCCAAAAATGCATCTGAGTTGAGAAAGATAGATAAAGGAGACATAAGTAGTGCTGAAGCTGAGGATTTTGCAGAACATTTGAAGAACATCCTTGAGGAGGTGAGGAAGCATATTACCAAGATGAATGCGTAGTATAAGGCTAAGGTAGATGAGAAAAAGAGGCATAAGGAATTTCAAGTTGGAGATGAAGTCATGGTTTATTTGCGGAAGGAGCGATTTCTGGTTGGTACATATAACAAGTTAAAAATTTAGAAGTTTGGGCCATGTAAGATACTAAAGAAGCATGATTCAGGAAATGCATATGAGGTAGAATTACCTACTGAGCTAAATATTTCACCAGTGTTTAACATTTCAGATTTGACAGAGTATCATGAAGGAGGTGTTGAAGATGAGGTTACAGCAGCACAGCGGAGTATTCCAGCAACCAGTTCAGATATCAAGGAGATTGAAGACATACTGAATAGTCATGTTGACAGAAGCACAAGGAACAGGACATATGAAGAGTATTTGGTCAAATGGAAAGGATGACCTGTTGAAGATTCATCATGGCTAACAAAGGAGGAGGTTAACCATCTTGGTTTTCCTCTACACACCTGAGTCGTGACGTGGTCACTTCTCAAATCACCCCGGGTGTCTGATGCAAGAGCATCCTAGGTGTAAGAGCAATCTTGCATCACCCAAAAATATTTCTATTTTTTGTATTCAATAAGAGTTATCTTGTGCATAGCTGCTATTTATGGAAACTTGTTATTTTTAATAAGTTGGTCTTATGATCTCAGAATGTTCTAATTTTACATGTGGAGGTTCATCTCAGTCATATCAGCTTGCCAGCAAAGTTTCATGGCTAGATCAGGTCTAGTTTTGAAGATATTGAAGATTTTTGGTATTGGCAGCAGGGTACAAAAACTTTGAACTCAATTTTGAAGGCTTTAGAGGCCCTAGATGAGGTCAAAAATTTGGGTGATGGACACTAGCATGGGTCAAGTCTGTAGAGCGCTTCGTGGCATTTCCGAAATGGGGTTATAATAGTCAATCAGGTCAACTAGTGATGACTTATGGTCTCCGGAAGTCGGGCCACCTGAAATGGCAGAAAATAATTTTCCTTCAAAATTTCTATTCGGGTTTCAAGAGTTATTTTGAGGCAACTTTTATTTAATAAATTAAAAAATAAAATAATTCTAAGTTTAGTCGGCCCTTAGGGATAAATTTTTGGAACCTTCTTGGGTGGTGGAAAATGTCTATATAAAGAAGGCCCGTAGTGTTGTCTAGGACAGTTCTGGGTAGTAGATCTGGGTATTGATTTGAGGCTTTGTCCTACAGAATATTGTAAGGGAATGCCCATGTGGCTTTGCATATTGTAATTCTAAAAAAATTTAATTCCACATTTGTGGAGATAATAAGAAGCCAATTTTCTGTTCTTGCATATTGTTGTTGTTGTTTCTTTGTTTCTGTTATGTGTTTGTGGTATTAAGGGGAGCACCCTTCATCAGAAAAGTATCTGTAAATTGACAACTATACTTTGTCTGAATCAAATCTATGATATAATGAATTAATATCACCTTTATGTGAAGTAAACTGTCCTATGATCTACTTGGTATTCCTGACTACTTCTGAATAAACTAAATTGTATCTCTATTCACTGCTCATACATGCAAACCTGGTTTGAATTCTGATATCTTGAAGGTGGTTACTGCTTCAAGATCTCCTGCTTGATTCTCTTGCTTGCCTTATGTCAAAATGACATGAATTAAAAATATATAGAAAACTACTGGGTATGTGCAAGATCATGAGGGACCAAACTATGCCCTTAAGTGGCAATGAAAAATCAGCAAATCAAGGTTAGTCAACTTGACATGAAAATTTCAACTAGCTATGAACCTAATATCAAAAAGTTGTAAGAATAGAATCTATAGAAAATGCAGTTTCTAAACTACTAGGCCTTTTTTTAGAAAAAGTTAGTATGATTGGTGAAAAGTATAGATTTCAATGCAACAGTACAAAATTTTTAAGAAAAAAATAAGAAGTAGGTGTATGTCTGACCACCTTAATCATAATCAAATGATAATATTTTATTATAAGATTTTATATACAAGTAGTAGACTCATGCCCGGATGTGACGCATATTTTTTTGTAATTTTATTCCAAAAAAATAATTAATTATGAATTTTTTGATACAACATTTTTAGAATAAAAAAACTCTTGGGTCTGACCACCTTAACTCATTCAAAACTTTACAAAATTCAAAACTTTTTCTTTTTTCCTTATAGTAGGTGAAGCATAGAATGTGACACATTTTTCGGATTTCAAAAATGTTATACCGTCTGAAAGTTATAGTCATTTTTCAATCAGTATATAAATCAGCAATTTAGAGGTAGCTCAATTAGAAAATAACTAATAATTACTTACCAAATTCAAAATTTGACAGCAATTATATCGATAGAAAGTTGATAATATCCTTAAGATACCCTTTTCATTTTATCAAATTCGGGTGAAAAAAAAGTCGTCAACTACATTGTCAAAGTTTTGAACTGACATCACCACTTTTTGGCCCCTCATGATCTTGCACATACCCTACTATGATTTCCATGACCTAATTAGGTTTACAATATTTTAGAAAACCTAAGTTCTACAGTGTACAAAATTGGCCTAGATCTAGCTTTACATAGGAATCATCTTTACATTTAATGATTACATCTACAATAAATAATCCTCAATCTTGGTAAAATGTTTTATGAATCTGTGTAACCATTTACATAGGTAGATGTGCCATTACTGATTACTATGTCATTTCCTGGATTGCTCGATAAACACAACCTTTCCTGCTTGGGGAATATACTGGTGCTCGGTGTCCAATCTCCTTGGTGTTTAATGACGCTTGATAAATATGCTCTTGTGCCCAGTTAAACCTGTTTACATTTAGTTCTCGGTACTTCCTTGTGATTGTTCGATGTGAAGGCTTGTTTATTCAACCGACTAGCATATTGTAGCTTGATGGTCTTCATTTTACCAACTGATCAACTTAGATAACCGACTAATCCAATTTGATACTAATGACAACATCTAATGCTCAAATAGAGATAACAATTTCCCCCTTTGGCATTAGTATCAAAACTTGTAGTGTATATAAATTGATATATCTCAAAATGTCCTTACACTTCATATATACATAAGTCAAAAATTACTCAAGACTCTCCCTCGGTGCATGCTCCCGGTATGTATGTAGTACACTTAGCATATATGTATACAATTGACATATACATTATATTTCCCCCTTTTTGAGATTAATGCCATAGACAAAAATGTGTACTTACATCCTATAAAAAATGTGCTTGTGGGTTTTCATGAGAGAATCTAAGAGTTTTTCCTACTCCTCTTTCAAGTTGGTGAGAGGAATGTGCTCAAGACCGACTTGTGCATGCATATAAAAAATGTTCTCTAACACTAAAATTTCAGGTGTTGCAACTAAGGCTTGTGCCTTGACAATATGTCGCTCAATAATTTTTAGGTTGGGAAGCAATTCTTCTTGGAGCTCGGTGACTTGGTCACATATCTTATCCTCCTACTTCCTCAAATCTACTCTTAACCACCTGAGTTCTTGTACTTTGAGTATATTCTTATGAAAAGCATCTAGTTCGGTTAAGGAGGCATTTTCACTGGCATGGATTTTGGTATCCAGCTTCTTCATCTTTTCATTGATCTCAATAGTGAAACTCTCCACAGTGCATAGCTTAAATAACATCTGAATTGTTTTCTGAGTAATAGATTGGAGATCGGTGATTACCTCAGAAAGCTTTACTTTGTTTATCGCCACTTCTTGGCTGATCTTTTCTGCCAATTTATCTTGAATCTTAGTTTCTTCCCTTTCTTCAAGTCTCTTTTCAGTATCAATGTCTGGGGCATTTATTTCTTGTGAAAGAGTGGCAAGCTGGTCCAATATAGGTGTCTCTTCATTAATCTAGACCTTCAGTACAACTTGTTGCAAGATGTCTCTCACATCTTCAAGAATTTTCTTGCTCTTTCTCTCTTTCCTCAGCTTCTCTCGAGCTTCCTTCCTTGTGCATAGATCCCCATATTTACTCAATTCCTCAGGGTCCAAAGTCCTTGGGTCATAGTCAGGTATTTCAATGACTTCATCAAATGTGACCGACCCTTTGCCATGCTTTTTCTTCTTCTTTTTAGGCTCTTGGGGTGAATTCTTAACAAAAGGAACGATAGCCTTTACCTCAACACTCAGTGTATCTTGCCCAATAGACAATGTATCTTCCTTCTTTTTCTCCTCAGTAATCTGGGTGTTGGTTGATTGAGATGGAGCTTCGGATGTAGTGTTTGGTGGTTTTGTCTTGATAGGCTTAGGGTCATCTTGGACATGTTTATCTACCTCCTTAGGCTTTTATATCTCTACAGTATTGGTTGTACTTGTTTCCTATTCCCCGGATGTGTCCTTTGGTTGCTTGGGGATTGAGCCTTTGGGTGCTTCATGAGTAACAATATCAACTGCTTGCATCAAGATCAAAAGATCACCCGGTATAGAGCTTACTACTACTGGCTCGATTGTGTTCCCTCTTCTTGTAGTTGAGCTCCAACAATGGTGACATCCTCATCATCCTTGATGTCATCAGGATCATCATTTGTGATGTCCTCAATGAGTACATCATATGAATCATTGTTGATTTCCTATATTTCCATTTGATCTGGTGCATCCTGAATTAAGCTTATCTCCTCGGTGGCATCTGTTGTATCAGGTACCTTGGTATTTGATATATTAACTTTTTTCTTTGGTTCCAGGTTTGCATCATCAATATGAATTCCCTTACCTTTTCTCTTAAGTTTCTTCTCAAGAATAATGTCTAAGGCCATCTTTTCAAACTCAGCTTGGGCAAGTAATATGAAAGTCCACAAAATTTGACTACCCTCATCTATATCTGCCAGATTCTCATTAAGTATCTACAGTGCTCGGTTCTTCACTTGAAATCTCTTTGAATACTTATTCATTAATTCCTCAATTTCAAGAATTGTCAATGTTGGCATTGCCAAAACTAGGGATTGTTCCCTCATTCTTTTCTTTGCATTTAATGTTGGAATAGGAGAGATAGGGTACTAAGAGGGGAGGGGTGAATGAGTGCCAACAAAAAATTTAACACATCAACCTTTCAAATCTACAACAATAAACAATAATAACCTTCCAAAATAACTTGTATCTAATGCATGTATCATTCATCCATTCAACTTGTGAAAGTAAATAACATGAAATCAACAATATAATAGTCTCATAACACAAGTATTTTGGTAACATAGAAACCCTTGTTAGAAGGTAAAAACTGTAGTGGGGATGACACCCACAAACTCTTCACTACTGCAAATAGAAAAGGTTTTCCTATTAGGGCTACAAGTTTTGATCACTTCTGGTGATCTTACCTTGTTAGGAGTAACATATTAGATCAGCAAGATCTACCTAGTTATAGGATTTTAGCAACACTACTTGAGTGTGCACTCGGTTAAGAGATTTACAAAAAAGACTGTCAAGTCTACTCTATTAAGAGATTTTACCAAAATTCTATTACAATGATTAGAAAGCAATAGGTAACTATCTACTAATGACAACTTATATTGTCTGATATAGATCAATAAAGTACTAATAAAATATCACCTTTATTGTGATGAATCTCTGCTCTGAACTACTCGGTTAGCTTGCTCTGATTCTTCTTAATCTAATTACCTTTGAATGTTGTTCTACTCTGTCAATTGATAATCTTGAAGGTTGGCTAGTGCACTTCAAGTGCTTCTTCGCTCATACATTAGCTCTCAACAAAAATGGTGTAAACATACAAACATATAGCATACTACTTTATGTCGCTTATACAAAATTAGGTTTACAAATCTTAGACAAAACCCTAAGATCTACGGTGTACAAAAATAACCTAGATCAAACATATACAAAAGATCTTCATCGTATCTCAACAATAAATTATTCTCGATCTTGGTAAAACATTTTTTGATCTGTTGTAACCATTTGCATAGAAGAATGCACCATTCCTGATTACTATGTCATTGTTTGTGATCCTCCGTAAACACTGTATAAATTGCTCGGTGTTTATTCTGATGGTCAGTGTTTACTATCACTTAGTATCAGTGTCTTCTGATGCTTGGTAAACTATCTGATGCTCGGTGTATATACTTAACTGACTGGCATGTTTTGTTTATAGTTACCGACTGGGTTCTTATATGTAACCAACCGATATTATTGACAACCTTTGATACTAATGAAAATCTTTAATGCTCAATAGAGATAACAATCTCCCCCTTTGGCATTAGTATCAAAACCTCAATGTATACAGACAAAATTTCTCAAAACTTATATCTTCGCCATATACATATACTTAACAAAATTTATAAACTCCAATTTATAAACTCCCCCTCGGTGCATGCTTCTGGTAATGTGTAGTATACTTAGCATCTATGTACATATTTGGCATATACATTGATTTCCCCCTTTTTGATATTAATGCCAAATACAAAAATTGTATACTTATAGCTTGTCAAAAATGTGCTGATGGGTTTCTTCAGTGACTCCAAGAGGTTTTCCCATTCCTCTTTCAAGTTGGTGAGACCAATGTGTTCAAGACTAACTTGTGCATGCATGTCAAATATGTTGTCCAATACAAAAATCTCTGGTGTTGCAACAAGTTTTTGTGCCTTGACTATATGTTTCTCAAAGATTTTTAGATAGGGAAGCAACTCGGTTTGCAATTCTGTGACTTGTTCACTAATTTTCTCTTCTTGTTTCCTGAGATTTGCTATCAACCACCAGAGTTCCTGAACTTGGAGAATGTGCTTAGCAATAGCTTGTGGCTCAATTGTAGCTACTAGTACACTTGCTTTGATTTTGGCTTCAAATTGTTTTATCTTTTCACTGATCTCAGCAGTGAATGTTTCCATAGTGCATAGCTTATACAAGATTTGATAGATTAATGTTGTAATAGACTGAATTTTAGTTATTACCTCTAAAAGATTAACCTTTTTGATTGCCACTTCTTGGCTTATTCTTTTAGCTAATTTATCTTGTATCTTGGACTCTACCTGCTCTTCAATTCTTTTGTCAGCATCAATATCTGGGGCGTTGATTCCTTCAGCAAGAGTAGCAAGTTGGTCCATAATCAGTGTGTCCTCATCTAAATGTATCTCGGGAATGACCTATTGTAAGATGTCTCTTACATTTTCCAGTATCTCCTTACTCTTACTCTCTTGTCTCAATTTTTCCTATGCTACTTTCCTGGTACATAATTCCCCATATTTTTTGAGTTCCTCAGGGATAAGGGTCCTCAGGTCACACTCAGGTATTACAATTACTTCATCTAGAGTGACCGACCCTTTTCCTTTATTCTTCTTCTTCTTTTTCTTCTCGGGCTCTGTTGGAATTGATACAATAGCCTTTTCATCTATTTCCCTTGGTGCATTCCACCCAGTAGACACATTATCATCCTTTTTCTACTCCTTGGTAACTTGTGTGTCGGTTGATTGAGACAGAGCTTCTGAAGTTGTGTCCGGTGGGGTTTCCTCTATTGCTTTAGCCTCTTCTTTTCCTTCAGTTTCTGATTTATTGGCCTCTTTTTCTTCAGGCTTGTTTGTCTCTGCAGGAGGTTCATTCCTTGGTTCCCCTATTGTGTCTCGTGGTTGCTCGGGGATAGAGCCTTCGGTTTGTTCCTTTGTCAAAATGTCTACAGCTTTAAAACAAACTGGAAGCTCACCCGGTGAAGATGTGAATGCACACTCGGTAAGTGGAGCTTCATCTTGTACATGTGCAGGTTCAGTGTTCACATCCTCATCATTTTCCCTATCATCAGGATCACCATTTGTGATGTACTCAATGAGTACATCATTGTCATCTTTGTCTTTAATCTAGATCTATGCAAGATCCAGTGCATCCTGTGAACTATCATGAAGTTCTGGTACAACTGTATTATCAATTACCTTGGTAAATGATATATCTTCTTCTTGTGTCTCCTATACAACATCATCCTTAATAAATATTCCTTTACCTTTAGACTTGAGTCTCTTCTTAGATAGATTTTGAAATGCAATTTTCTCCTTTTGTTCTTTCATACCAAGTAGAGATGTCCAAATGAGTTGACCAGACTCATCAAGATCTGCAAGGTTCTCATCTAGTACTTGCATAGCTCAGTTTTTTATTTGAAATCTCTACACTGATGATTCCATTAGTTCTTTTATCTCAGCCAGAGATAGATTTGGTGCTACCGATACTAAGAGTTGTTCTCTCATCTTCTTCTCGATATCCAATGCATATGCCCATTTCTGGTTTATCCTTTCGTCTAGTGCAAATAGGAGTTGTGAAGTAAACTCTATAGGAAATTTTCTAAAGCGTATCATCATCTAAATGATAGCTTCCTCAATTTTGTTTTGATCTTCATTTGACAAGTTGTCAAATCTTTTAAGTTCTGTATCCGAGAGATCTCCATTCTCTATTATGTCCTCAACAACTTCATCAATTGAGCATTTCTTGTTTCTTACAATCTTGAATTGACCTTGATTATTTTCTTCTTCTTCATCCTCTAGATCTTCTTTACATCTTATCAATTTCCTTCTCTTCTTTGGTGGTTATGCTACCTTCTTTGGTCCTTTCTTAACATAGGTCTTTGTCAGTGTGGCAACCTTTCTTTTTGTTACCTTTACGGCTACCTTTTTCTTTAGTGGTGAAGCTGTAATTGATGACCTTGTGCGTGCACCTATTTGCACTGGCAACTGCCTCTTCCTTGGAGCTTTAGTAGGAGGAACCGGTGTAGCTTCTTGTTCTTCTTCAGATTCGGTCTCCTTATTATCATATGGTTTGTCAGCCAACATCAATTGACCTTCAGTTGTAGGTTCAACCGGTGACTCCTTAGATGAGTTTGATACATCTCCAAAATGCTCAGCTAAAACTTTCTTCATTTTATTTGATTTCCTTGTCATTTTACCGATGACTAGATTAGTTTTTATTCTTGACTTAGCTTCCACAAAGGTTCCAAACCTTTCAGCCTTTTTGTCTTTCGGTAATGCTAGCAATGCCTTAATAGATTTCAAACCAAAATCATGATCCATTTCATAGCCCATTGGTGCTAGCCACTTTATCCTTGGTTCTACAGCTTTTATCATGGTGTGATCAGTATCTACTAGGAAACATATATCCATCACATATTTTTTGACCAATTCATCAGGAATTCTACTTGTTAAATTCATCTTTACTTTGAAATCTTCAAAATAACTATTTATTAGATTCTCAACATTATCTCCTAGACCTTCCATAATATCAAATATTTGTGAAGTGATCGGTGTATCATCTATCCAGTTAGTGTGACCGATAGAGGGAAAGAATTTCTAGAGATAGAAAAATAAACATACTAGGAGTGATCCAAACTTACATGTATTAGACTTCTGTGTCTTGATTGTCTTCATGTTTTCCTCAACTTGTCTTAGTAGTAGCTCAGCTAGGTCAATCTGATGACCCTTCTTTATCAATTTATGAGCCATGTCGACTGCACTACAGGGTACATTGTTTGATTTTCTTGACTAAAATATTTTGGACCCAATGACATGTGTTGCAAACTTAACTTTGGGATCCATAATTGTTGAAATTTTTAGTGCTCTTCCATCCCATGTTGCACCAGTGTTTTTCTCTATATCGGCTCACGATGAACTTCAAAATGCTTTGGCTTTATTGGTAGTAGGGTAACCAACAACCCTACTAATCATTCTTTTTGTAACCTTGATCAGTTTGTCTAGCTAGAATGTGACCTCATGATAGCGGCTTAGCACAACCCTAATCCATTCGTTCTTAAAATTCTTTAGAAAGTCTAGGGCATGGGTAAGACCAAGTGTTTCAACCAATTTGTGCTCTAGTTTTAGTTCCATTTTCTCATTACAAAGAGTCTAAAATGCAACATACATATCGAAATCTCCAATTTTACAATGAATGTATGATCGTATGTCTTCCGTCAACAAAACCCTAGGTGGGATGCTTGAAAAAGCACCCGCTGAATCCGTTTGCTTGCAACTTCTGGGTGTAACTTATAGTGAGGTTCCTTGTAGCTTGTTGACACAATTAAATTAACTTCTTCTTCCATAACCTTAGAAGAACTCACAATAGATGCCATTTCAACAAACTAGGTTTTTGGTAAGTTATGAAAGTATACTCGGTAGGGTTTCAACTTACTCAAAATGTATCGAAGAGTATGATCGGTTCGATCTGCAACTACTTGAATTAGCCTGAAAGATTCTTGCTCGAACATGCTCTATGAAATCTTAGCTCTCCAAAATTTTCAATGTGAAAAAATGAACTCTATCTTCCGTGTATTTATAGAATTTTTGATATTCCCGCTCAAAACTTTATGCAATAAATGCTTGACCTACTTTTTGGTTTGTGACAACTGTCAACTCAGTGACAGCTACAATCTTTCATCATCTTAGTTAACACAAGATTTCCTTGCTTAGTTGATACTGATACTTGGTTAACCTTGAATAGTGATTACCGGCGGGTAACCAACACTTGGTCTAACTTTTACCGACTATGTAACTTTGTTAGCTCAAAACATATAAACCACAATGCATCTTCATTCATGCTAATTTGGTATGTGCTCATCATATATAAGGAGCTGTATGTAAAATGTGATCATTTTGAAATGTCAGTCCCATACATACCTATATCACCTTAGGTGGAGGTACCGATGACACTCAATCCAATGGATGAGGTTTCACCGACAACATTACTTGACTCTACATTCTCATTAGATGCCTTCTTCCACATGCTATTCCTTATTCTCATGATATCTGCTATAGTGTTTCCACTCTCAAATACATGATCTTCTTCTGGTGCTCGGTCTCTACAATCATTTCTTAAATGACCAGCCTTATGACAATGCATACATGCCATTCTAGTGCTTGTCCAACTTCTTGATTGTCCAGCCCATCTTTTCCTGTTACAATTTGTTGCAGTGTTCCCATATCTACCACATGTAACACAATTAGCCCATGTGTTATAATCCTAAACATAATAATTAACTTGTCTCTTCGGTTGATATGGCTTGCATTGTGTCTTCTTCTTAGGAGTCCATACTTGTTTCATTTTTGCCTTACACTCTTGTGCAGTGTGTCCATGTTTATTACAAGTATAGCATATTTTCTCCACAAAAGTATTGTTAGCATTATCATTTAGTTTATCTCTACACTCATAATCTTGGTGACCATACTTACCACAATAATAGCAATAACCATTGAAATTAGGAGTGACAAGAGGTTTACCTTGCACTTTGCTTCTACACACATTAGATGTATGTCCCAATTTTCCACAGTGATAACATGTCAACACTTTAGGTCTCTGATTTTGATTGTTGTGACCTTTTCAACTTGTTGTGATGATTCTCCTTCGCCGGTATAGCCTAATCTAGCTTTGCTTCCAAATCTTCTTTGATTAATTAGAAAATCATCAATCTTCTTGGAATTGTTCTCAGCTAGCCTCATCATCTCATTATGTTATTTTTGTGTCTTTATTTCATTTCTCAATTTTTCATTCTCTTCTTTGAGTATTGCAACATCTTCAAGTCTTCTAGACAATTCTCCATTCACTCGGTTGACTTCTTGGTTCACAGTCATCATCTGATTAGATACTTGAAAGTGACAATTGGTGAGTCTTTGTATCTCACTCTCTTTAGCTTGTAGTTGTTCAGTTGTCTATCTTCGGTCTTCAATAGCTAGATTCCTTTCTTGTTCAACCTATCTAGCATTGTTCATTATTTCAACCATTCTCACCATCTGAGATTCTTGACCGATTTGTAGTGCTTTCACTTGTTCGGTTAAATGTTGATTCTTAGATAAATTAGAGACTATACTTTCAAATCCATCAGAAATGTTCCAAAACTAGATCAAATATGATCAAATATATATCACCAATTGCTTCTTCATGGTAGCCAATCTCATTTTTCAAAATAGCTAGGTTCTTCCTTTCAACCAATAACTTCTTCAGTCCTTCCTTAGCTTGCTTATACTATTCCACAAACATCTGCATCTAAATCTTTTGATTCTCAATAGACTTATCTAGCTTATACCTCTCCATGACTTAGATCTTTACCCTTCAATGGTTAAACTATCCAATTAGAGAACTATGCTCCAATACCAATTGTTGGAATAGGAGAGATAGGGTACTGAGAGGGGAAGGGTGAATTAGTGCCCACAAAAACTTTATCACATCAACCTTTCAGATCTACAACAACAAACAATAATAACCTTCCAAAATAACTTGTATCTAATGCATGTATCATTCATCCATTCAACTTGTGAAAGTAAATAAAATGAAATCAACAATATAACAGTCTCATAACACAAGTATTTTGATAACACAGAAACCCTTGTTAGAAGGTAAAAACTACGGTGGGGATGACACCCACAAATTCTTCACTACTGCAGATAGAAAAGGTTTGCCTATTAGGGCTACAAGTTTTGATCACTTTTGGTGATCTTACCCTATTAGGAGTAACATATTAGATCAGCAAGATCTACCTAATTATAGGATTTTAGCAACACTACTTGAGTGTGCACTCAGTTAAGAGATTTACAAAAAAGACTGTCAAGTCTACTTTGTTAAGAGATTTTAGCAAAACTCTATTACAATGATTAAAAAGCAATAGATAAATATCTGCTAATGAAAAATTATATTGTTTGATACAGATCAATAAAGTACTAATAAAATATCACCTTTACTGTGATGAATCTCTGCTCTGAATTGCTCGGTTAGCCTACTCTAATTCTTCTTAATCTAATTACCTCTGAATGTTGTTCTGCTCTATCAACTGATAATCTTGAAGGTTGGCTAGTGCTTCATGTGCTTCTTTTCTCATACATCAGTTCTCAACAAAAATGGTGTAGACATACAAACATATAGCATACTACTTTATGCCGCTTATACAAAATTAGGTTTACAAATCTTAGACAAAACCCTAGGATCTACAGTGTACAAAAATAACCTAGATCAAACATATACTAAAGATCTTCATCATATGAATGCTAATGCGGTTCTATGAATTTTGAGTAAGGTAAATTAATCTGAGAAGTGGCTATAATTCAGTAGGGATAGTAGATTATCCTAGCTAGATCATGGTAATGTTGGTTTAATAACCTTTACCTTATGTGCTCACCCCCTGTGGAACCTCTTCAAATAGAAGCATCTCATAAATAGCTTGGGGACAGTCACCTTAGTGTTTTTTGAAAGCGTTTAGCTGTTATCAGTAATTAACATGATTACTGGCAATATACACATTATTAGGTGATTAACAATGTTTAGCAGTTTAAGCACTCGATTATGTATTTCTCTCAACCCTTTAGCACTCTTCCCATATTGTATCATTCCCCCTTGCACCTGTAAGTCTTTAATGAAATAGACCCGCAAACTGTATTCTTCTTGTCAAGGGTATAAGTAATGGATAGACATATACATTAGCAGGTTCTATGAAGAATTTAGCTTAAGGTCTTTGCTTTCTAAGTTTATGGATCTTGAGGACAGAGATCGTAATACATATATAGATACTTATATACTAATAAGTAGTATATATACACCTATATATTGATGCCTAGTGCTAAGATACTTTTATTTGAATTGATCGATCTAGGATAATCTCAGCACCTTTTCTTTCTTAGAAGCTTGGAATATATAAGTATAGGCATATGGAAAAAGTACCCCTCTATTCATACATAGCTAAGATTCCTTAAATTTGGACATGTACAGAATCGGTTAATATATGATAAGGTAACAATTATAAAGAATATGGCATGCTGGAATAATGGATTGAAGTCCTTAATCTGGTCACTTGTACATACAAGTAAATATAAATATGGAGATAAATGATGACAATATAACTACATTTATAGTTATACCTTTTCTCGAGCATAATATGTGAACTGTAAATGAAGGGATGTACTTTTAATCTGAACAGAGCTTCCTATAGTCTTCACAGATTTGCTAAAGGTGCATACACATACAATTAAGTAGATAGATCAAATAGAGATCCTATTATAGTTTGGAAAATAGATTAAGGTAAGGGCTTGCATTGATACTTAGATCGATTTTTTTGTTCACTTTATATACAACAAGGATGCAGAGATATGTTTTGAAACATATTAATAAAGAAGGGTCATTATATGGGAATAGCATGCTATGAAGTTTATGATCAAGGACATAGACACATTTCATTAATAGCTCTTTTCAGTCTGAATCAATCTTAAGCATCAGGGGCCCTGTTCAGTATAAACTTTTGTTTATTGGTAATATTGCATTCAGCACATATTTTTAATGACATCCTAATTGAGGACTATTTTTTTATCAAATAGATTAGGAGTAATTGGTATAGATAGTGTTTCCACCCCTATTATCCTTCCCAAATCTATAAGGTTAAGAAATAGTCGGATTGCTAAAAGGAGCAGAAGATTAATAATGTTAGCAAGATTAGCACTAACCATTTCAGAGCAGAAGGTATATCATATACAAAACTGAAAGTAGGTAATATTAAATTCCTTTTTTACGCACAATCTCAACTCAGTAGCAAGAAAACAGGGACAGGTGTTTTATTTCTTTACAATTTAATGATTGCATATTTTCAAACATTAATGATGGTATATATATATATATATATATATATATATATATATATATATATATATATATATATATATATATATATATATATATATATATATATATATATATATATATATATATATATATATATATATATATATATATATATATACGAGTGATTGTGTATATATATATTTATATATAAATGCTAGCTTCATCCTATGTGTACTTCAAATCGGCTTATATATAATTAGTAATAGAGATACAGAGTATGTTTGGTTTGAGGTATTGAACATTCTTTTACGAGACTTCTATAGATGAATTGTTATAAATATAGGTATACTGATGAAAGTATACATATATTTATATACAGAGCTTTGCAAGCAAAATATGGAATGTTGAATAGTGGATAAGTTTAGGCAGATCTCACAGTTATGGCAGGGGTATGATTACATGGTTATATATACATAATCTATATATATACAACCATATGTTTCAAACTAATAAGGTTTTGCCTTACAATTATGAGGAGTTTGGAAACCATTACAGTATTTTCTGACTGTTGTAAATTCCAGAGGACCATAATGAACTCTGCTTAAACCACCATTCAGTTAATCAGAACAATAGTATAGTTTAAAGGAGTATATGAAGTTTTATTGCGAATATTCCTAAAATGTTAGGACTTTCAAATGATAATTTGAAGCAGAGAATGATGATCTTAAGCGGTAAGAGTCTTTAATCTCAAGATTATTTTATTATTATATTGTCAATATTAAAAGTGTTTAATTAGAGGCTTTATAGTCAATATTTAAATTTTTTAGATAGGTTATGTAGCCGAGATGTAAAATTTTTATCTTGATATAGGTTAACCTTTGGTTGTGGAAGAATCTTGTCCTATTTTTTTAGGAAGAAATATCTTTCAGATGATCAACACATATTATCGATAAAGCAAGAGGATCAAAATTTTGTTTTAACTGTACAGATGAAGTTATCCTTGCCAAATCGCCATTCTTTGTATAATTAATGTTTGTAAAATGGAAATAATCTTGAGTTTTTTCAAACATGGGTATGCCTACGTAAATATGTACAAATCTCGATCGGTATCGAGCCATGGGTATGCCTATGGAAATATGTATTTTTATTTTTATTTTATTTTTAAAATCTCTCGACAATTGTCAAGTCATGGGTATGCCCACGTAAATTTTGTATAAGGACAGGACCTATGGTCTCGGGCAAGGTTGGAGGTTTTCTCAGCCCCTCTCTTTCCTACCAGCACCTGCAGTGAGTGGGGTCACATTGTAAAATAACTATTTATATTAATAATAAAAAACTTTCTAGGGCTTCGGCCTTTTACCGATCAAAAAAAAAAAGAAGATCTTCATCATATCTCAACAATAAATTGTTCTCGATCTTGGTAAAATGTTTTCTGATCTATTATAACTATTTACACAGAAGAATGTGACATTCCTGATTACTATGCCATTTTCTGTGATCCTTGGTAAATAATGTATAAATCACTTGGTGTTTATTTTGATGCTCGGTGTTTACTATCGCTCAATATCGGTGTCTATTGATGCTCAATAAATTGTCTGATGCTCGATGTATATACTTAACTGACTGGCCTATTTTGTTTATAGTTACCGACTGGGTTCTTATATGTAACCGACTGATATTATTGACAACCTTTGATACTAATGACAATCTTTAATGCTCAATAGAAATAACATTCAAGGCATATGTCCATTTCTGTGAAATTATTTCTTCTAATGCCTTGGGTAAATGTTTGGAGAATTCAATTAGTACCTTCTTGAATCTGATCATCATTTGGATGATAGCCTCTTCAATTTTGTTCTGGTATTCGATTGACAAGTGCTCAAACCAACCAAATTCAGGATTACTTAATCCTCCATTTTCAATTATTTCTTCAGCAACCTCATCAATTAATTGACTCTTATTTACAAAAATTTTTAATTGATCATTATCATCTTCATCATCATCTAAATCATCTTTCCCTCTAATTAGCTTCCTTCTTTTCTTAGGGGCATCGATAGAAGATTTAGTACCTCTCTTTTTGTAGGTCTTCATCGGTGTTGCTGTTGTTGGCCTAGATATCTTCACAACTCCTTTCTTTGGTGGAGGTGAAGCTATAATTGTTGACCGTGTACGTTCCCTTGTCTACACTTCTAATTGCTTCTTCTTTGGAGTGGGGGAAGGAGAAACCGGTGTAGGATCTACATCATTATCTGACTCGGTTTCTTCACTATCATGTGGCTTTTCAAAAAGAAGTAATTGACCTTCGGTTGCTACCTCAATCAGTATACTCACAGATGATCTAGCATCATCACCAAATTTTTCATCATCTTCTTTGACTTCTATGTAATTTTACCGATGACTAGGCCTATTTTAATTCTTATCTTGGCCTCTTCATAAGTTCCAAACCTGTCTGCTTGAGGATCCTTAGGATCAACCAATAAAGCCTTTATTGATTTAGAAGAAAAATCAATATCTATTTCATATCCCATGGGGACCAACCATTTTGTTCTTGGCTCCATAGCCTTAATCAAAGTATGATCGGTGTCAACTAGAAAACAAATTTCTTGTTCATAGTCTTCAACTAGTTGCCTTGGAATTCTTCTCTGAGAATTCATTCTAACTTTGAATTGTTCAAAATAGTTATCTACTACATTGTTAAAATTATCTCCCAAGTTCTTAATCAAATCTGTAATTTGAACTGTGACTGGCTTGTTAGTTGACCATACCACATTACCGACTGATGGGAAAAATCTTTGCACATATAAGAATATGCAAACTAGCAGGGATCCAAACTTACATGTATTTGACTTTGCCGACCACATTGTCTTCATGTTCTCTTCAATCTGCTTCAAACGAAGCTTGGTGAGGTCTAACTGAAAACCTTTCTTGACCATTTTGAAAGCTATGTCAATGACTCCACATGGTACACTGTTCATTCTGCTTGACTGATAGATCTTGTAACCGATGACATGAGTTGCGAATTTTATCTCGGGGTCTCTGGTTTTGCTTATATTCATAGCTCAGCCATCCCATTCAACTCCCGTGTTCTTTTCAATTTCAACCCTCAATGCACTACAAAGTGCTTTTGTCTTGGCAGTGGTAGGATACCCAGTGAAAGCATGAATAATGTTCTTAGTGATTTTAACAGGCTCATCCAACCATAACTTTCCATCATGGAACCAACTGAGAACAACCCTAATACACTCGTTCTTGATGTTTTTCAAAAAGTATAGGGCATTCACCAGTCCTTTTACTTCTAGTTGCTCATGATCAGATTTCAGTTTTCCATCTTCTCCACACAACTTCTGATAGTTTGTATTTGGGCTCATTACATGTTCCAGAAACTATAAGATTAACTTCTTCCTCCTCTACAAACTTAGATTTTTTTATCTTTGATGCAGATGCCATAGTTTCTTGTTTTAAGGTTTTGGTAAGTAACAAATGAACAACTCAGTGATAACAATACTTACTTGGAAATGATGATGAAATCACTTAGAAGACTTTGAAATTGTGCTCAAATGCTTTGGAAATCCTTTGCTCAAAATCACTTTGGAAACTCTTTGCTCTTCGTAAACCCTGGTGAAAAATGACCTAAGTTCATCACATATTTATAGCTTTTTCAAATTCTCGCTCAAGCCTTTTTGCAATAAATGCTTGACCTAATCATAGCTCGACGACAACTATCAAACTTGGTGTGTACCGCAAAACACCAATAGCTCGGTTAACATGTAAATTTCCACTTGGTTAATACTGATACTCGGTTAACCTTGCATAACAATCACTTACTAGTAACTTCTCACTGAGTCTAACATATACCGACTATAAACTCTTTAAAGTTCAAAACTTGTAAAACCATAGTGCATCTCAATTTATGTGAATTTGGTATGTGCACATCTAACATAAGGAACTATATGAAAAATGTGATCAACTTGAATTATTAGTTCCATACATACCTTTTTTAGCTTAGGTGGAGGTGCCGATGTCACCCAATCCAATGGATGAGGTTTCACCGACTGCATTGCTTGACTCAGCATTATCATTTGATGCTTTTCTCGACATAGTGTTTCTTATCCTCATGATATCTTTAATTGTATTGCCATTTTCAAAAACTTGTGTTTCTGGTGCTCGGTCTCTGCAATCTTTACTTACTAGGTGATTGACTTTGTGACAGTGTAAGCATGCCATACCAGTAATTGTCTAGCTATGAGATCTATCTATCCATCTCTTCCTCATGCAATTAGGTGCAATATATCCATACCTTCCACATGATGTGCAGTTAACCCATGTGTTATAATCCCAAGTGTAAGCATTACCTTGTCTTCTCGGTTGATAGGTTTTATTCTATCCTTTCAGTGTCCAGACTTGCTTCATCTTTGTTCTGCATTCTTGTGATGTGTGTCCATGCATGTTGCAACTAGTGCGATAGTGTTTCTCCATGTAGGGTTTGTTAGGATTCCTATTAAACTTAGATCTACATTCATGTGATTGATGTCCAAACTTGTTGCAAGTATAACAATGACCATTAAACTTAGGAGTGATTTTAGGTTTACCTCGTGCTTTACTCCTGCAAATATTTGAGGTGTCGCCTGGTTTACCACAATGATAACATGTCATCTTCTTAGGTCTTTGACTCTTTTAGATGTTCATCTCTTTAGATTTCTTAAATGATTCTCCTTGCTCGGTGTAGCCTAAACCAGTAGTACTTCCAAGTCCTCTTTGACTAATCAGAAAATCATCAATTTTCTTGGAACTATCTTTAGCCTTTTTCATCATCTCATTATGTTGCTACTGCATCTTCACTTCATTCTCAGTTTTTCATTTTCTTCCCTGAGTACTCCAATGTCTTCAAGTTTCCTTGATAACTCATTATTTACTCGATTGATCTCTTGGCTTACAACAATCATCTGATTGGATATTTCAAAGTGATGCTTGGTAAGTCTTAGTATCTCATATTTCTTCACTTGTAACTGTTCAGTCATTTGTCTTTTGTCTTCAATAGCCAAATTTCTCTCTTGTTCAGCTTGTCTGGCATTATTCATCATATCAATCATTCTTACCATTTTTGTTTCTTGACCGATCTGCAGAGCTTTCACTTGTTTAGTCAAATGAAGATTTTTCTTAGATAAATAAAAAATTGCACTTTCAGAAATGTTAGATATATTGCTTGAACTAGATCCGATATTTTCAAATAGATCATCAATTTCTTCTTCATGATAATCAGTTTCACATTGTTGAATAGTCATGTCCTTTCTTTGAACTAGTAACTTTTTCAACTCATCCTTAGCTTGCTTGTATTGCTCAACAAGGATCTGCATCTGAATCTTTTGATTTTCTATAGTCTTGTCCAACTTGTATCTCTCCATGTTTAGATCTTTCCTCTTCAGTGGTTAAACCTTCCAATAATAGATCTAGCTCTAATACCAATTGTTGGAATGGAAAGATAAGGGATTGAGAGAGGGGAGGGGTGAATCAGTACCCTCAAAAACTTTTAACTGAATATTCAATCTGCAAATAGTAGTATCTAATCTATCCAATTGAATCCATTGTTTGGAACATTCATTTAATTGGCTTGGTAAATGTAACTTGTGCATGAAAAAAAATAATAAATCAATCACATAGCACAAGTATTTTGGTTACGCAAAAACCCTTGTTAGAAGGTAAAAACTGTGGTGGGGATGACACCCACAAATTCTTCACTACTGCAGATAATAAAGTATGTCAGTTAAGGCTACAAGTTGTGATCACTTATGGTGATCTTACCCTGTTAGGAGTAACAATCAAATCAACTAGATCTAACATGTTAAAGGATTTAAACAACACTACGTGAGTGTGTACTCGGTTAAGAGATTTACAAACAGACTGTTAAGTCTACTCTGTTAGAAGATTTTACTAACTCTGTTACAATGATTAGAAAATAACATAAAAGTATCTATAAATTGACAACTATACTTTGTCTAAATCAGATCTATGATATACTGAATGAATATCACCTTTATGTGAAGTAAACTGTCATCTGATCTTCTCGGTAGCCTTGATTGCTTCTGAATAAACTGAATTGTATCTCTGTTCACAACTCATACATGCAAACCTAGTCTGGATTCTAATATGTTGAAGGTGGCTACTGTGTCAAGATCTCCTGCTTGATTCACTTGCTTGCCTTATATGTCAAAATGACATGAATTACAAATATGTAAAAAACTACTATGATTTCCATGACCTAATTAGGTTTATAATATCTTAGAAAACCTAAGATCTATAGTATACAAATTTGACCTAGAACTAGCTTTACATAGGAATCATCATTACATTTAATGATTACATCTACAATAAATTATCCTCGATCTTGGTAAAACATTTTATGAATCTGTGTAACCATTTACATAGGTAGATACATGCCATTACTGATTACTATGTCATTTCTTGGATTGCTCGGTAAACACAACCTTTCCTGCTTGGTGAATATATTGGTGCTCGATGTCCAGTCTGCTCGGTGTTTACTGATGCTCAGTAAATATGCTCTTGTGCCCGGTTAAACCTGTTTCCATTTAGTTCTTGGTACTGCCTTGTGATTGTTTGGTGTGAAGGCTTGTTTATTCAACTGACTAGCATATTGTAGCTTGATGTTCTTCCTTTTACCGACTGATCAACTTAGATAACCGACTGATCCAATTTGATACTAATGACAACATCTAATGCTCAAATAGAGATAACACGAAAAACCAAGGTTTAAAACTCATGGGGTTACTCTCTAGCATGTCAATAATTGTGAGGCCCTCAAGATCCTGTATCTTGATTTACCCATGAGATGTGGGTTGGGGCATTTGCATTTCATCCAGGGGTATGTAACCATTAAGCCGACTATGAAACTGACATATTCCCCACCATCCTTATGGGTATTCATGGCATTGCCATACTTCTACCATATTTACATTGTGACAGCCGTAGCAACAATCATCGTACTATTATAACATATCTGACATGCACGACTTCTCTTTACATAATTTGAAAAAAAGTATTAAACATGAAACCCCAAGGCATTTTTCTTTGTAATATTTTTTAAAAATCTTTTGTAAAATAGTAAGTATTCTAATTAAATTATTTTATAAAAGAAATAGAAAAATATAAAGGTGGAGAAAGGATGGTTATTATTAAAAAATTAAATTAAATAATTTAATGATAATTGATTTATGTAAAAAATAAATTTTAAAATAAATTTAAACATTTCTTTTTCTTTATATTATGTTTTAAGTATTTTAAAATTTTGTATATTAGATTTACTATTTAGTTTTATTTTTTTATTTTTTTACTAATAATCATCCATTCTCCATATTCATATTTTTTATTTTTTTTTATAAAATAATTTAATTAGAATACGGCTACCATGGTATCTATTTAATGCACTCACTCTAGAGAGAAATTGTGTGTGTCAGATATGTTACGACGGTACGATGAGTGCAACTACGACTATCACGATGTAAATATGATGAAAGCATGGTAATGACATGGATAAGGATGGCGGGGGAATCTATCGGCTGCATAGAAGGCTCCTGTAACCATTGCCTAAATTTTTTGTTGATATTGACATGATGTGATGATTCATTTGTAGTGTTATTTCTCTTTCCATTAAGGTTCAAAACTAATAGGGTGTAATTGTTTAATGATTATATTGGAGATGATGTCCCTAATTTGTGACATCACTAGTTCATAATTGTAGGTCAAAGATTCTTATAGCTCTTTAAAGAAAAACAAGTAGATTGGTCCAAAACAAAGAAGACAAGCATAAGGACATGAGCATCCACTGTATAAGATAAAAGTGTGGTCCAAAGCTCCCACCATCAAAGAAGATCAATACATTTATGGTCTCCCAATGTTTTACAACTATCAAACTGCTAAAATCATACTGCATATGTACTTTTAAGTCCTTGCCCACGCAAAGAATGCTTTCGACAATAAGTATGCCTGCGAGATTTAGATCTGCTTTCATTAGCTTGTCAGAAAACTGAAAAGTTCTCTGCATTTTTTGTATTGTATTAATAACAACAAACGAGATTACCTATAGTTGGTGATGGTGATACTTTGAACTATTTTCTTTGTAATCAGCTAACAAGATTATTTAAAGTTGGTGATGACAATAATTTAAGAATCATTGTGTGATAGAATTATTTGATCAAAACACATTAAAAGTTTAGGGACGGTAAATTCAAAATAGTATTTCATCAATCTTTGAATAGTTATAATCAACCTATAAACAATTTTAGTCTGGTTGATAGAGTAAGTACAATATGATTTTTTTAAAATATTATACAATTTAATTTAAAAATCTTCTACATAAATTATTTAATTTCAAAATCAAAAAAGAGACATACAATCTATGTAATTTCATAAACAATTTTGGTTTGATAGACAAGATTATTAATAAATTATTTCACTTTTATAATATATAAATTTTTAATTTAATTGTAATAATTTTAACATAATGTTTTAGATTAGATTCTATGATCCATTACCAAGACTAGATGAAATTAGAAAAGATAATAGACCTATGATTACCCTTGATCAGAATGAGATAAAAATTTGATAAAAGGATAAAACATACAAAAGAAACAGTTTTAAAAATATTATACAAGAATGTATCTACATGAAGTCACTTCATTTCAAAAGAACAACCATGAACAACATGACTTTACTGTCCATAGAATAGCAATATCCTGACAGTTTTAAGGCTTCAAATTCAGGATGTGAATTTTAATGGAAGATCCTGTCCAGGTTATGTGGCCCTTGCAGTAATGAGAGTGCACTTTTTAATTTGTAATTTGCTGGAAAAATTTGTCGGTGGTGGAATGCTTGTGTGGCTTAACTGCTTGAGTCTTTTCTGGTCCAATTTTTACTTATTAATTTTAATTAAAACAAAAAAATATATTAATAAATTTAATATGTTATAATAATAGTTGTTCATTTGTATCATAAGTATTAGCAATTTTTGAATAACTATTAGGACAATTGTACATAAGTACTGACAATTTTTGAACTATACCATTACATTTTTGTACAAGTATTAGGAATTTTCTAGTTGGTTGTAGTGCACAGTTATCAAGGCATCTTTAAGTAGGTATTTCATTGCTACTGAGAAGTTAGAACAATAGCTATAAGTAATTAAGTCACACACAAAGACAACAACAAAATATGGTTGAAATCTAATGTACTTTAAGATCTTGGATGTGCCAAGTTAACTATAATGACTACTGAAACTTTCATTATTGAAGATGGAAGATCACTTATAAAACATGGATAAATAAAAAATATTTCAAAAGAAAAAAACCTCATAAAATATTTGATGAATGTTGAAAAATGTTACAAAAGAAACATAAGAAACCATTCAATTATATCTTGTAAATTCTATCTCACACATGTATTAATAAAAACCATCACATTTGCACTATAGAAAATGTTAGATAATATCTTGTAAAGAACATAACTAACTATCAATTCTATGACAATTCCATGATATTTTACCTAAATTATTATTTTTTAAATAATTCATTATTTCAATAATAAATCATTGAATATGGTTTCAAACATGTTAATATACAAAAGCATGTAATTAGATTTAAAAAATTACTGAAATCTCTTCCGAGTTCAAGAAATTCATTGGATTAGCTTTCATGGCTTGTGGCAGATTGTGGGCAGATAATGTGGTCCTTTTTCAGTAAAGAGGCAATATGAAAGACAGCAAAAGGTTGTCGGTGGTGGAATCCTTGTAAGGCTTCTTATGTTTGGATGTTGAAGTTCTGAGGGAAATACAAACTGTGATTGCATATGATTGTATTTGAGGACAATTGTACATCAAATGTCTTTCAGATTTAGACATCTTCAAAGTCTTGAATTAAAGCACTTGATATGAAAGGATCAAGCCAATTGATATGAAAGGATCGAGCGAAGTGGGTGAATAGAAACGAGAACTTTCTCTGTGGTCCAAAGTAAGTTAGCTATTTGGGGATAGAGCATTTATTCCTAGCACTTGAATATCTTTCATTGAGATGAGCAGTAAAACTATTAAACAAAAGGTACAGTTATCAATGACATACAACTATAAAGCGAAAACAAAAGTATTATATAGCTCAAGAAAAAGTGGAATATTAATGTTAAGGTATCAGGGAATTCTACAAAGCTTTAAATTGCACAATTGAGGGTTACATTTAGATTATATCATCTTGATGTGATATTAGAAAAGGACTATATCTAATGAAGGTTGAGAAGAAAACCAATATAATTTTTGTAGTAAAGAGTTGGTCGAGACAAATAATACTTTATTATGGAGTGTGCAAGTTATGAAGATAGCTGTATTTAGTACAAATATAGTTTGACATTTGAAAATCTTCATGAATTAATTGAGGAAGCAAAGATCAATAAGATGACAAACTTCTTGGTCAAGATTAATAACGTGAGATCTAACATTAGAAAAAGTGTAAATATTACTTAAGAATGTGGCTCTTGGTTCCTTTGGCTATTTGATCTCATAGACATCATTAAAATCATTCACTCATTTATTGTCAAGCACTCAAAGCAACATGCAAAACCACAACCTTGATATATAACCAAAACAACTATCTCAAAGTAACAAACATGTAGGCATTGTAGACAGCTTCGAGAATGCACCCAAGTAGGTCATTCACTATTGCTTTGTTGTACCAAGTTGACACTAGGGGAATAATACCCATTACTGCTCAAGTTTCAATTATCGTTTATTTGATTTTGCTACTTAAAAGCCCACTAAAAGATCATCTAGTGGGCCAATAGCTGTCCATTTGCTGGACAAAAAAAGTTTGACATTAGATTGATTGTGCAACTTTATTGGTATCAATAGTATGCAATTAGTGGGGCATTTGTGCATAAGTATTGGATCAATTGGGCAATAGGGAAAATGTTCCCTGAGACACTTTAAAATGACCATGTTTTGACCCTTGAGTATATAGCAAATCATATAACATTTGTCTTTGCTACCAAAAAACTGTAACAATAGCTACAAACAATTACGTCACATATAAACATAACAAAAAAATCATTGAAATCTAATATACTATTTAAAAGATTAAAATACCTAAAATTAATTATATAGATCAATGATAGTTTTTGAATTTGAATTTGAATTTGAAAGAGAAAGAGAAATCTATTGTATTTTGCAAATTCTGAAAACTATATGATATACTATTTTGTCCAGAGTTTAGCCGTCTCCAATCTTATGAGAAAACCAGAAGGGAACAAATTAGAAGACAAGTATTATAAGGACATGAGCTTCCACTGTATAAGGAAAAAGTAATTCCGTGGTCAACTACTCCCACAGTCCATGAAGACCATGAGTACGTCTCTGACTATGGACTCTAAATGTTTTACAACTATCAAACTACTAAAATCGTACTGCAAATGTACGTTGAAATCCTGTCCCACGCAAAGAATGCTTTCGGCAAAAGTATACATGCCAGATCTAGATCTGCTCTCATTAGCTTGTAAGGAAACTGAAAAGTTCTCTGCAATTCTTTTGTATTGTATTAATAACAATAAACGAGACTACCTAACGTTGGTGATAGTGAAAGAATTATTTGATCATAACAGATTAAAATTTTTTGGGGGACTGTTAATTCATTTCATTAATCTTTGAATAGTTTTTTTTTTCTGTATGGGTATCCTCACAATGCGATTTTTTCTTTGATCGCGTAAAATTTTTATCACTAAAGTATTGGATATTTTGTATGGTCTATTATTGAATGAGATGGACTTAGAGTAAGAGAGGATAGAAGTATGATGACATATTATTAAGATGAGATAAACTAGTGTTAAAAATATTAGACAATTAAATTAAAAAATATATGTATGTGAAATCATTTTATTTCAAAATCAATAAATAGTTCTAGATTACTAGAGCTGAAAATGGACATATATAGAGCTTTTTATCTGACGGGTAGGATTGAAAGTAAATCAATTTAATTAGCAGTATATAAATATTTTAATTTAAGAATATAATATGTTTAACGTTAAGATTTCAAATTATATTCTATAATCTATTATAAGACCAAGATAGAATTATTGAAAATAATATTCATCGGAATAAGATAAAATTAGAAAAGATAACTTAATTCAAATGTTAAAAATGTTATGCTAACTATATCCATAATCTATTATTAGAACGATGGAATTACAGAAGATAATCAAATTATAACAACTGATCATCAAAATGAAATAAAATAAAAAAAGATGATAAGAATATGATTCAAATGCTAAATATATTATACGACAATAAAAAAATAATGGATGTATATAAAGTCATGTCATTTCAAAACGACCGACTTCCATAAACGACAAGCATAAACAACATTACTTTACTATCTACCATAGCAATTCCTTGAATTAGTAATGAGAATTGTAATGGAAGATCCTGTCCAGATTATGTACTGGCCCTTGCAGTAATGAGAGAACACTTTTTAATTTGCAGGTTGGTAAAAACAATTGTCGGTGGTGGTAGGCTTGTGAGGCTTAACTGATTAAGGTGATGTTAGAATTGTTGAAAGTAATTGCAGACACAAGTTTTAAAACAGGATAGAAAATAGAGATTAAAAATATACAAACAAAAAACACAAAGATTATAGTCGTTCGTTTAGAATGAACTACATCCATTCTTTAAGTCAGAGCATATCATTTTATTATCTTGATACTATTTCAAATTACAGCAGCTCTGTATAATATATTTTTTACATATTCTGAAAAATCTATATTCAGCATCACAGTCAAAGAAGGGAAAAGAAACGGTAAAAGCATCTTCAGAATGTAGACAAAGAGGAAGGATTGGACCTTCACCAACTCTACATTCCGCAGGATGCAGAGCCGTTACAATCTCCCACTTGAAGTCCAATCTGTTCTACGATGTGAGCTGCATCCGATATCTCCAGCGTGGTGCTTATGGCTATGTCGTCACAATGCTGAGAGAAGCTCTACAGAATTCGAACTTCTCTTGAGGTACTCCCTTGGTGAACGCATCAGCCGGATTGACCTTCGTGTCAATCTTCTCTAACTGTAATCTTCCCTCTTCAAGAGCATGACGAATGAAATGAAATCTGGTTTCTATATGCTTTGTGCGACTGTGGAAAGCTGAATTTTTGGCCAAATGAATGGTGTTTTTGCTTTAAGAGAAGAGTATAAATGTGGATTGTTTAAATCCCAACTCTCCAAACAATCATTGTAACTATATCAGCTCTTTAGCTCCCTCGACAAGAGCAATGTATTCAGCCTCGGTGGAGGAAAGAGCAACCACTTGTTGCTTCCGAGAAGTCCAGCTTATCGCTGCTTTGGCAAAAGTAAACACATAGCCTGTTGTAGACCTCCTTGTATCTAAATCTCTAGCCATATCAGAATCAGCATATCCGCAAATATAAGGGGCCATATTGTTAAAACATAAAACATGAGAGGAAGTGTCTCTCAAATACCGAAGAGTCCATTGAACTGCTTGCCAATGAGTTTTACCTAGATTACTCATAAAACTACTCACAACTCCCACTGCATGAGCAATATTCAGACGTGTGCTAACCATGGCATACATTAAACTCCCAACTGCTGAAGAGTAAGGAATACAAACCATCTCTTATTTTTCTTCCTGAGTAGAAGGACAAATTTTAGAAGACAATCGAAAGTGATCAGCCAATGGAGTGGCAACCGGTTTTGCACTTGACATATTAATTTTTTCTAAAACTTTAAGGATGTACTTTTCTTGAGATAACTGAATTTCTCTCGTATGTCTATCTTAGATTATATCCATCCCAAGAATCTTCTTCGCTGCCCCTAAATCTTTCATGGAAAAACGAAGAGACAAATGTGTCTTTAGCTCATGAATGACTCTCATACTATTCCCAGCAGTCAACATATCATCAACATACAATAGCAAGATCACAAACTCATCAGTCGGAAGCCTTTTGAAGTAGACACATGGGTCTGATTCGCAGCGAGTAAAACCTTGCTGAGTCATGAAGTTATCAAACTTTAAATACCATTGATGTGGGGCTTGCTTCAGCTCATATAAACTCCTCTTTAACCTACAAAATAAATGCTCCTAGCCCTATTTTACAAAGTCTTCCGGTTGTTCCATATATAGCTCTTCAACAATGTCCTCATGTAAAAATGTTGTTTTGACATCGAGTTGCTCAAGCTCGAGGTCCCATGTTGCTGCCATACCAAGTACCAAACGAATGGTCTGCATTTTAAGCACTGGAGAAAAAATCTCATTGAAATCTACACCTTTTTGTTGAGAAAATCCCTTCACTACCAATCTGGCCTTGTATCTCTTCCGTCCTCCATCTTCCTCTTTTATACAATAGACCCATTTATTTTTCAATGCTTTACGGTTTGGTGGAAGGGGAACCAAATCCCATGTCTGATTCGTGGTTAAAGAATCTAGTTCATCTTTCATGGCATCCATCCAGAACATCGAATTTACATCAGTACATGCCTATTTAAATATTTGTGGCTCTGCCTGATCTGAACACAAAGAAAATAGCAATTCCTAGTCATCAAATTTTCTTGGACATTTTTTCTCTCTCATAGACCTCCTCAACTGGATAGTTTGATTTGTATCAATATCAGTGGCCTATGTATTACCAGAACTATTTAAATTACTGGTATCAAATTGTTTGTTTAACTCTGTCGCTGTGTTAAGAGGCTGTGTTGGGCATCCAGAAGACTCCCCTTTTTGCAAATTGTGGTGCACGTAGGAGTTGGAAGAGTCCTCACATGGTAGAGAGGACGATGGAGTCTGCAGCATGTGCTAGGTAGATGCCAGAGGATGCTCACGCGGGGACAAAGTAGCAAGAGGCATGGGCTGCTCTTTGTCTACTTACGACATAGTGTCCCACGTAGAGGGGTTTAGTGGATGCTGTGTGGGGGATTCAACATCCCACGTAGAAGGGGATGTAGTGTAGACTGTTGTGGTAGGAGACAGGGGGGGCATGATGGAGGGTGTTTGTAGGGGTTGCATGGGAAACAGGGTATATTGCCCTGCGGTAGAGGGAATTGGCCCTGCGACAGCTCCAATAGCCAGTGGTGACTGTCCTTCCTGCATAGGAAGTAGAGGGGGCTGGGGATAGTTTGATAAAAGTGGCAGCGTGGAAACAATGGTAGGATGCGTGGTGATTTAAACATGCATTGGAGTAGAGATTGGGGATGAATTTACATTTCCTGAAGGCATAGCAATAGTAGAGGGATGGAAAGTAATGCGGGGAATGCGTTGTACATTATTGCCATTATCTGATAAATCAAATTTAATAAAATCATCAGAATTAGACTTCTGATTGTGCAAACCTAAGAATGATTTCTCATTAAAGACAACATCCCGACTCCATATCACTTTCTTGGTGATTGAATCCTGTAGATGATAACCAAATTCATCCTCACCATACCCCAAAAATATGCATCTTTTGGATTTAAAATCCAATTTCATTCTCTGCTCCTTATTAACGTGAGCATATGCATCGCATTCAAAGACATGCAAATGAGAAAAAGAAATTCTCTTACCAGCCCACCTCTCTTCCGGAATATCAAAATCTAGAAGTGACGAAGGAGCTCGGTTTATTAAATAAACCACTATATTATATGCCTCTGCCCATAATTCCTTCCCCAAACTAGCATTAGACAACATACACTAAGCTCTCTCTAAAATAGTCCAATTCAACCTCTCAGCTTCACCATTTTCTTGAGGTGTATACGAGACTGTTTTAAACCTCTGAATACCATGATTTGCACAAAATTGGTAAAACTCCAAAGAGCAAAACTCATCACCATTGTCCATTAGTAGACATTTTATTTTTCTTGCAATTTGATTTTCCACCATAGCCTTAAAGCTTTTAAATTTTGAAAAAAATTCTAATTTCTTATGCAACATATGAATCCAAACTTCGCGAGTGCAATCATTAAGAAATGTAACAAAATAATTAGCACCACCGATAGAAGTTACCTCCGTAGGACCAAAAACATTGGAATGAATGAGCTCTAATGGAGATGATTTCTTCTCATGACCCATCCTTACGAAGCTGGTGCGATTTTGTTTGCCATAAAGGCAATGCTCACACAATTCCAAATCAATCGATTTTAGACCTGGAAGTTGGTCTCTTCGAAGCATAACTTCAAGACCTGTTTTGCTCATATGACCACGCCTCTTATGCCAAAGTTTGACATTGCTATCTGCAACTGCCATGGCTGCTCCCACTTCACCATTACACTCTAATGTGTATAAACTTCCAATTTTCTGCCCTTTTGCTAAAATTAATTGACCTTTGGACACTTTCTAAGAAGCTAGATCAAAGCTAACATTGCAACCTTGTGTATATAATTGACTAACAGAAATCATATTATGCTTAAGTGTAGGAACATGCCTAACATCTTTTAAAATCCATTTGCTTCCATTTTTCAGTGACAATAAAATATCCCCTTTTCTGACAATATCACATTCTTTATTATCCCCAAGAAAAACTTTGCCAAACATACCTTCATGGTAATTTGTGAAAGCACTTCGGCATGGAGTTGCATGAAATGAGGCACCGAAATCGAGAACCCACGAGCTTGAATCCGTGTTGCCGGCTGCAAGTACCAAAGCTCCATCAGTTGCAGCATTAACGCCGGCATTGATCACATTATTTTGAGCCCTTTTGTAGTTCCAACATTGCTTCTTTGTGTGTCCAAATTTTTCACAAAACCAGCATGTGCCATTTCTTCCTCTCGATTTCGAGTGATGACTCGATCTGCCTCTTCCATTGTTATTATTGTTGTTTCTTCCTCTATCACGACTTCTACCTCTATTGCTTGTGCTCACAACTGTTAGAGCATCACCAGAAGAGGGTTCTTATTGCTTCCTTTGCATGTCTTCACTAAGTAGAGTGGCTGCAACTTCATCAAATTTCAGCTTGCTCTTGGCTGGAACGGAAGTGCTCATAGCCATGACAACTCCTTGCCAGCTATTCGGAAGAGAGCATAATAATAATATCGCTTTTATTTCATCATCTAATGTGATACCAACCGAAATCAACTGAGTAACTAAAGTATTAAACTCGTTGAGATGATTTGATATTAGTCCTCCTTCTTTCATTTTCAGATTATATAATTTCTTGATGATGAATACTTTGTTCGATGTTGAAGCTATCTCATATAATGAAGATAACTTATCCCACAGTTCTTTCGTGGTCTTCTCTGTCGAAACATTGAAGAGCACATTGCTCGATAGAGATAAGAAAATCGTTGCCTTTGCTTTCTAATCGATCTTCTCCCAATCTTCATCCGACATTGAACCCTTTCCTTTCATTTTTCCCAGTAAAGCGAGTTGCAAATCTTGCTTGATAAGCAAAGATTCAATCTGTACTTTCCATAATCCAAAGTTATGCCCTGAAAACTTTTCAATCTTCCATTTGTCTGCTTCATCCATGGCGCCTGCAAACCCTCACCGATTTCCAAAAAATTAAACGAGCTTAACCGGCTCTGATACCAATCGTTGAAAGTAATTGCAGACACAAGTTTTAAAACATGATAGAAAACAAAGATTAAAAATACATAGACAAAAAACACAAAGATTATAGTGGTTTGTTCATAATGAACTACATCCACTCTTCAAGCCAGGGCATATCATTTTATTATCTTGATACTATCTCAAATTACAGCAGCTCTGTATAATATATCTTTTACATGTTCTGAATAATCTATATTCAGCATCACAGTCAAAGAAGGGAAAAGAAACGGTAAAAAAATCGCTGTGTTTTTTGAGGTCTGAAAAAAATTTCAATATTTTGATTTTAAGGTGAGGAGAATAACCCGTGTCATTTTTAAGTGAATATTTGACAATATTTTGAAATGACTACTTTATACCCTTTAAAACATAATAGATCTTATAGTGTGTGTCTTTACCACCCAAAAATTAGAACAATAGGTAGTTTATAAAGAGTTAGAATACTATTTAAAAAAATTGTATATGCAACATTAACTATGATAACTATTAGTATTTCCTCAATGAATATAAATCATATTAAACACAGCTACAAAATTAAATTAGAATTTGTGACATTTTTAACTTTTAAGCTTTTTTCCTAAACTTGAACTAAAGTTGATAAGGATGACGCCATTGTTGCTTACGTGACGTTGAAGAAATCCGTATACAGGTGGAGGTGAAAGCGAAGAGCAAACAAGTATATAAATACATGGTCTGGATCTCCCACCGTCAAAGGAGGTCAATACGTATCTCAGCCAAATTCAATGTATGGTCTTGCAACATTTAACACAAATGATCAACGTTTTAATTTGGTACTGTAAATGTACCTTCGCAAGTCCTTTCTCGTCCAAAAATACTTTCGGCGTAATAAATATATGGATCATTATTTAGCTTTCATTAGTTTGTTAGTCAATTAGAGGTGTTCTTTATTATAAATTATTATAAAAAAAATTAGTTTATTGGCATGAGATATAGAAGACTTTATCAAGGTTCAAACTTTTGTAAGTCTGTTTAGGTTAGGTTAGGTTCGACCTTTGGGTGAAGTTGTGGATGGGATCTCCTACATGTGCTTACCAAGGAACTTTGCACACAACCAAACATATATCTAAATGCAGGCAAACAATAGTCGTCACAAGAGTGCCAATAATGCTAAAGTATTAACATTATCTTTTGTGGTGCAAAGTATGAAGAACTAGAATGTCAAATCATCAATGTAGACACATTGACATAATCGACAAGTACTTAATCGCAAGTTGTCTAAAAGTCAAATCATGGTCCCTTATTGTTAGCCTAAAAACGCAAGAAAACTTAAATGAAGTAGAATAACAAATGGTTGTGCAAATGGGAGATCTATTTGCAAGAGTCTCCTAAATAATAAGAATTTTCTTGTGGACAAAGCATATTGGAAAAAAGGGATGATCTTTTGGTGAAATGGTGGGGCTTCTTGCTTGTAGTGCAAACAACCAAGATTTAAAACTCATGGGATTACTCTCTACCATATCAGCAATTATGAGACCCTCAAGATCCTATACCTCAATTTACCCATGAGATGTGGATTGAAGGATTTGCATTTCATCCAAGGGTACAACCATGGCCTAAATTTTTTGTTGATATTGACATGACATGATGATTAAGTTGTAGTGTTGGTTCTCTTTCCATGAAGGTTCAAATCCCAATGGGGTGTAATTGTTGAATGGTTATTTTGGGGATGAGGTCCCCAATTTGTGACATTACCACTCCATAGCTTTAGGTCAAAGGTGGTTTAACCGAACTTGGGAGCACAATAATAAATCATATTTAGGAGCAACTATTAATAGAAAAGAAAGGTTGTTAATTGCACAATTGAGGACTAGATCACATCATCTAGACTCTGAGACCAAGAGATCGATTATACCTAAGGAAGTTTGGGAAGAAAGAACATGCAATCTTTGTAGTAAAGGGGTGGAGAAAAACTGACACTTTATCATGGAGTACACAACTTATGAGGATATTTGTACCCATTACAAATACAACATGAAAGTTGGAAGCCTTCACAAGTTATTTGAAAAAGCACAAATCAACAAGATGATTAACTTATTGGTCAAGATTCATAGCAGAAAATTTGAATTTGAAAAAAGTTTGAAAATTACTTAATAATGTGATTCTCAATCCCTTGATTATTTGGTCTCACATACATCATTGATATATAGCCAAAATAACAAACATATAAGCATTACAGGTGTCATTGAGAATCCACCCCAAGTAGGTCATTTGCTATTTAGAATTTGTTACCAAGTGAACACTAGTCTTGATGATATCATAGAAGAAGGTTTAAAATATAACGAAAGAAATGGTATGGTACAAGGCTCCCACCATCAAAGAAGATCAGTACATTTATGGTCTCTCAATGTTTTACAACCATCAAACTGCTAAAATCATACTGCAAATGTACTTTCAAGTCCTTTCCCACGCAAAGAATGCTTTCGGCAATAAGTATGCTTGCCAGATTTAAATCTGCTTTCATTAGCTTGTAAGAAAACTGAAAAGTTCTCTGCAATTTTTTTTGTTTTGTATTAATGACAACAAACGAGATTACCTAAAGTTGGTGTTGACTTTGAACTATTTTCTGTGTAATCAGCTAACGAGATTATCTAAAGTTGGTGATGGTAGTAATCAAAGAATGATCGGGTGATAGAATTATTTGATCAAAACACTTAAAAGTTTCAGGGACAGTTAACTCAAAATTGTATTTCATTAATATTTGAATGGTTATACAATCTATATAATTTCATAACTCAAACAATTTTGGTCTGGTTGATCGGATTTAGAGAAGTCATTTGATTTTACAATATAATTTTTGGAGAGTTTAGATGTATATAGATTTTACAATATCATATACGTAGATTTTTTTAGTTTGATTGTATAAAGTTTTTTAATTATTTTTTAATTTAGTTGTGTAACAATTTTTAATGGAAGTTTCATATTATATTTCATGATCTATTATCAAATAAGATGAGTCAGAGAAGAAAATAGAAATATGATGATTTATTATTAAGATAAGATAAAAATAAAATATGATGGAAAATAATAGTATTAAAAATATTATACAATTAAATCTAAAAATTTTCATACATAAATCATTTCATGTCAAAACCAGGAGTTCGAGACAACTAGAACTAAAAAATGATATATAATCTTATATAATTTTATATACTGGTATTTAAGATCATAAATAAATCATTTCATTTTTACAATATATAAATTTTTTAATTTAACTGTAATAATTTTTTATATCAATATTTTAAATCATATTAAATGATTCATTAGAAAGATTGGACGTAAGATGGAATTAGAAAAGATAATAGAATCATGATTACTCTTTATTAAAATGACATACAATTAGGTTTAAGGATATAAATATGAAGGAAACATTGATCAGAATGACATACGATTAGGTTTAAGGATACAAATATGAAAGAAACATTGATGTTAAAAATATTATACGACTATATCCAAAAGTTTATGTACATGATAAGTCACTTCATTTCAAATGGACCGACGCTAAAAAGGACAACCATAAACAACATTACTTTACTGTCCATGTAAGAACAATATCCTGACAGTTTTAGCCTTCAAATTAGGAATGTGAATTTTAATGGAAGATCCTGTCCAGCTTATGTGTCCCTTGTAGCAATGAGAGAGTACCTTTTAATTTGCAGTTTGGTGAAAAAAATTGTCGGTGGTGGCAGCTTGTGAGGCTTAATTGCTTAAGGTGATGTTAGAATTCCAAGTGAAATACCAAGCCTGGAGAATAATTACATTGTACATTGAATGTCTTTAATGAAGGATTATGGCTATGGACTTTTTTTTTGGTTTTCTTTTGTGCTATAGATAATTGCAATCATGGTATGTACCTCACAATAAAAGATCAATAAGCTCATTGGTATAAGGAGAAAAGTATCATTTATTATCTTATGTTTTAATTATTATTTATTAACTGTTTTATTTAGTAAGTATAATGAAAACAAAAAATTGATAATTAAAAGTCTATTAATTTAATTTATCATGTGTATCATTGGTGGTCTACTTGTATTTATTAGAACTTTTTACATTATTCGAGCATTTGTGCTTAAATTTTCACAATTTTTTAACAGAGACATTTGTGTATGCGTATTAACAGTTTTTGAGGTTGTAATATGTAGTTATTGAAGCATCTTTAAGTAGGTATTGGAGGACATTTTGAAATGACTACTTTTTACTCTTACAGACATAATAGATCTTATAATGTGTGTCGTTACTACCCAACAGTTAGAACAATTGCTATAAGAAGTTAAATTGCATTGTCAAAATTGGATGTAAGAATTAACAAATTTCTATAATCTATAAGATATGAAACTTGTGCTTCTGAATTCTGATTGTGTAAGAATTTTTGTGAACCATCATCAGGATAAGAGAGCTCAAAGAAATGAAAAAACTTCCTTGAACTCTCTTGTTTTGTTGATGGTTCACAGAATGTGATCCAAAACGTTGACACAAACATTCTTACACAACCCAAATTAAGAAACACTAATTTTGTAAAATTCTACAATAGTATTTAAAATCTCAAAATTAACTATGATAACTATTGAGTATTCCTCTATAGATATGAATCATATTAAACATAGCTAAGAAGTTAAATTAGAAATTGTGACATGTTTTACGTATTTGTTTTTTTCTAAACTTGAACTCCTCGTGGTGTAGATAAGGATGACGCCATTGTTGCTGTGTGACGGTGAAGAAATCCGTATACAGCTGGAGGTGAAAGCGAAGACCAAACAAGAACATGAATACAAGGTCTGGATCTCCCACCGTCAAAGGAGGTCAATACGTATCACAGCAAAATTCAATGTATGGTCCTGCAACATTTAACAAGAATGACCAACTTTTTAATCTGGTACTGTAAATGTACCTTCGCAAGTGCTTTCTCGTACAAGAAACCCTTTTGGTGTTATAAATACACGGATCATTAGTTTGTTAGTCAATTACAGGTGTTCTTCATTATAAATTATTATAAAAGATTTGATTCATTGATATGAGATATGGAAGATCATTTATTAAGGTGTTTGGAGGTCTGTTTGGGTGTTGTGGATGGAATAGTACTTACCTGAAAGAAGCTTGTAGTTTAGATGAATGTTTTATACATATTTTCAGTTATTTAGCTAGTGTCCAAATTAAGAGGGAATTACCTACTATGATTGCATATGTTTGCATTTGTATTTGAAGACAAATGTACATCAAATGTCTTTCCGATCTAGACATCTTCGAAGTCTTGAATTAAAGTACTCATATGAAAGATTCATCAAAATTGGATGAATAGAAACAAGGACTTTGAAAGTAATTTAGCTATTTGAGGATAGAGTATTTATTTATTCCTAGCAATTAAATATTATTTATTCAAATGAGCTGAAAACAATAAAAAAGATTGGATTGAATAATGCCTATAAAACTTTAATGTCAAAACAACAGTCTTATATAGCAAAACAAACACTAGAATAATATTCAAGATAATGTATAAGGGAACTCTAAAAAGTTTAAAGATATATTAAAGATAAAGAAGTAAACATAATAGAAATTAAATATAATTAAGAAAAATAATTATCTATTTATCAAGTACATTAAATATATGATTATGATTGAAGTTAATTGTTTACAATTTTTTTTAAAAAGTATATAACAAAGATAAACAATTAATTGATCTATTTTCTATTAATTGTGAGTATGTTGTTATATATATCTTTTATTAGATTTCTTTTAAATAAGTTTTATAATCCATTTAATTTTTGTAATGTTAATCTATAATTTATTGTTACCTTCAATATCAAATCACACAAATAAATGTTCTCATTTTAAATAGTAGATCTATATATAAGTCCAACACATAACTTAAGGGAATAGGTTCTATTGTCACTAGGGATTGCACCCGAGTATGGCTAAATGTAGAACCTAGCAATCCTGTGAAACATGGGACTATTCTCAGGTTGTGGGTAACCTATTCAAGAATAGACCTCTGGAATAAGGGTCGGCTTCCCTCTTGAATCACCTGAAACTGAACTAAACTTTGAAGGAAAAGGGAGAGAGAGTGCAAGAAAATGAAACTAAAACTAGGTGATTCACTAAACATTGAAAGATCCACAGATTGAATCAAGACTCACAATGATACTTAAAATAACTTGGTAACTCACAACTTGACTCTATCATCTTGATATCTTAAAATAAAGAGTTACTTGAATTAAAGAAGGGAAAACTTCCACAACTTAAAACCCAAACATACACAGATTAGAACAACAATAACAAAATAAAGGATAATTATATGTCATTAGAACATGTCATGTTCTTGGGGAGACAGATTAGAACATGTCATGTTCTTGGGGAGACATGACATGGCATCGTGGAATGCCCCTTTTGAATCTGTCGATGATGCCTGTTAAATATGTACTAGCCCACAAACATGTAGGGCATTGCATTTTGCTCTGTTTTGAATGTATTGTGGCATTGAGCATCGAAGGAATGATATGTATTCATTATTTTAAAGCTTGATGCCATGGGTGATCTAGGGCATGGGCCTGAGATTTGGCACTAATGCATTCCTCTCGGTTCTCTGTTTGGTATCATGGTGCTGTTGCGGCCATGCTATTTGCTTTTATTTACTTTTACGAAGGCTATGCATAACCCGCGGGTCCCTCTAGGGCATCACCGTGCTTGCTGTAGCAACCCATGATCCATGGGTGTAGCATCATATGTGGGAATATTTGTGCATTGTTATTAGCATGTTTAGAGTTCGTGCATCATATTATTTGATGGTGTTATTGCCCTTGGCTCATGACCTACTTCTTGGTGACTGTATTGAATCTTTGCATAATAGTTGCATTGAATGCTCATTGCTTTGACAGTCCACTATGATGTTTTCTCATTGTCACTTTGAAAGCCTGTGGTGAAGACCCGAACTTGCTACCTCCCTTGCTACTTGGTATTGTTGATGCTCGACAACTGAGGACTGCATGTTTGCTTTGCTTGATCTCGGCTGCCATGCATGACATGTTTTATATATATGTCATTCTGTGAACTCATGGCATTGCATGCTTAACTTATGACTCAAGCTTACTGATTTATGACACCAGGCTTGGATTATGACATCATGTCATTGATTTACTGTCCCTTGATGGCTCGCGAGCTCATTCTTTTCATACATTGCTGATACATGCGTATTGGAAGCTGAGGTGTTGACTCATTATTTATTTTCCCCTTATGCATATATCATTGATTACCATGGCTTGCTCTATTTTCGAGGCATTACCCATTACTCTGCATTTGAATGAACCTCACTGTTGATGCCAGTCCCATGAGCTTTGGGCACTTAATTGCATCACCATTTCATTGATGCTTCTTGTATGTTTCATGAGATGCCATGCATGTCACATCATGCTTGACTTTGCTAAGCTTATAATGTAGATCTAAAGCACTATCATGCAGATTTGAAGCACACCCATGCTATAATGTTGATCTTTATTTGTACTTTCATGCTTGAATGCCCACTGGTATTGCTTCATCTACTGAATGTCCCTATGCAAGTGCTCCGTTGTTAGTGCTTCAGCCACACCTCACTTGATATCGATCTATGGTTCTTGAGTGTTTCACTTACTGAATGTATCCCTATTCATCATGGGTGCTCTTGCCCTGTGATGCAGCCACTGCCAAGGAAATGAGGTTTTCCTGGCATTGACTGTATCATAGGTCAAGAGCATTCATCTGCACATGGAACAAACACATTAGTAAAAACAACGGTATTTCTTTTTATTTTCGGAGCCTCCTTTATGCACCTGCCCTGAGCACAGTCCGTGAACAGAGGTGTATAGCTGAGTGCACGTATGGATGCTTGTAGATAGGTATTGGGATACCAAGCATTATTTAGATCCAATGGATCTAACCCACTTCTCTTTTCTTATCTGCAGGTTCTGGATCATAGGAGCACACCGAGAACACCATGGAGATAGACTCATTACTAGTCAATGTCTGGTAACCCCATACTTCATGTTCATTACTATATGTATATTTGCACTCATTTATAAAATTCTAACAATGGCTATGCTCACAACATGTGTGAGCTCAGATATATGTTCTTTTTCAGTTCTCTCCCTTTTGTATAGCATGCTTAATATTGGCATATGCACATATAATCCTAGATGCAGAAATTTATCTCCTTTCCCTTTCATGTACTTTGCAAATGAAATGAACAAAAATATTAAGCAAGACCACTAATAACACAAACTAGGGTACATTAGCTCATCTATTAATTAGATCTCCAAAAGGGTAAAAATAATGGTAACATTGTGGTGACCTCTATTGAGTGCTTGTCTGCTAAGCATCCCAACCAGTTGCCTTGAAGATCCATTGGGCACAGAGTCAAGTAACCTCAAACTGAACTTAGCTCCTTTGAACAACCAACCTCCTTCTTCCAACAAAAACTGAAGCTGACTGCCTGGCAAACTACTCAGGCTTGTTGCTACTCAAACCAAACTGAAGACTAAACTGAAAACTAGAAACAAACTTGTGCTAGGAACTTAGGGAACATAGAAACTAAAAAATCCTATCCTACCCTACTCTAACTAGTCTCAGCAAACTGGTTAAACAAATCCATTAACTAGATTGTTGAAATAACTTCCCATCCTCCTCAAAATATTATACTTTTCATATTTGATGCCAACAAAGAGAACATGGAACACAAAAATGTACTAAACTATCTGGCATATCAACTTTTGAATTTGGTATTCCAGACTACTAACCTTAATTAGATCATAGGTGTTGTCCTCTGAGGGAGTCTGATAAGGCTGAATAAACTCTTGGTCACCAAGGAGTGGACTTTTGACATCACCCTCCATTGAGTCCTTGAGTATGCATGTTTCATTTGATCCCATCTATGCCATGTATCTGATAGGACACCCCCTAGAGAGCATAAAACCAGGCCTCTCTTTCTCTGTATGCACATTACAAATATCTTTAGCACGTTGACCAAAAATATGCCCCTCCATGATAGTGTGCCATATTATTTCTTCTTCTGCAGTTAGAGGATTATCCTCTTCATTAGTTGGAACCTCTAGTAGCTCATCAAAGCTATCCAATTGTCTCAAGTCCTTAACCATAATTGGCCCCTCAGCATGATCCATGAAACATGGCTCTTGATATTCATCCACCACTTTATTGCTAATAGGTCTAGATTATACAATTGAGACACCATTGCCCTCTTGAAATAGAGACTCTTTTTCAAGAACATACAAGCCATTATCCTTTTGAGGAACATCAACAAGAGTGGAACATAAAATATCAATTATCAAATCAAAATCATCTTGTTGTTCTAAGTTAGCAACAACAATTATCTCATTTTTCTTACCATGATTAGAGAGCTCAACCAGTAAATTTTGCACTACTTCATCTTGCTCAATATAAGAAGGAATCTCCTCAAATAAATCAGTTAGTGTCTCTCCCTCATTTGCTTCCTGATCCTTATCTGGCTGCTCTAATTTATCAACATGTAACAAGTCTACTTGTTCCTCATGATCATCATGAAAGAGTACACCTAAGAGACAAAAATCATCTTCTTCTAGTGGTCTGAAATGCGTTAAGGTGTAGGGGGCTTTTTAGGAATTGGCTTATAGGGCTTAATCTGTTGCAGGACAGGCTCATTGTCATTTAGGAAGTCAAAACTTTTAGGTGTCTCATCTATAGAAATAGAATGAAGTGGCTAGAAACCTGAGACAGGGTCATGAATAGGCTCTAAAAATGCATTGAGATTAGGCTCCTGTTGACTAAGATTGTGAACTGAAGGAAAAGTCTTAAAGCTTGGAATTTCAATAGAAGTGCTAATGGAATTACTAGGTAAGAAACCTGAGATTTATACCTTGTGAGTCTCCTGTCTGGTCTGCAATGCTTCTAACTTCTCTTCAGCAGCATGAGGCATCTTCGTTTGAGTCTCCTCCTTAAAAAGAGCTGGCATCTCGTAACCCAGATACATAGTCCATGAGGGTCTCCAAGACTATATTAAGTCTTTATTACCTTCCTCTGGTGATCTTTCTTGCATTGGGGCAGCAACAACTTCTTGATCTCCTTGCCTTGGTACTTGTGCCAATAGATTCTCAATCAACTGATCCTTTTCTATAATCTGCTTGGCAAGTGTCTCTTGCTCATGATCATGAAATTCATCCTTTTTTGCTAACTCTTTTCGGAGATCCTCCTCATTCTTTGTAGTTGTCTGGTAGATGATCCTTATGAATTCTTGATGATTCTCAAGACTCTTCCTATAAACCTCCTCTTGTGTCAAGATTAGATGGTTCTTCTCTTCAAGGATCTGTTCATGCATTGCTATCTGGTTATGTAGCTGCCTTGAGAGCTCCTCTTTCTAAGCCACCATCTCCACATAGTCTTTCATGAAAGAGCTCATCTCCTCCTGAAAAATTGTCAAAATAGAGGCTATGGAGTTTGAATCTGAAGTGACATTAGGCTGATTCTGAGGATTGAAATGGTGATTTTCATAGGGTGGTTGATAGGAATGCTGCCAAGATGCTTGATGCTGGGTGGGAGGGTATGTTAGTGCATGCTGATAACTTGCTGTTTGTGGGCCATTTTGGCTATATGTTGCTACTTGGACAGATTGATTAAGAATTTTTGTGAACCATCATTAGGGTAAGAGAGCTCAAAGAAATGAAAAAATCTCCTTGAGCTCTCTTGTTCTGTTGATGGTTCATAGAATGTGATCCAAAATGTTGACACAAACATTCTTACACAGCCAGAATTAAGAAACACTAGTTTAGTAAAATTCTACAATAGTATTTAAAATCTCAAAATTAACTATGATAACTATTGAGTATTCCTCTATAGATATGAATCATAATAAACATAGCTAAGAAGTTAAATTAGAAATTGTGACATGTTTTACCTATTTTTTTTTTCTAAACATGAACTCCTCATGGTGGAGATAAGGATGACGCCATTGTTGCTATGTGATGATGAAGAAATCTATATACAGCTGTAGGTGAAAGCAAGGACCAAACAAGAACATGAATACAAGGTCTGGATCTCCCATCGTCAAAGGAGGTCAATACGTATCACAACAAAATTCAATGTATGGTCCTGCAACATTTAACAAGAATGACCAACTTTTTAATTTGGTACTGTAAATGTACCTTCACAAGTCCTTTCTCGTACAAGAAATGCTTTTGGTGTTATAAATACATAGATCATTAGTTTGTTAGTCAAGTACAGGTGTTCTTCATTATAAATTATTATAAAAGATTTGATTCATTGATATGAGATATGGAAGATCATTTATTAAGGTGTTTGGAGGTCTGTTTGGGTGTTGTGGATGGAATAGTACTTACTTGAAAGAAGCTTGTAGTTTAGATGTATGTTTTATACATATTTTTAGTTATTTAGCTAGTGCCCAAATTAGGATGGAATTACCGACTATGATTGCATATGTTTGCATTTGTATTTGAAGACAAATGTATATCAAATGTCTTTCGGATCTAGACATCTTCGAAGTCTTGAATTAAAGCACTCATATGAAAGGTTCATCAAAATTGGATGAATAGAAACAAGGACTTTGAAAGTAATTTAGCTATTTGAGGATAGAGTATTTATTTATTCCTAGAAATTGAATATTATTTATTCAAATAAGCTGAAAAACAATAAAAAAGATTGGATTGAATAATGACTATAAAACTTTAACATCAAAACAACAGTCTTATATAGCAAAACAAACACTAGAATAATATTCAAGATAAGGTATAAGGGAACTCTAAAAAGTTTAAAGATATATTAAAGATAAAGAAGTAAACATAATAGAAATTAAATATAATTAAGAAAAATAATTATCTATTTATCAAGTATATTAAATATATGATTATGATTGAAGTTAATTGTTTACAAATTATTTTTTTAAAAGTATATAACAAAGATAAATAATTAATTGATCTATTTTCTATTAATTGTGAGAATGTTGTTATTCATAGCTTTGGATTTTATATATATATATATATATATAAATCTTTTATTAGATTTATTTTAAATAGGTTTTATAATCCATTTAATTTTTGTAATGGTAATCTATAATTTATTGTTACATTCAATATCAAATCACACAAATAAATGTTCTCATTTTAAATAGTAGATCAATATATAAGTCCAACACATAACTTAAGGGAATAGGTTCTTAAGATTTCTTGCTCTATTTGTCTTGCATATGGATTTTTTACTAGCCAAAGATTCTTAATGAAAGGCACACATTTTCTTATATGATACATAGTTTCCAAGCTAATCTTTCTTCACCACCAAGGCATTTGAACAAAATAGCTTAAAAAGAGGTTGTTTAAGTCTTACTTGCTAGTAAACCATAATTCCTTTATCATGAAATGATCTTTATTTATCATCAACTGTAAATTACCTTATATGTATTTTTATTTATATACCTCAAGCCTTGACGTATAAAAAGTAATAATTAAGTTCCTTCTCCTACAAAATATACTAAAAAAAACAAAAGAATTGATTGCCAAGATTTAGGAGTTAAGGCATGAACTAGGTTTCTTGATTCTTGGTTAAGGATAATAATGTTGGTTATTTCTTATATTTGAAAAGGTATGGATAAAATAAATCATTGATTTAGTGGGAAAGATAGTGAAAAATTTCCTTACAATCTTTAACTATTACAAAGTAAGAAACACACTTATAAGGAGATAAGAAACATTCATAAAGATATATAATATAACACAAGATATATCATGGGGAAAACTCTTCTAGGAGAAAAACCCCACACTCCAAAAATATAATACTTTGTATTCTAGTAAACTATAGGTTGCAATACAATATTAGCACTTAGCTCTTCAATAGGACTCTACAACTAACAACACACAATCTGAATCAATTCTTGTAGCATAACAATTCACCTGTAAAACACAATATGACTAATATACCCTCCAAGACTACCATATATCAAGAAATACAAGTTGAATATACTATTATGATCTAGTGTTGTCATTATGGAAACAAAGCCATATGAAGTTTTGGAGTCAGCACATTACTTAGAAGATCAAGAAAATGGCTAAGTATGGAAGACTGAATAGTTAGCAGAGTACTAGATGAACAGAGCATCAACGCACGTGCGTATGACTGTGTTATGGCATGCACCCTTGAAGATAAGCTTCTGAGTATGTAATCATGCTAAGTCTAAGAGTGCATGATCATATGAGCTAGTATGAACAAGTTACAACCAGATGAAGTGACATGGACAGTGAGCGGCAGAATAGAACAAAGCATAGAGCCAACTGTTGGTATTTTGGTTAGCGCTTATAATATTGTTTTGTAAAGGCTATGCACCTATTGTATTTAGGTTATAGACATGTTAATATCATTGATTGTAAACACACTTGAGCCAATTAGTTTGGAAGCAGTGTATGTAATAGGTTGAAGGTCGACCTAGTGAATAGCTTTGTTAGCGCATATAAATAAGACATTCGCCTTTGTAATTAGAAAGAGGATAAGATATAGAGTTGATACTAGTAGAGTAGAAGTATGAAAATAGCAGTTAGAATTTTGTAGAGCTTTACAAGAGGTTAAAGCATCAACACACCAAAGGAACTAATCAGACAAGCAGTGTCACAGTAGCAGTTCACCTTGTAGATATAGTGTGTATCTAAGATCCAAAAGGTTGTAGCCTTCACCACTTGAGCAGTGAGCTCTAGGATAGTGTGTCCCCACCCCTAAAAGGGTTATTGTTAAAGAATCCTAACAGGGTCTGACCCTTAACCAGGTCACTGTACTAAAATCATGTAAAGATCAACTCCTAACAGGGATGTAAGATCTTCTAACAGAGATCATAAAACACTAGTGCAGTTCTTAGTGGGTGTCAATTCCCACCGGGGTTTTTACCTATTTGGGTTTCCCCGTAATCATATTTGGTGTTATGTTTTATGGTTGTTTATCTTACTTGCATTGATATTCATTTCAATACTTAAGAAATTAAGTTAAAGTTCAAGATATCAAAAAAATTAATAATATATACAACATTGATTCACCCCCCCTCTCAGTGTTCCCATTCCTAACAATCGGTATCAGAGCCTTGGTCCTCTGAAGACAAGTTTAACCACTTGAGGAGATCATGGGTTCAAAAGAAGTGAAACATCTGAAGAAGAATCTTGAAGCAGCTCTTGAAGACCTTGACAGATCTGAGAAAGAAATTGAAGAACTGAAACTAGAGGTTAGTGATTTTCAATCATTCATCAAGAAACTAAGAAAAGATTTGAAGGATTTCTCTACAAGTGATTTAGGGAAAATGGTCAAAAATCTGAATGAGGAAAACACTTCTTTGAAGGATCAAATTGAAGAGTTGGATGAAAATTTACTTAACAATCAAGAAGTATATGAAGAACAAGTCAAAGAAAACAAGCAATTGGATGAAGAACTAAGGCAAGAAAACATGAAAATCTAGGAGTTAGAGAACATTAAGAAGTAGATGGAATCTGAATTGACTGAAGCAAAGAATCATGTTAACAAGTTACACACAAGAAATGATCTAATAGAGTCATAGTTGTATGTTTGGAAGCTAAAAGGAGATACCACTGGTATTGGATACAATGAAGCCCAAGTTCAGATTGATGCTATGCGAGATAGAATGAAATCTCCTGAAGAACCTATAGAAGCCAAGAAGACTAATGATCATACTGAAGGTCAAGAAGAACCATCTAAAGATGAGCGCAAGCCTGTAAACAAAACTTTTTATGCTTGTAACAAGCATGGACATATAGCAAGAGATCAAGTAAAGAGGTGAGACCTTCCAATGGTTATTGTTATTCATGCAATAAGTTTGGTCATAGAGCTATGAACTGTAGATCAAATCAAAGAAATAAGACTCAGCAAAATCACAGAAGTCATCCACAATAGAATGTTAGAAGTCTTTAGAACATTACATGTCAGATATGTAATTATAATGGTCACACATCTAGACAGTGAAAAATGGTAACCCACATAAATGTGCTAAGGAACATAAGGCTTCCAATTATTTCTCACTCATGCAACAAGGCTGGACACATCTAAGGTTCTACAAATCAAAAGTGCAAAGACAGGAAAGCCCTAAAAAGTCTGAAGGATCAATATTATCTGAAGCAGGAGAAGTCAAGTTTGTACAAGCTACAGAAGATGTGAGCTTGATTTGGACCGAAGTAAAGAAGGATAAGGTTGATGAGTATGTATTGGATGCATCCACAATGGACGCACCCTCTACATCTGAATGAATGACCCTCATGGTCATAGGGGGAGCTAGATTATCTCTAGACCCCTCCGCGGCTGGTATACTCATCCTCAGAGTATACACCTTTGGATATAACTATTTGGAGACTAGTCGTTACAATATGCAAGAGTGCACTACTTGATTGGTAGTAGAAAGGAAGTTTGGAATTCTCTATGGATTTGTGTATTTATGCGACAAGCATTAATGTTAGAAATTTGTTTTTATAGTCATCGAAGATACTTTATCCCCACATTTACATTCGAATTCAAGCCTTTGGAGAGCACAGGAGATCTAGCAATTAAGAGTTGACGGATTACAATCGATTTGTCTGCGAAGAAGTTAGAAAGTTGGTTACGAAACCCTTATTCAGATGCGATGGTTCAGAATCCATTTGCAAACCTATATAAGCATGATCAAGTAAGTTATGACCACTCTTGTTGTATTTGATGTTGTTAAAAGGAAAATATAGGTTTTTAAGAAACATCCCTTTAAGTTAGTCCTAGATGGCCTAGAAGGAGCCTTCTCTAGGACTCCAATGGGTGTTATGCATGTAGAGGACATACGCGCATAGATCTATTGTAAGAAGGAACCTATTAGATCAGATAGAATTAGGGCACATCTAGAGACAATGATGAATCTAGACAAAACATTCATAGATGAGTATGTGCACCTGGAAAACAACCCTATTGTTGAATATGCGACTGCTTATGAGTTTTACAAATTTGAATGGATCAAGATTCTTTTGAAAAGAATAGATGATGACCTATTCTGGATAGGAGAAGTCCCAGTTAGAATAACCACTGATCTCATTCATGAGATGACTAGTCTTCCTAAGACATACACCATTCTTCCTATAGGCAAGGATGTCAGGAAACTGGTAGAGTAGGCTTGTAAGTCACACAGTGACAAGCATGGAATGACAGTTGAACCTATAGAAGAGAAAGACATTAAAATAATGTCTATGATACTGGGATACAAGTTCCAACATGCTAACAGGGTCAATAGTGTGTTCGCAGCCACTATTCTAGCAGCCATCAAGATTGTCAAAGAAAATGGTGAATTCAACTTGTGTGAGATCTTGTGCGCACAATTGATGGACAATATAAGGGCTATCAAACATGATAAAAGTAAGATATTCAGGTTTGGGTCATTGATAATATACATGTACTTCCATATCCTTGGTAAAGTATCAGATGTATACCTTGACAAAAGTTTACCTAAAATGCCACAAATATCACTTAAGGAATCAACTGAGAGTACCTTGAAGGACTACTTAGAATTGGAGATCAAAACATTCAGGATAAGAATGCAGAGAAGGTATAGGATACCTAAAAGTATAGTTGAGAAATATAAGGATAGTATATGCTTCATGGTGGAGACAGACATAACATGCATGGAAGTAGTGGAGGCTAGAACTAAGTGGATACATCCACTTGGGTATGAAGTGGAGGAACATATTCTAGAGGCATATGCACAAGTCCTCCTAATAGCACCAAAGGATCCCAATGAGCCAAGATGGGGCACCTATGAGGAGAAGACTAGACAAGTAGATGCAGTCTTGAACAGTGCTGCGACCAAGAGGAAAGCCTCTAAGATCACCTTTGAGATATTGAAGATTAATGGTGTGACACAAGCTGACCTAGATAAGGCAAGGGAAGCCAAGATTTCAATTCAACTTGAGAGTGCACCCTCTTCTGAAGCTAAAATAGAGAAGTATGATGACCCTAAGGCAAAGAAGGTAAAGATGGAAGAAAAAACCCCTACGCCCATAGATACAATTGATTTGGAGTCCACACCACCTCCTAAGTATAGAAAGATGCCTAAGAGGAAGAACGAGTCTAGCACAAGCCATCCATCCTCTAGATCGACCAAAAGTCAAAGGAGAAATACTCAAGCACCTCTTGAGGTAGGATTCAGATTGAATCTACAAGTTTTGAGAATGAGGATAATTGATGAAGGAAGGATCGATCAAGTAGGGAAGTTCTATGATAAGTATAGTGAGATTAACAAATCAGAAATACACTCCATGATAATCAAACACATGATTAAGTTCAAGAAGATAGTCTTGGAACTTAAGACAGTCATTCTAGACAATGTATGGAACATTTTAGACTCCTTAAAGAGACATGATATAGAAGAAGACTTCAGGATAAGGGAGAAGATACTAGATGAAAGCCTTCCCATTTGTTCAATTGATGTGAAAACATCATTGTTAGGTTTGGTGAAGCCTCACCTAAGAACCAAACTAAGAACCTTGCAAATAATGAACAAAGAATATGAACTGATAGCAAATGATACAGAAAAATCCTTTGAGAAGGTATTCCTGGATAGACACATGTACCCTCCCACTGCGCCTGCAACCCAAGATCCACTTAAGGAAGGAATAGTAGTAGAGGTCCCTAATGCACCTATAACAGGTCCATAGGATTCAGTGCCCACAGTAATAGTGTCAACTGATGCAATGGAGTTTGCGCCCATGACTGAAACATAAAATGATACAATTATGATTGATAATGTGGAGATATCAATGGCGGCCACAAATAAGGACTTGGATAAGTTCGAGGAAGCCTTTGTAAGTATAGAAAAGGCTGAAGAAAAAGAAAAAGGAGAAAAGGAAAATGAACTTGAAGAAGAGCCATCTATTGGAATGCTAGTGAAGGTTACGACTAAAATCATGGACAGTACACCTCTCACTCCCAAGCCCTCAATGTCATTGTTGTCATGTTTGACTCTTGACACAACAAGCTTAGACTCATGGGGAGAAGAAGACCCAATTAAAATCAATGTGCTTGCAATGGAAAAAGAAAAGGAAAAGAAAGTGATGAGAAATCCATTGTTTGTGGAATTAGTCAACATCCTGAGTTGTTTACTACCTAAAGACAAAATAGTATCAAGAGTACATTTAGTGGATGATGTAAGTGCTATTTTAACAAGCTTCAAATTTTTTTTATCTAGCCTTGAAGAGTCAACATCTAAAGTTGCAGAGGAACAATATCTAAAGAAGAGATTGAGTGAATTGACTAGTAACTTTGCACTTGACCTTATCTCTCTAAAATTTGGTCAAGCTTTGTTGAAGGAAATAGCAGCTAAAGGAAGGAAAATAATAGTTGATAGTATGGATAAGGACAAACTAGCTGGAGATCTCTCAAAGAAGATTCAAGAAGCTAAATCAATGATGGAAATAGTAAGGAATTCAATGCTATATCCCTCCTTATATGTAAACATGTGCAACAATGTCTATCAAGGTTAGTTAGACAAAATTGGGAAGGCAGAGAAAGAAATGGCCAAGATAAGCGCTAGGCAAGCACAATTAAGACATGCACTTGCACCCTCCTTAGATGTACTAAATCATAATAACAAGGAGATTGATGCCACTATAGTGACATATGATCAAGGTTCGAGTTAAGATTTGGAGAAGATGGAAAAGTTGACATATGCTTTGTGCACCCATCTTTAGACTGTAAATGCACTGAAAGCATTTTGGTAGCAAGAGATCCAGAACTTGAATATTGCATATCTGGATGTACTCACTATGTAAGTACTTGTAAATACACTTTTTTGAGCACCTTTGTCATTAATGTCAAAGGGGGAGTAGAGTATACAATAGAAGGAAGAATATGGAGCAACGTATATGATGTAAAAAGGAGTAGAGTATATAATAAAAAGGGAGATATAAGATATAGTATATGTTAGACAATTTTTGTGTAAGATACAATTAGTAACTTTTCCATATTCCTTTGTTGCCATTAATGAAAAAAGGGGAGATTGTTGGAAATTTGACTATACTATTATGATCTAGTGTTTTCATTATGGCAAAAAAGTCATATGAAGTTTTGGAGTCAGCACATTACTTAGAAGATTAGGAAAATGGCTAAGTATGGAAGACTAGACAGTTAGCAGAGTACCAGATGAACATAGCATCAACGCACATGTGTATGACCATGTTATGGCATGAACCCTTGAAGATAAGCTTCTTAGTATGTAATCATGATAAGTCTAAGAGCGCGTGATCATATGAGCTAGTATGAACAAGTTACAGCTAGATGAAGTGAGACAGACAGTGAGCAGCATAATAGAACAGAGCATAGAGTTGACTGTTGGTATTTTGGTTAGCGCTTATAATATTTTTTTTGTAAAGGCTATGTGTCTATTGTATTTAGGTTAAATACATGTTAATATCATTGATTTTAAACATGCTTGAGCCAATTCATTTGGAAGCGATGTATGTAATAGGTTGAAGGCCGATCTAGTGAATAGTTTTGTTAGCGCATATAAATAAGAAATGCACCTTTGTAATTAGAAAGAGGATAAGATATAGAGTTGATAGTAATAGAGAAAAAGCATGCAAAGAGAAGTTAGAATTTTGTAGAGCTTTACAAGAGTTTAAAGCATCAGTGCACCAAAGGAATTGATTAGACAAGCAGTGTCACAACAGCAGTTCACCTTGTAGATATAGTGTGTATCTGAGATCCAGAAGGTTGTAGCCTTCACCACTTGAGAAGTGGGCTCTAGGATAGTGTGTCCCCACCCCTAACAAGGTTATTGTAAAAGAATCCTAATAGGGTCCGACCCTTGACTAGGTCACTATACTAAAAGCATTGTAAAGATCAACTCCTAACAGGGTTGTAAGATCTTCTAACAAGGATCATAAAACACTAGTATAGTTCTTAGTGGGTGTCAATTCCCATTGGGGCTTTTACCTATTTGGGTTTCCCCATAATCATATTTGGTGTTATGTGTTATGGTTGTTTATCTTACTTGTATTGATATTCATTTCAGTACTTAAGCAATTAAGTTAAAGTTCAAGATATCAGAAAAAGTAATAATATATAGAACACTGATTCACCCCCCCCCCTCTTAGTGTTCCCATTCCTAAAAATACAACTCAAGAGGTATCTTCTAGATTAAGATACAAGATGGGGTTGTACAAATAATTTGACACTTTTTTTTTCAACCACCTAAAAGCATGCAAATGGAACATGTGCATCTCCAAATAACTCCTCATACAAACCTCCTAAGTTGGGAACCCAAAATTTACTATCTTGAGGTATGAATTTTTTTTTATGTATCTTATATTTGTCATAAGAATCTATCATAAATATTTTCATAACTTAAAAAACTTACAATTGTAAGAGAATCCATCACAACTTACTATTATTAGTTGATTCTCTTAGAACCTATCATGACCTTAGAAATTAGAGTTTATCATAGTTTGTCATAACATGAAACTTGTCTATCAAAGTGGGATGCCTATCTTTACACATGTGACATATGTCTCATACAATCAATGGAAAGTAGGATGCCACAAGCCTATGGGTGCCAGTAGATGAATTGACATTTGTAGGAAATTAATTAAAATTAAAATAATAGATAAATACAATAATCAATATTAGGAGTTGAAATGGCCAAGACACTTTAATCACAACAATATTGTATCTTTTAGTAAAGGAGTTCATAGATCATTTTAGCACTTATCCTACAATCATATTATTGATTATCTCAATATATAGTAACTATATAGAGTGCAGATACGAATCTTAGACTTCAAAAGGTGTTTTGAAATTTTTAAGGGACTTATAGATTCTACAGGATCTAGTTAGTCCCTTCTTGCAAATCTCGAGGGGAGTGTAGACTATTTTTCCAACAATCTCCCCCTCAGCATTAGCTGAGGTGATTCAAACTTGTGACCAAGCTCTAATACCACTTGTTACAAGTGTGATTATTGTTGTACCAAAAGATTGACCTGTTAATGCCTGATACAACAACTAGACTTATAAAATCTACTAGAGGTAGTTAGTCCCTTGTCATGAATCCCGAGGGGAGCACTGACCATTTTGCCAATAAGATAATCTATACCAATCTCAACCTGCATTGTCGAATGAAAAATTTGTTAGTTGGAAGATAATAATAGATTTGAACAATCTTAATATTCTTTTACAGATCAATGTACAAAGGGGGAGTTATGTGTGAATGTACGCAAATTTGAGGTACCAATAACTACATTTCCACAGTCACATAACTAGGAAAGCGCCCTGAGAAGCATGAAGTAAGTGTAACTACTTTTGAGAGGGAAATCACCTCTTCCCTCTCCAAAGAGATTTGATCCCAATTCCCTTGGGAGAGTTTAATTGAAGCCATGAATATTGTGTTTCATGAATATTCACGCCTCAACAATCCAATTGGTTATCATAAGAAGCTAATGACTTTGATACACCAATTTTGCAAATCTTTAAAACTTAATGGAAAAAATATAAATGGAATTTTAGATGAAATTATGCCTAGAGATCAATTAACCCATTTCACAATAACTATGAGGGAACAATATCAAAAAATAGAGAAGCCCCACAGAGAGGGATTAGTAAAAATGCTTTGGACAACTCTAGGTAGGAGTGAATTTTGCATGATTCATTATTATAATTTTATAAACTTTATGAATTATTTCAAAACATGATATTGGGTTTGATGGAGGATGAGAGAGTTTTAAGTGCTTTGGGGTTCCTAAAATCAAAGATAAGAAACAAACTAGACAAGAATTTAAAATTTTATTAAGGTTGTATACATCTAGGTGTGATGTGAAAAGTTTTCATTATGATAGAGCATTGTCAATGTACAAGTCCAAATATGAAAGAAGAGGGTTGGGAAACACTTCAAACCAAAGTGGGACAATTGAAAATGAAAAAATGAATCAAAATGACAAATGTACTAGTAGCTTTAAGATGGAGTTAAGTGGAGGTATACAGAGTGAATAAAACATAGACAAGAAACAAGGAAGCTCTCAATTTTATATTGATGATGATGAGATGGTTCAACAAGTGTAAGAGATTTAGCACTAGCAGTTACTAGGTATTTATTAAAATTATTACTATATTTCATCTATCATATTACAATATCTTAAATGTGGTTGATGATATTTTATATTTCTATCAATTTGAGAATTAATATTGATATACAACTACATTTTTCAAATTTCTATTTATAAATAAAAAACAACATAATAACAAAGCATATATAAAATTGGAAAATAAGAAAATAAGAAACAACATAATATGTTTATTGATAGAGTAATGTATATTTATACATGGTGAGATTTTTTGGAATAATCTGTCATTGCACCAATGAGGTGTTGACCACCAAGTCAATAATCTCCCCCTTAGCACCGACTGAGCCTTCAACACCCACTGAAGGGAGACTCGAACCCGTGACCCAAGGCTCTGATACCAATTGTTAGAATCATCTTCCATTGCACCAAAAGCTTGAACTGTCAATGCCTGATACAAATGCCATATTTAACCCGATCCACAAGAGGCGATTAAGCCATGTCACGAATTTCCAAGGAGGTGCTGACCACCAAGTCAACAAGATTTTCATTAATTATTTTAAAATATAATCATACAATTCAATGATTCATTCAATACACAAATTTGTGTGATTTAGCATGCAAAATAATATCTATTTCATCTACCCTCTTGAGTCAATATAAAATTTTAAAACCCTTTGTAAATAACCCTAGAATTATATATAGTGAAAAAGTAAAAAACCTAAAAGAATTTAGAAATAAAAAGTATACAATACATATTATGAGATCATTTTATCATTTTTTGTCTAGAGTGCTCCACTCTCCATCTAATGGAAGCCCAATTTTTTGTAACATATGGTAAGTGACCTACAAATTTGTAACATATGGTAATTGATAGGCATTAAGCGGTGTATTACAAACTGACCACATGTACATTATGCATGTGGTCAAGGAAGTTCTAGGTCTAGAGTTTTTACTAGCATGTCATAGGCACAGGGTTAGCTCATACATCTCATCCTTTTTCCTAACCATGTTCCTATATGCGGGGATATCTAGGGAATGGGTGGAGAAGCTCACCTAGATGGTGTTTCATCATAAGTATCTAAATTACATTGATGTTGTGCTTGATAATATGGATAGGGAGCTTGTGGCACTCATAATTACCCTATTAGAAAAGTACTACATTTGGGGATGTGGGATATGAAAACACCCAATTGTGAAAACATAGAATTTAGAGTTACTACAGGCTCGATCGGTTGACATAAGAAGCAACATCAATTTTCTCATCTGTTTGGACAAAATCAAGGAACCTAAAGTGGATGGTTGGCATTGGGACTATTTAGGTGATGAAGAGTTTGTTGATGAATTTGAATTTGATAAAGAGGATGTCGTTGAGATTTTTGGGCAGCTAGAGTTGGGGAGTAGAGAGGAGTGGATTTTTGAAGACCTGTAGAGCATAAGGGATGTCTCAAGAGTGGAATCAGATGCCAACTACAAAGATGATTTCCCAGTCATCCTTCACACCAACAAAGTTAGGGTCTGGCCTAGGAAGAATGAGAGGATGTGAATGCAGCAAGGCTAAGGCACCAACATTAGGGTACTCTACCACTCTCTACCTTTGGTCTATATTTTGTATTTTTGGGTTATTGGTAGGCTAGTAGTTTGTTAAATGATTTTTGTATTGTAGACTATAGTTTAGGTGTTTTTTTATAACAGGGGTTTTGGAAATAGTCCTATGTATAGTGTTTGGAAAGAATGAATGAAATAGATATCGTAAGGATCCTAGAATACATTAATAAAAAATAATAGATTTCATGTATTTTCTAGTTATCTTATCATATCACTCTTATAACTTCATTTATGTATTCACTAGTTATGTTTTTAATTCAAAAGAGTTCCCATTATGAATTATAATTTCAAATTACTCTTTTTAGTATTTTAAAAATTAATTTTCATCTGTAAAATAAACCCAGATTAGAATTAATTAATGAAACCAAATAGTGTAAGATAAACCCTAAAATAGATAAATTAGAAATGTTGTTCATTTATTTGGAAACCACTGAATGTGTGAAAGAGATTAATTAAAAATGTTGTTCATTGAACTTGTCTGTTGAATTAAAAACTATTTTCCATCCAAGTTAGAATTAATAAATGAAACACCATTGGTGTGATATAAATAAAAGAAAATAAATAATATCATAAAATAACATAACAATTTCATTCAAATATTAAAATATGCGCACTACAACAAACTATTTTATACAAAATTTATAAAAAAATTATTAATATTTGATATTTCTATGAATATTTACATTGAATGGTAATGTCAAGACCTTAGACCTATAGAATAATGAATTCCCACAAAATTTTGATTACACTTCAAAGTGAGAATAAAAAACAAAAAAGTTAAAACCCTTTAGATTTCAAAAAGTAAGGTACTCTCCTTCCCTTCATTCTATGTTGAAAGCATGAAAGATGGAAAGCTGTGGAAATTTATGTATCCATCCATAGTCTCACAACTCATCAATGCAAGAAACCATTTACAAAAGAAATCCCTCACAATCGCTTCCCATTTTCTTGATTGTGCCAGTTCTTCATCATTCAAGTTCATTATAAAAGGTTGGGCCACATTTTGGCTTAGCTAGAAGATCTTGGGTATATCCCTTGGCCATGGGATCCCCACCCTGATTTCTTCTATGGTGGAAAATTGAATGTGATCCCCATGAATTCTTCTTTAAAAACCTATCTTAGTAGCAGAAGCATCTCCTCTGAGGTCCAAAAGATACTCCAAAAACTCAGACATAATATCCATATTACCTCGGTATCTTTCAATAGATACCATAAATTTACATCCCAACACCATCCTCATGGCCTCCTTTGTAAACATTCAAAAGAATCTAAACTGGCCCTGCCTACAAACTGATTGCAAAATCTTGCCTGTGATAGTGCCCAAAAAGGTCATCTTCTTCTCCTTAATTATACTTGTCAACTAGATAGGAGTATCCATCTTCATATTTTACACTCTATCTACCCAAAATCTAAGAGAATTTAGAAATAAAGATGAAATTTGAAAAAAGGCCTAAACCAGACTTTCATTATACTTTGTCTACCAAAGGAGAATTGAAGAAGAAAAAAGAAAAAATGTCACCCAATTTGTTTATCACTAGTCGATAATAACTCCTAGTCCTTTGATATCTCTATAAATCTTCACCATAAATGGAAGTGTGAGTGAAATTGGGAATAAAAACATTCTGTCAGTACCAAATATGATGTCATCCATGGATGATCATACTTGATAATTTCAATGACATGACATTTATCTAATGTCCATTGAAAGTTGAAAAATTATCAATCATCCCCATAAGGTTACTACGTGAAGTTAAGTATATAGATTTGATGTAGGAGTATCTTGGGTTTATCACAATCCTGGATCAACCAAAAATATTAGAGCTTGTTTGGCTACTCGGTAGCTTGTTTTATTTTCTCAATAACTACTTTTGAGTTCTTGGTAAAGTGCTCATGTCGGTCACTGGCGAGCTCGATTACCATTTAATTATTTCCTTTACTGGGTTGGTTTGGTGTGTTTGGTGTTGCTTAGTTCCTGAGTTCACCAACTGGTGGAATTTAATTATTTGATGATGGTTGACATATGCAATTAATTCTGGTCATGATATTACTATTTGGATCGCTCATTGGGAAATGTGTGGACCTAAATTTGGATCGTTGCTTTCTCTAATACTAGATCTAAGGATCTATCTGGTGTAACACAAGTCTTTCTCTCTCTATCCTAGCCTCTTCTAGGATCACACAAGGCTATATTTATAGCCTATAGGGCACTGACCTAGCATCCCCACAAGGATTCATAATCCACAATCCTTTTCTATTCAACTTGCAACACCAAAGTTTGAATCAAGCTCTCTTCACAACATCACTCCATAGCTGCCTTCTAGCTCCACCCTCCTCAAAATAGAGATTTTTGTCTATGTTGAACCTCAAATGGAGGGGAGGGTTAATTTATTAAGAATGTGGTCCAAAACCATGTTTATGTCCACTACTTTCAATGGTATCCCTATCTCTATCAAGATCTCCTTGATGACTGTCCCAAAAAGGCTACAAGGCTAATAGACCTAATTGGTCACCTTTTGTCTTATAGTTCAAAAAAACTCCAAACAAGGCACACAAAAAATTGTACATTTGAGGACCCTTTTGGAAGGGCCTTCATATTATTTTGGTCTCCTTCCTCCAACCTTTCTGTACAAGGGTTTCCTTGTTTCTTGACTGAACCAATGAGGGTTTGAAGTTTCTCATGTTCAAACCAATCACCAAGGCTTCTCATTGTTGGAGATGCTTTCTGACACTCTTGGCCTCCTCTCCACATGCTTGGATTGAAGCCATGAATTCCTTCAATAACTCTTCATAGCTCTATAACACACTGTGATCCCTAGCCATGCACTCCTGGCTCACTTAGGGCATCACATTAAAAATACTTCCCATAATTTATAGGGTCCATCCTTTCACCATCATATAATACAAGGAGTCTAGTCACAGATCCCAAAGTGCCATACAATTTTTATGGTGGGAGAGTGACCTAGCACTCCATTTTACAAAACTTTGTCTGGACCAACCCGAGATAGGCCAGAGAACAAAAAATAAACTAAAAACTATTGAAAACTCACAAAATGATCAACTAACACCACTAAGAATCAAAGAACATACTAATATAACACATGCAATCCTTACAGTCACTCCATTAATCCATTTTCAAGCTCTATTACACACTAAGTCTTTTAGTTCCTCACAAAATTACACAACAAATACTCATTCTAGGTCTTGGTTAATGAAGACAGAGCAGTTTTGAAGATAAAATTAGTAAATGAATTAAGGGATTATTTTGCTTGTCAAAATAATGACTTAATATTATAAAGAGATGACATCCTAGATGTTTACTCTTGGATAAAGATATGCAAACTGGTAGGAGAAAGATATTATGTTTGTATCTTGTATAAATAAAGATGTACCGAACATACTTGAAAGGTAACATGTAATATATGTAACTTGTGATAGCAGCAAAAGTTGTTGATGCGAAGTTGTAAGCAGTACCATATTGTAATTAGTAAACATTTGTATTACTTGTTTGGGCAGTGAGCTCATCTGGTATTCAGGTTTTGTATCTACAACTCCTAACAGGGTTGAGGCTTCTAACAAGGCCTATAGTCCCTTAACCAGGACTAATACACTATATGATTGTAATAGGCTCCTAATAGGGTCAACATCATTAACTTGATATCTTTTGATTAGTGGATCTTTGTGGGTACCATCCCAACCGGGGTTTTCCCTTGGCTAGGGTTTCCTCGAGAACATATCATGTGTTATGAGTTCTTTACATTTACTATTATGTATGCTATTTAGTTTCATATGCTTTGTATGCACTAAAGTAATTTGTTATATCCATAAGTGGGCAAAAGTAAAAGTTTGTGAAATACTAATTCACCCCCCCTCTCAGTATTTCCTATTTCTAACAATTGGTATCAGAGCATAGTCACTCAGAGAAGAAACATTCAAGGAAAGCCTAGTAGCTTGAGTAAGATCTCTATGGATATGGATCAATTGTTGAAGAATCTTGAAGAAGCTCTTGCGCAAATTGATATGCTTACTGATGAAAGAAACACTTTGAAAAGAAAGTATGATGATGCAAAGAATCTTATTGACAAATTGAAAGGTAAGATAGAAGATCTGAAATCTGAGAAGGAATCTGAAATTCTTGTTGAAGATTGTGATGATTTAGAAAAAGAAAATGTGATCCTTAAACATGAATTGAAGATAGCAAATCTGAAGCTTAGCTTGAAAGATGGAAATGACAATTTGAGATCTGAGAATGAACACTTGAAGAATGAAAATGAAGATCTGAAATCTAAACTTGGCAAGGTAACATCCGAATTTGATAAAGTCAAATTGTAGTATGATGAACTTGAGAAATACAACAAAATTGTGAAAGGTGAATTGACTCAATCCAAACAACAACTTGAGAGACTATATTCAAACAGTGAAAATATTGATAAGCAAGTATCTTATGGAAAACCATTCTATGACAAAACTGGTCTTGGATTTAACATATTGAAGATAGTTAGTGAAAGTAAGAAACCGGATCTGAATGAATGTGAAAGTAGTGAAGAAAAAAGGTTAGATGAGACCAAAGCAAGAAGAATCACCAAAGCAAGAAGAACCACCGAAGCAAGATGAATCATCCAAAGGTATGAAAAGAGAATTCAAAGGTAGATGTTTTTCTTGTAATACTATTGGTCATATGAAGAGAGATTGTACAGGTAAACAATTCAAACCTCTTAATGGTTATTGTTATAATTGTCATGGTTTTGGACATAGAGCTATTGAATGTAAAAGATCTAAAGTTATTGAGAATAATTACAATAGTAGAATGTCTAGAAATACTAACAATGCAAATCAAAGATCAACTAAAGACATGAAAAGAGGAAATGGAATAGTATGTTTCAGATGCAACAAAATTGGACATATTGCTAGAAATTGCAGGACTCAAATCAATTAGCAAACACCTAGATATGGAACCAATGGAATCACTTGTCAGATATGTAACAAGTTTGGAGACACAATAAGATTTTGCAGAATGAACAATGGAGGTTATCATCATAACCCTAACCCTGGAAACTATGCAAGAAGGAATGAAAATGCAGGAAACAAAGAAAAAGGTTGATGTAGCAATGAAGGTGAAGTAAAATTTGTTAAAGGCACAGATCAAGGAGGTATATTCAGCATTGAAGGTAATCAGGAAGGTAATGTATCTGATGGTAAGAATGAGTTTTTACCTAACCCTTCTTTAAGCACTTAAATTATGTAAATTTCTATAGTTTAGGAACTTAGAATTAGTATAGAGTTAGATTTTGAATGAGTTAAGTTTTACACAGTTAAATGAGGGTTTGTTATGTTATACTAATGCTATGGTTAAGTGCACAAAAACAAATATTGTGTTTTTCAAGGTCGCAAGAAGATTTATGGTTGTAGGTTTACAAAATAAACTTTTTGGCATTTTAGCAGCAAAATAATTGAATGTGATGTCAGATCAAGTAAATGCTAAGTAATAAAAGATTGAAATTGAAGTTATTATGATTATCAAGTGATTAGAAGTGATTTGGAAGCGAAGAAAGAAGTTTACAAGTGATTTGCAGAAGTTTGAAGCGCTGATCTAGCAAAAGCCCTAATTTTGTGAATTTAAGGTATTTATCCGACTAAGATCTTGAATCAGCTTAAGTAATCAAATATAATCATGGATGTGTCATTGATTCACAACATTAAGGATAAGAATAGACCTATAACTAAGAAAGATCTAGTTGAACCCTTAGAAAGAGATGCTAGTTTAGCCTTATCATCCGTACCAGACGGAGTTCTTCATTTAGAGAATGTTAAAAGTTATTTTGGATGCAAGTATGAAACCCTAAGGGAGAGTGATTTTAATGGTGAATATAAGAAATTATACAACTCAGATGTGTCAGTGAAACAAGGTTATGAACATCTAGAAAACAATGAAATCATTGAGTACTCTATGAAATATGAATTTGATGATGAGGAGTGTACTAAGATCATTTTGAGTAGGATACATAATGGTAAATTTTGGTTAGAAGACAGAGTTTTAGACATAACTGTAGACCTAATTCATGATGTGACTAGATTACCAAAAGTTGGTGCAATTCCACTGAATGAGAAAAACATGAGAAAGATTGTGATTGAAAACACCGGTTCAGTATACAATGGCAGAGGTATAGTCATTAGTAAGATTAAGCAAGATGATGTAAAATACTTGTGTAAGATTTTGACAACAAAGTTCTGTGGAAGCTCTAGAGAAGATGATATGCCAACAAGTATGGTACACATTGCTTATTTGATGTGTGTGGAGAAGAAGCCTGTGGATATGTGTGAAATTCTAAGAATATAGTTGTTTGAGAATTTGGAAAAGATAAAGAAAGCTAAATACACTCACTTTAGATTTTCCTCATTGGTTACTTACATGTTCTTCCACTTGCTAAGAAGATTTCCTTACACTATTGAATGGAATGATGGTGAGAATACTATGGCAAGAATCAATAAAGTTTACATGAAACATCTTATTGAGAAGGTTAATGACAGTGTAAAGTTAGTGTTGAAAACTTTTCAAAACATTGTGGTAAATAGATCAAGAATTCCTCCATCCCTAGTTGAGAAATACAAAGATGATATATGTTTTATGGTTGATATTGATTTCACTTACATTGAGGCAGTAGAACCTAGACATGAATTAATAAACCCTCTTGGCTATGAAATCTTTGAAGTTGAAACAAAAGGATATGTTAGTAGATTGTTGAAAAGTAAAGTTGATGCTCATAGCAATAGATTTGGAACATATGATAAAAACTTTGATTCAGCAAAGAAACTTAAGGAAGAGAAACAATCAAAGAAGAGAGTGGAGTCTACAATAAAGAAAATTCTAAAAGAATCAGGTATGAGTGAGTAGGAATTTGATATTGCAAGAAAGACTGTAGAAGCAATAAGGAAAAGTGAGATACTATCAGTCCCACCTTTGGCATCAAGTGAAAAACCTATTCAAGTTAAGGTAAAGGTTGAAGAACCTGAGAAGGAACAAGAAATTAGTCAGAAAGAGAAACCCTTTTCTTCAACACCAAGCAAAAGAATGAAGGCAAGTGCTTTAGGACCAGGTAAAAGACATAAAACAATTGTTCCACCAGTACCTAGAAGAGTTGTAGAGTTAAAAGATGATGAAGTGACAATAAAGAAGAAATCATGGAAACCAAGGATAAAAAGAGTTAATGAAGATATAATGTAGCGTGGAGACTTTACCAAAATGAACAAATACTATGATTTATATGGATCCTCTGATAGATTAAATCTTGAGAATGCAATGGTTACACATATGATTTTGTCAAACAAGAAATTTGATACTATTCATGGAAAGATACCAGAAGATTTGTACAACAGACTTGTGAGAAGAAAGATGAGAGCACAAGAAGAAGATACTAAAATGAGAGAGAATGTGATTAGACAGTTCTGTGAGATAAGAGATGATGACCACCTTAAATAGATCCTCAAGCCACTTGAAACCCTATTAAGAACCAAAAGAAGAATTATACAAATAATGGGAGGTCAGTATGAAGAAGTGAAGACTGAAACTGAACAGGTAGTTGTGCAAGTGCTAGCAAACTTGGTAGCAGGAAAAGATAGCAAAGATCAATCAGTTGCAGAACCAACAGAGAAACAGAGTTCAGAACAAGTAGAGGTAGTTGAAGCTGAGGATATTCCCTCTTCTTCTATAAAAATTGGCACAGAATCTATGGACATTGAAGGAACAAAAGCTACTTTAGACTTAGATGATGTGGTACTCAACAGTTTGGACAACATTATTGACAATTTGGATTTGGGAGAGCAAGAAAAGAGTATTGAAACAGAGACTAATCAAACTGAAGTGTAAATGGAAATAAAGGCCCATACACCTATTGAACCACAAGAAGACATCAGTCTTACTCCTAAGATTGGAAAGGTGAAAGGAATAGGAACATTGATTGAATATTTGAGCAAGGAAGTTGATGACGATGATCAATTAGAGCTGATCACTTCTTTGAACAAAATTATTGGTAAGAATAAGAAAGTTAAGAATTTGAAAGGTAGTCTAAAAGATTTGACTGAGAAACTACAAAGTGTGATATCTACAAAAGTCTTTGATTCAGATCCACTTGAAAGAGCAAAGATGGTAACTAATTCTTTTGATGTTGAGTTCACTAATTTGATTGATATGCTAAGGTTAAGGCTCAGGCAACTTATGAAGCTGAGATGTTGCAAAATATAATTCAAAATATCAAAAATGACATTGAAAGCCTTGACAGACACATTAAGAACTTAAGGAAACATCTTGAGACTGGAAAGTGTTTGTACATTTAGTGTACAAAATCTAAAACTATTTTAATTGAGGAAGAGAAGAACATAAAAGAGAAGCAAGATGAAATTGTAGCAGAGACAAACTCTTTGGCCTGACTAAACATAAAGATCAGCGTAGTTGAGAAAAAGATCAAAAAATTATGTGATGAGATAAGGACTTTGAATTATGAGAAGAACAAGAAAATTATCAGAATAAACATCTTGAGAGAGCATGTCTCAATCAAGTTGATGATAATAAAAGAGCAGCTTGAAGAATGTCTTACTGCTAAGACATCATTTCAGAATTTCAATTTTGAATCCCTTCAAGCCTGTTAGATTGCAGCATACGGATTGAGTACTTTACTCAATGTAGCAGAATCAATAAAGAAGGCATGGGAGAAAGATTTTGAGACTTGGAAGATAGATTTTTTAGATTTTGTTGCAAGCCTACCGGCTTTGCAATAAGATAGTAAGGTAAAAGTTTTGACCCAATTTTGTATATCCCTTTCCACCCTTTATTTTGTCATTGTTGTCAAAGGGGGAGAGATACTTAGAAAATTATCTATATGATAAGGAAGGATACTCATAGGGGGAGTTCTATGGAGTATTATGAAGTGTTAAAGATTATGTGTATATTTTGAGGAGCTATAAGGATAGTATACTTATTTTATGCTATGGCCACAATTTTGATACAAATTTTGAGATTTTGACTTGTACACTTAGCCAATTTTCTCATATGTTGCCACTAGTGACAAAGGGGGAGATTGTTGGCAATTTGGCTAAGGTATGTACATAGATATTGTCATTATGGCAACATATGTTCTCTATGAAGATCACATAAGATGGAAAGTAAGTATGGAAGATCACAGACTAAAACTGTCTAAGTATGAAACAATGTTTTTGAAAGAGCACCCGATACAGTTTGTTTTGGCGAGGTTCACTGGAGCATGATCAGAGTTTGCACAGTTGAACATAGACTCTATGGTGTCTAAGGATACCCCATCTCAGTGTGCAAAAGAGTACGGATAGTATAGACAAAGTTATGATTGTTTTACCGATGACAGAGTATAGCCGACAAAGCAGTTTTGAAGACAAAATTAGTAAATGAATTAAGGGATTATTTTTCTTGTCAAAATAATGACTTAATATTATAAAGAGACAACATCCTAGATGTTTACTCTTGGATAAAGATATGCAAGCTGATAGGAGAAAGATATTATGTTTGTATCTTGTATAAATAAAGATGTATCGAACATACTTGAAAGGTAACATGTAATATATGTAACTTGTGATAGCAGTGAAAGTTGTTGATGTGAAGTTGTAAGTAGTACCATATTGTAATCAGTAAACATTTGTATTACTTGTTTGGGCAGTGAGCTCATCTGGTAATCAAGTTTTGTATCTACAACTCCTAATAGGGTTGAGGCTTCTAACAAGGCCTATAGTCCCTTAACCAGGACTGATACACTATATGATTGTAACAGGCTCCTAACAGGGTCAACATCCTTAATCGGATATCTTTCGATTAGTGGATCTTTGTGGGTACCATCCCCACCAGGGTTTTCCCTTGGCCAGGGTTTCCTTGAGAACATATCATGTGTTATGAGTTCTTTACATTTACTGTTATGTATGCTATTTAGTTTCATATGCTTTGTATGCACTAAAGTACTATGTTATATCCATAAGTGGGCAAAAGTAAAAGTTTGTGAAATATTGATTCACCCCCCCCTCTCAGTATTTCCTATTTCTAACACTAACTAGTCTCCTTATTGCACTAGTGGCTTGGCCAAGGCCACTACAAGCCAAAAATCAACACTAGGGACCCTAGGTTACCAAGTAGCCTTACCTAGGTGCCCTACACCATACTCCCCCACAAACAAAACCTCAAGTCACTCCTGTGACTAAGATATCCTTTGAGATACCAAGATTTTTGAATTCTATAGCTTTGACCCATGTAGCCTTTGATTCAGGTTTGTTCTTCCATTGAATGAGGTGTTCCATGTACACCTTATGTCTAGTGGTCTTCTTGACCCTTGAGTCTAAGACCTTCTCAACTTCTAGCTGTACCCTGGGAGGTAATCCATGAGGTTCTACATCAGCATGAATCTCTACATTGTTGACATCTAGCTTGGTGAGAGGGTCCTTGAATTTGATCAAATTAAATACATTGTACACCAGGGAGATGTTCAGTCCACTTGGTAGGTCTAATTTGTATGCATTAGCCCCATATTTGGCTAGGACTTTGCAGGGACCCACTCTCTTCATCTGCAACTTGGTAGACACACCTTTCTACAACCTTGACTTGTTCATATGAACTATGACACTGTCTCCTACTTCAAACTGAACATCCTTTCTTTTCTCATCTATCTTGGCCTTCAACTTTTGAGTTGATTCTAGGATGTTCTTCCTAACTTGTTCTTGGATCTCGGCCTTCATGGTTTGAGTGAAGTCTTCAGCATGAAAATTCCTATAATCCATGGCTCCAAGGTCTCTGAGCTCACATACACTCCGTGGGTGCATCCCATAGACAATCTCAAATGGACTCTTGCTGGTGGACCTGTTAATACTATCATTGTATGCATACTTTGCTTGGGGAAGAACCACATCCCATGTCTACCCATACTCTTTGGTTAGGCACCTCAACAAGTTGCCTAAAAATCTATTGACCACCTCATTTTGGCCATTAGTTTGAGTGTGGTAAGCTAGACCAAATGAGAGATTGGTACCCAATCTACTCCACAATGTTTTCCAAAAATGGCTCGTGAACTTGACATCCCTATCTGAAACAATGCTTAGGGGTAGTCCATGGATCTTTACAATTTCTTTAAAGAACAAATGAACAATGTTTCTAGCATCATGTGTAGGTTTACAAGGTATAAAATTCCCCATCTTACTAAATTTGTCTGTTGGTACTCTCTAATTTGGCTCAAATTTGGAGTGACCAATTCAAAAATTTCTAAAGGAAAGTGTATGTCCGGTTGAATGGTTGGAAAATTAATGCAAATGTGGAAGACAGATAGAGAAGCCTAGGTTGACATATGAAGGAGAATCTTCTTAAAAGTTTTAGAACCAAATACCATGGGATCCCATAGAATAAATTTTGTGCATACATGGATTTGTAGAAAAGAAAAACACTGTCATATTGCAGGGGGCATAACTTTTTATTCAACTGTTGGATCAAGCTCATTTTTGGATATGTTGTCGCAAACCTAGTTCTCTAGATTCTCACTAGAGTGATTTTCAAAATTCATCTTGGTTCATGAGATACAGTCATCTGAGTGCGGCACTGTCTAAACTGCCCATAAAAAATTCATAGCAATTATCCCACATTGCTCCCAATTTTGAAATTTAAAGTGTTTATATAGAATGCTCCAAACATATGAAATAAATCAAAGTGCTGGAAGCTATGCTTGCCTAGGCTTGTGCGTCCACCTCAATTTTCATGCCAGTGGGCCTAGAAGAAATTTTGCAGAAAGGGACACTTGTTAAGAAGTCTCTAAGTCTCCAAATGATTATGAGACTTAGAGACTTAATCTCCAAGTCTCTAGATAATAGAAGTCTCCAAGTCTCCAAATGATTATGAGACTTAGAGACTTAGTCTCCAAGTCTGTAGATGAGGTTAGTCTCTAAGTCTCCAAATGATTTAGAGACTCAGAGAATTAGTCTCCAAGTCTCTAGATGAGGTTAGTCTCCAAGTCTCCAAATGGTTTAGAGACTTAGAGACTTAGTCTTCAAGTCTCCAAATGTTCATTAAGAGACTTAGAGACTAAAGGCATTCTCCAAATCTCATAAGAAAATCATAAAGAAAGAAATAATTCAGAGACTTAGAGACTTAGTCTCCAAGTCTCCAGATAAAGAAGTCTTACAAAGGAAAGAATTCATTCAAAGACTTAGAGACTTAGTCTCCAAGTCTCCAGATAAAGAAGTCTTACAAAGGAAAGAATTCATTCAGAGACTTAGAGACTTAGTCTCCAAGTCTCCAAATGATTATGAGACTTAGAGACTTAGTCTCCAAGTCTCCAGATGTTCATTTAGAGACCTAGAGACTAAAGAGAATTCTCCAAGTCTCTAAAAGAAACCATGGTCAAGGAAATACTTTAGAGACTTAGAGATTAATGTAGTCTCCAGATCTGCAGATGGACTGGGGTTAAAAGTGAGTTTGTCCAAGCATCCAATGAAATGGTGACAAGTGGCAAGTTCTGGTGGTATGTGTAGATTTTAAAAGTTATAAAAGATTTAAAAATCATAAAGTTCAAACATTGGAGAAATTTTAAAATTTTTCATGACAGAGTTGCTCATGGGAAAATGCCTGGGAGATTCATTTTTTATCAAAATATGATAGTATAATATGTTTCTGAAAATGCCAGAAGATGATGGATGCAATGATGGCAGTTAGAATCAGATCAAATCAAGTTGTTGAGAGCAGTAAATGCTTTTAATCCGTGATTAGATTTTGGGGAGACTTTTTTTCCAAAATTGATTGATTTTGCATATCCAGCAGAGGGAATGAATTAGATTTTTAGTAGATGAAAGGATAAGAGGGTATAGAGGATTAAATCATATTTCAGGGAGGAGTAAAGGACAAAGAAATTAGATTTCCAGTAGATGAGCAGATTTTATGCAAAAAAGGACAAAGTAGATCAGATTTTGGACTAAAATTATATGTGACTTTGCTATGAGGAATGCCCAGAATCTGTTGATGTTTCAAGAAAGATCAATGAAAATTTTGTGTCCTCTGAAGAGAGGAGGTGACTCTATGCTAGAACGAACCTGAGGTATGAAGCCTTGTTTCAGATTTTAGTCTAATGTGAAGAGAACAACAACAATCAGCAAAGGCTTCCAGGTATTCTCCGTTCAATTTTTTATGTGTTCACATGGTCCTTATCAAATGGTTTTGTCATTAAAGAAAAGACATGAGAATGAAATTACATACTTCTGGTTTGAACTGTAAGTTAATTAAAAGTTTGTGAAGTGTGTTTGAAGAAGTTGGTTTGGTAGAAAGTATATATGTCTGCTGCAAGTTGAGAAGGAGAGTTATTGTTGGTGAATAAGTTCCATAGTTTCAAAGAATGTCACATTTCTTTTCATCAAGCATGCAACCGGTTAGTGAAGTTCCTATATCTATTTCTACCAGAAGATATATGCCATTATGTTTTGATGGTATTCATGGTTTATGAAATATCATTCCTAATATTATCAAAGGACATTTGCCTAAGTTTGATGGGAACCATCTTGTTTCAGCCAGTCATCATGTTCAGTTGTTTTGTGACTTGATGTGTGACTTTGAAATTGCTCATGAGGATGTGCATATGAAATTGTTTGTTTAAACTTTAGAAGGTGATGCTAGAGACTAGTTTTCTTTCCTACCAACATGTTCTATTTCATCTTGGAGTGAGTTACATTCAGCCTTCATGGAGCAATTTGGAGAAAGGGTAAGCAAATCTAATTCTTATAGTAAGTTTTTAAAGATTCATGTTGAAAGTGACGAACTTGTTCCTCAATTCAATATCAGATTTGCAGAAGTTTTGAATGAGATCCCTGAAATTTATAGACCTAATGATCAAGTGTGTGTAAGTGTCTACTTTAATGCATTTGATAAGAAAATGAATTACTTATTGAGGGATAAAGACCCTAAATCATTATATCAGGCATTTATAACTGCGATGGATATTAAAAATAATTTGAAGTATGGATTGACTAGAGGTCATTTTGCCATGAATGTCTGCCGGTATAATGAATGTGAAAGGAAAGAAGAATGTAGTGTTGATGCCTCAGTTTCAAATCAGTGTATCAACACTTTTGCTGTAGTTTATAACCAAGTTGAAATTTTAAATCAGGATATGTGTATAAATATTGTTGAGTCTATTTCTATTGATGAAACATGTGTTCATGATGCTACAACAATAAGATATGTTCTAGAATTTTGTAGAATTGAGCAATGCGCTGATATTTTGAATTGTGAATTAGCTACAATAGTAAGTTCTTGTAATATTGATTATGAACATCACATTGTTAGTGTTTCTAGACATGAAGTTGCTGCTTCTATATCTCAGTCTTTTGCAAATGAAGAGGCTGAAAGTTATGTCTCTAATGATGAATTTGAAGTTGCTGCACAAGATGAAGAATGTGATTCACATGCACACTAGTCATAGTCAGAGGAATATAGTGCTGAAAGTGGTCATTCAAGTGAGAATGATAAAGGCACTAATGTTGAGATGTCTTCATATGAGTCGGATGCAACATGGGAAGAAGAAAGTAGTGATGGAAGTGAACACTCCTATGAAGGTGAAGGTACGATTTCCTTTTCTAAATTTGAAAATGAAAATGCATCTTAGTTTTTGCATTATACAAATCAGTTTGAATATAAAAAGTTTGAGAGTGATTTGTCCTCAAAGTATGAAGATAAGGAAATGATGATTCAATGTGATATCAATGAACATGAAGATTTGAATGAAAGGTTATCTAATGGTTCTACATTGGATAATGAAGTTGTAGCATATAGTAGAGAGTTTAGGGGTAAATCATGGTCTTACCATAATGGTTATCCTAAACAAGATAATGAAGAGGATGTAATTATGGATACTATATGCTTGGTAGGTGATGTGGACAGTGAATCTTCATATAGTTCTGATTTTTCTTCATATGCTGAGAGTCTCCATGAAAATGAAATGGGTAGTGAATTTAAAGTGTTTACTAATGTTTTATATGATGAGGATTTTGATGATGATTAGCCTATTTTTTGTCATAGTGTTCAAAGAGGAGTATTGCATGGAGTTATCAATCCATTGTTTGAAGAACACATGGAGGTTTCAGATTTAGTTGAACTGGATGCAAATGATGACATACTATCTTCCTTCTGTGAGAAATTAGAATGTTATTCTTCCATGTGTGACAGAGTTTTAAATGATGATGTTGCATTTTGTGAGTTTGATGATGAAGTGCTTGATAAAGTTGTATTTGAAGATCAGCTGACACTTTATAGTAAATTTAATAATGATTTATGTGATATGAATACTAATCAACATTTTGATTAGGAAGATGCATTGCAAGGTTTTGGAGTAATTTTAGAATTTGATGATGATGATATGTGTGAGTATAAATCTGACTATTCATTTGAACTCCAACCAACTACTCTTGAGGATATGCAAAGTCAAGGTATGAATGATGGTTTTTATCAAATAGAGTATGAGACTTTTGTGTTTCCACTTGATAGCATGCATGCATCAGTAGATGAAGATCAGTTTCAGTTTGATGGTGGTATTCATGAGCATGCTGAGTCTTATTTTCATAGTGAGCAAGATGAAGAAAGTGTTTCAAGTTTTTACATGCACTATGAAAATGAAGATAGATATTTTGTTTTGTTTAATGAGCTGATTGAGAGTATTGATATGCTTGGTGAAACAAATGGGAATAAAATGTCTAGCTTACCTCAAGAAGAAAGAAATGAAAATAAGGTATATGACAGAGGTAAGAAGTTTAAAAAAATTTCTGGTGACCCGAGGCCATCATTTGTACAGAGTAGGAGTAGTTTTCTTGCTTTCAATAAAAATTTTCGAGAGGGGTTCTTGTTTGGTTTTTGTGAAAAGAAGTTGTCAAGATGATTCTCTTTAGGTGGTCTACTTCAACCATGAGATTCTGAAGTTCTCTGCATGCTCGCATGGGGTATGCATCCACAGTCAGAGCCACTGTTGGTACTCTCAAATTTGGCTCAAATTTGGAGTGACCAATTCAAAAATTTCTAAAGGCAAGTGTATGTTCGGTTGAATGGTTGGAAAATTAATGCAAATGGGGAAGAGAAATAGAGAAGCCCAGGTTGACATATGAAGGAGAATCTTCTTCAAAGTTTTAGAACCAAATACCATGGGATCCCACAGAATAAATTTTGTGCATACACGGATTTGTAGAAAAGAAAAACATAGTCATATTGCTGGGGGCATAACTTTTTATTCAACCATTGGATCGAGCTCATTTTAGGATATGTTGTCAAAAAACTAGTTCTCTAGATTCTCACTGGAGTGATTTTTAAAATTCCTCCTGGTTCGTGAGATATAGTCGTTTGAGTGTGGCACTATCTAAACTGCCCATAAAAAATTCATAGCAATTATCCCACATTGCTCCCAATTTTGAAATTTAAAGTGTTTATATGGAATGATCCAAACATATGAAATAAATCAAGGTGCTGGAAGCTATGCTTGCCCAGGCTTGTGCATCCACTTCGATTTCTGTGCCAGCGGGCCCAAAAGAAATTTTGCAGAAAGGGACATTTGTCAAGAAGTCTCTAAGTCTCAAAATGATTATGAGACTTAGAGACTTAGTCTCCAAGTCTCTAGATAATAGAAGTCTCCAAGTCTCCGAATGATTATGAGACTTAGAGACTTAGTCTCCAAGTCTCTAGATGAGGTTAGTCTCCAAGTCTCCAAATGATTTAGAGACTCATAGAATTAGTCTCCAAGTCTCTAGATGAGGTTAGTCTCTAAGTCTCCAAATGGTTTAGAGACTTAGAGACTTAGTCTCCAAGTCTCCAGATGTTCATTCAGAGACTTAGAGACTAAAGACATTCTCCAAATCATATAAGCAAATCATAAAGAAAGAAATGATTTAGAGATTTAGAGACTTAGTCTCCAAGTCTCCAGATAAAGAAGTCTCACAAAAGAAAGAAAGAATTCAGAGACTTAGAGACTTAGTCTCCAAGTCTCTAAATGATTATGAGACTTAGTCTCCAAGTCTCCAGATATTCATTCAGAGATCTAGAGACTAAAGGGAATTCTCCAAGTCTCTAAAAGAAACCATGGTCAAGGAAATGCTTCAGAGACTTAGAGATTAATGTAGTCTCCAGATCTCCAGATGGATTGGGGTTAAAAGTGAGTTTGTCTGAGCATCCAATGAAATGGTGACAAGTGGCAAGTTCTGGTGGTATGTGCAGATTTTAAAAGTTATAAAAGATTTAAAAATCATAAAGTTCAAACATTGGAGAAATTTTAAAATTTTTCATGATAGAGCTACTTATGGGAAAATGCTTGGGAGATTCATTTTTTATCAGAATATGGCAGTATAATATGTTTTTAGAAATGCTAGAAGATGAAAGATGTAATGATGGCAGTTAAAATTAGATTAGATCAAGTTGTTGAGAGCAATAAATACTTTTAATCCGTGATCAGATTTTGGGGAGACCTTTTTTCCAAAATTGATTGATTTTGCATATCCGGTAGAGGGAATGAATCAGATTTTTAGTAGATGAAAGAATAAGAGGGTACAAAGGATTAAATCATATTTTAGGGAGGAGTAAAGGACAAAGAAATTAGATTTCCAGTAGATGAGTAGATTTTATGCAAAAAAGGACAAAGTAGATCAGATTTTGGAGGTGCCCGAGAAGATCATATTTTCAAAGAAGAAAGAAGACAAATGAGATCATATTGCAGAGTGGGTAGGTGTTGGTCAAGTGTAGATTTTAGGGTTTCTCTCTTAGTCTATTTATTCTCTTCTTTTCTTAGTGTAAAGGGTTCCTGTCCTTGTTTCTTCTTCTGTTCTGTTGAAGGGTTTCAGACTAGTTCTGCCCTCTCCTTCAAAAGATTTTACACCAGGCTTCTAGATGATTTTGAATGTATTTCTGCATAACAAATTTCCCAACCTTGTCTATGCTTTGAGTTTTCTGTCCTTAATGTATTGAAGCAAGAATATTTTAATAAGATACAGTGCAGTCCCTATTCTCTATTGTTATGTCTCTATGCATTCTGTTGATGTTCTTGTATGTTTTGTTTGTAAGGCATCTAAAAACATACCAACTACAAGGTAGTTTGTTTAATTATTTGTGAGTTTCTTTTAGGGAGAGAATTAAATTTCATAAGTAGTTTCAAAGAGCAGACATTATTGAAGGATTTGATGCAACAATTTGGAAGTGAGAGGATAGTTTGTAAGGCACTCTGTCTGGATTGCATACAGTCTGTTAGGCATTTTGTAGTATTTTGTTTGATTTATAACTTGTGGATTATATCTTTTGACTCCTTGCCCAAGAATAGGCATTGGTTGGTTGTTTATGATGTAGTTATCTTTAAGTCTTCAAACAAAAAATTTCATCACCAGTTCTTTTATGTTTTTAAGTTTCATGCATATTGTGAAAGGACTATATCCAGGTGATATAGTTCAAATTGTTGATTCCTTGGAGAGAGAATCAAAGGTTAACCTTCCTTGAGTTGTACTCATAAAAGGAAGAAGGATTCATATCCTTATGCCATTGTTCATTTTTTTACATTAGTAGTTTCATTTGTCACATTCTATAACAGGTTGTTCTCAGCTGTTTACAGAATCATCTTTCATTGAAGTTGATTTGAGTAACATAATAGCATGACAGTGAAGACCTAATCCACTAATCAAAAGCTTACTTGAAATATAGTAACCTACTCATAGGCAATACCTGCCTGAGTCCTATGGAGCTCAAAGCAGAAGGGGGATCTTATCCAATCCTCATCAATTAAGCTTTTCTTGCAAACTTGGAGTCCTTTTTAGCTGAGAACCAAGCCCATATTTTAGCCAAGTTTGATCCTACAAAAAAAATCCCTAACACTATCTACCACAACATAGATGTTGTCATGACCATGCTTTGTCTTCGGTAAGCTGACAATGAAATCCATTCTCACACACTCCCATGGTCTATTTGGCACTAGTAGAGGTTGGTACAAACCTGCATTGCTAGATCCTCCTTTTGCCTTCATGAACACTACACATTGCTCAACATATTTTGTTACATCCCTAACCAACTTTGGCCAATGATAAAACCTTTGCACAAGGTCTATGGTTTTGTTCATCCCAAAATGACCACTCAAGCTACCATTATGCTTCTCCTGAATGAGGTTTTCTGATGCAGGAGCATCTTGGGTGTAAGAATAATCTTGCATCACCCAAAAATATTTCTGATTTTATTTCCAATAAGGGCTATCTTGTGCAGAGCTGCTATTTATGGAAACTTACTATTTTTAGTAAGTTGGTCATACGATCTCAGAATATTTTGATTTCACATGTGGAGGTTCATCTTAGTCATATCAGCTTGCTAGTAAATTTTCATGGCTAGATCAATTCTAGTTTTGAAGATATTGAAGATTTTTGGTATTGGCAGCAGGGTACAGAAACTTTGAACTCAGTTTTGAAGGCTTTAGAGGCCCCAAATGAGGTCAAATTTTTAGCTGAATGAAGCTTTCTTAATTCAAGCATTGTAGAGCTCCTCGCGCCCTTTCCAAATTGGGGTCATAATAGTCAATTAGGTCAACTTGTGATGACTTATGGTCTCCGAAAGTCGGGCCACCTGAAATGGCAAAAAATAATTTTCCTTCAAAATTTATGTTTGGGTTTCAAAAGTTATTTTGAGCTGACTTTGATGTAATAAAATAAAAAATAAAATAATTCTAAGTTTGGTCGGCCCTAAGGGCAAAATTTTTGGAACCTTCTCGGGCGGTGGAAATTGCGTATATAAAGAAGGCCCCTGGTGTTGTCTAGGGCAGTTCTGGGTAGATCTGGGTAATGATTTGAGGCTTTTTCCTACAGAATATTATAAAGGGAATGCCCATGTGGCTTTTCATATTGTAATTTTGAAATTTGTAATTCCACATTTGTGGAGATAATAAGAAGCCCATTTTTTGTTCTTGCAAATTGTTGTTATTTCTCTGTTTCTGTTATGTGTTTGTGGTATTAAGGGGAGCACCCTTCATCAAGTGGTATCAGAGTAGGAGTTCCTGAGTGTGTAAATAGATCACTGACTATGAGGCAGTTTGCACTAGGACCATGGTTAGGGTTTAAGCGCACATCATTAAAATGCCTCCATGAAGGGAATGTGGTGGAAGAGCTGGTGTTGTAACACTTGAGGTTAGAACGCTCTAGAGACAAGTGCGAGCATTGCAAGAAGTGACTTGCAGAGGAATGAATCTTAATGTCAAAGATGAAAGTGAGGATGAAGTCGAGGGAGAAGGAAATTTTGATCAAGAAGAACGTGAAATTTTGAACTAGGAGGAAGAAAGACTTTTTTAGGCCATTTCCAAGATCGAGAAAAGACCTAAGATTGAGGTTCTTGCATTTTCAAGAAATCTTAACCCAGAAGAATTGATCGACTAGATCAATGAATGTGAAGAATATTTTGAGTATGAAGATATTGAGGATCCTGATAAGTTCAAATTCGCAAAGGCCAAACTAAAGGGTCATGCAAAGATCTGGTGGCAAGAGATTCAATTGGAGCGAAATAGAAGAGGAAAGGATAAAATCACAAGATGGGATCAAATGGTGGACAAATTGAACTGAAAATTCATTCTTGTTGATTATGAGATTGACCTACTAAAGAAAATGCAAATTTTGAAGCAAGCAGGAAGATCTGTTCAGGAGTATACAAAGGATTTCTATCAAATCCTCATCAAAACAGGCCATGCAGAAGTTGATAATGAGAAAGTTGCCCATTACATTAATGGGTTGAGGCCGAGCATTCAAGAGGAGTTGAATCTGGTTTGAATGAACAGTATTGAAGAGGCATACCAATTTTCCCTAAAAGTAGAGGAAAAGTTGAACAAGAAGTTCAAGAGTAGATAAAATAGAAGAGGTCATGGTGGACGATCTGGTGGACAGTCATATGGAGGCCGAAATGAAGATCTAAAAAAGAAGGATAAGGCCAGTAGTAGTTAGAATTAGAGGGGAAGTAATTCCAATCACTTCCAGGATTAGAGTAATAGAGATCAGAGGGGAAGAGGAAGAGGATAAGGATCTAGAAGAGGAGGCTTTCGTGGGACATGTTTTCACTATGGAGAAGAAGGTCATAAGGCATTTGAATGTCCTCAATGCCAAGGAAGGATAGATAGGAGAAACAAAGGCAAGGTCAAAGTTGCACATGTAGATGAAGATGCCAGATCATCACATTTTGAAGATGCTGAAAGAGGAGAAACGTTGATTAATAGAAGAGTCCTGCTGAGTGGTGAGAATGAACCCGAGGAAAGGAGGAGCTTGTTTCGCACTAGATGCAAGTTTGAGGGTAAGTGTTGTGATGTGATTATTGATAGTGGAAGCACTAAAAATTTGGTGTTAGAAGAGATGGTGACAAATTTGAAGCTCACGAGACAAAAACACCCACATCCATACCGGATTGCCTAGGTGCAGGATGACCACAAGGTCATGGTCAATGAACAATGCCTAGTGAAGTTCAAGATTGGCGGATACCATGATGAGGTACTATGTGATATCATATCTATGGATGCATGTCATATGTTGTTGGGTAGACCATGGTAGTTTGATAGGTGTGCTGTACATGATGGTCGTGTGAACATCTATTCCCTAACAAAGGAGGGAGTGCGACATAAGCTAAAGCCATTGAATGACATAGAAGAAAAGGTATGTGGTAGTGCAAGAATAACTTTTGTTGATGGAAGAAAATTCCTAGATGGTATTAGGCATGAGCATGTGTGTTTTACTTTAATTCCAAAAGCTGGTAAAGAGGAAGTAGAAGATGTGCCTATAGAAGTTGCAGATTTGTTGAATGAGTTTCAGGATATTATATCTGATAATGTACCTGATGGATTACCACCAATATGGAAGATCAATCATCAGATGGACTTGATTCTAAGAGCCAGCTTGCCAAATAAGGCAACACATAGAATGACACTAGTAGAAAGTGAAGAGCTAAATAGACAAGTACATGAGCTATTACAGAAGGGGTTGATACAAGAGAGTCTGAGTCCTTGTGCTGTACCAGCGGTATTAGAACCAAATAAGAATGGAGAATGGAGGATGTGTACAGACTCTAGGGCAATAAACAAGATCACAATCAAGTACATGTTTCCATTGCCACAGATGGATGATATTATGGATTGTTTGAGTGGGGTTGTGTATTTCTCAAAGATAGATCTGAAGAGTTGATATCACCAAATTCAGATTAGAGAAGGAGATGAATGGAAGTCTACCTTCAAGACAAAGGAAGGACTGTATGAGTGGTTAGTCATGCCTTTTGGGCTAACCAATGCATTGAGCACTTTCATGCGGTTCATGAATGAGGTTCTAAAAGAATTTTTGGGTAAGTTTGTCATTGTTTACCTGGATAATATTTTGATTTTTAGTAAGAAATTGGAGGAGCATATGATGCATATTTGTATGGTGCTTGAGAAACTGACAGAAGAGAAATTGTTGATTAACTTGAAGAAGTGTAGTTTTGTGAAGAAAGGGCTAGTATATTTGGGATTTGTAGTTTTAACAGAAGGTCTAAAAATAGACCCAGAGAAAGTATAGGCTATCCTTGAATGGCCTACTCCAAAGAGTGCTACTAAGGTAAGATCTTTTCATGGTTTGGCTAGCTTTTACAGAAAGTTTATCAAAAATTTTAGCAGTATTTTTGGATCCTTGATTGAAACAATGAGAGGAGATAGAAAAGAGTTTAAGTGGACTAATGGGGTAGAAAAGAGTTTTCAATTGTTGAAACAAAAAGTTACAGAATAACCTGGTTTAGCACTTTCAGATTTTAATAAGGTGTTTCAAGTAGACTGTGATGCTAGTGGTACTGCAATAGGAGTTGTTATGAGCAAAGAAGGTAAACTTGTTGCTTATTTTAGTAAGAAGTTAAATGATGCCAAGAGAAAATATTATATTTATGATCAGGAATTTTATGCTATAGTTCAAGCATTGAAGAAGTGGAGACACTATCTACTTCCTAAGGAGTTTGTTTTGTATACTGATCATCAAGCTTTGCAGTATTTGAATATTCAAGGAAAGTTGAATTAGAGGCATTTGAAATGGGTTGAGTTTTTGCAGATTTATACATTTGTTTTGAAACACAAGAGTGGAAAGTCTAATAGGGTTGCAGATGCTCTTAGCAGAAGGAAACTATTACTAACAGAAATGTAGATTGAGGTGATTGGGTTCAAGGAACTCAAGAATTTGTATCTTGAGGATCTTGATTTTGGTGAAGCTTGGAAAGCTTGTAAAGAGCCTGTTACTCTAGACAGAATGAAGTGGTTGGATTTTATCATTTAGGATGATATGCTATTCAGAGTGAGTTAGTTGTGCATTCCACAAAGTTCTATGAGAGAGAATCTCATCAAGGAGAAGCATAGCAGACGATTGGCTGGACATTTTGGTCAAGATAAAACCCTTGGTTTGGTTGGTGAGAATTATTATTGGCCACAGTTGCAGCAAGATGTCAAGAAGTTTGTACAAAGTTGCAGAGTATGTCAGATGGCGAAAGGAGTGAAGCAGAATACAAGGTTGTATTAGCCATTACCTGTACTAGAGAAGCCTTGGGAGGATATCAGTATGGACTTTGTTCTTGGTTTACCGAGGACTCAGTGGGGACATGATTCAATTTTTGTGGTGGTTGATAGATTTTCAAAGATGACACATTTTATTCCCTACAAGAAGACTAATGATGTTGTTCATGTAGTAGAATTATTTTTCAGAGAAGTAGTGAGACTACATGGTTTGCCAAAGACCATAGTTTCAGATCGGGACACTAAGTTTGTTGGGTATTTTTGGTGTACATTGTGGAAGAAGTTGAAGAGAAATTTAAAGTTTAGTTCATCACATCATCGACAGACTGATGGACAGATAGAGTTGGTGAATAGGATTTTGAGAAATTTGCTGAGGTGTTTGGTTGGAGATAAGCCAACATGATGGGATTTGATTTTACTACAGGCAAAATTTGCATACAATAATTCTGTTAATAGGAGTACTGGTAAATCACCATTCTAGATTGTATATAGAAGTAGTCCAAGAAATGCATCTAAGTTGAGAAAGATAGATAAAGGAGAAATAAGTAGTGCTAAAGTTGAGGATTTTGTAGAACATTTGAAGAACATCCATGAGGAGGTGAGGAAGCATATTACCAAGATGAATGCGTAGTATAAGGCTAAGGAAGATGAGAAAAGGAGGCATAAGGAATTTCAGGTTGGAGATGAAGTCATGGTTCATTTGTGAAAGGAGCGATTTCTAGCTAGTACATACAACAAGCTGAAAATGAAGAAGTTTGGGCCATGTAAGATACTATAAAAGCATGATTTAGGAAATGCATATGAGGTAGAATTTCCTACTGAGCTAAATATTTCACCAGTATTTAACATTTCAGATTTGATAGAGTATCATGAGGGAGGTGTTGAAGATGTGATTACAATAGCATAGTGGAGTATTCCAGCAACTAGTTAAGATACCAAGGAGATTGATGACATATTAGATAGTCGTGTTGGTAGAAGCACACAGAATAGGACATATGAAGAATATTTGGTCAAGTGGAAAGGATGACCTGTTGAAGATTCATCATGGTTGACAAGGGAGGAGGTTAACTGTCTTGGTTTTCCTCTTCACACCTAAGACGTGATGGGGTCACTTCTCAAATTACCCTGAGTGTCTGATGCAAGAGCATCTTGGGTGTAAGAGCAATCTTGCATCACCCAAAAATATTTCTGGTTTTGTTTTCAATAAGGGCTATCTTGTGCAAAGCTGCTATTTATGGAAACTTACTATTTTTAGTAAGTTTGTCATATGATCTTAGAATGTTCTAATTTCACATGTGGAGGTTCATCTTAGTCATATTAGCCTGCCAGTAAAGTTTCATGGCTAGATCAAGTCTAGTTTTGAAGATATTGAAGATTTTCAGTATTGGCAGCAGGGTACAAAAAATTTGAACTCAGTTTTGAAGGCTTTAGAGGCTCCGAATGAGGTCAAATTTTTGACTATATGAAGCTTTCTTGATTCAAGCATTGTAGAGGTCCTTGCACCCTTTCTGAATTGGGGTCATAATAGTCAATCAAGTCAATGCATGATGACTTATGGTCTCTGAAAGTTGGGCCACTTGAAATGGTAGAAAATAATTTTCCTTCAAAATTTATGTTCAGGTTTCAAAAGTTATTTTGAGCCAACTTTGATGTAATAAAATGAAAAATAAAATAATTCTAAGTTTGGTCGGCCCTAAGGGAAAAATTTCTGAAACCTTCTTGGGGGGTAGAAATTGCCTATATAAAGAAGGTCTGTAGTGTTGTCTAGGGTAGTTTTGGGTAGATCTAGGTAATGATTTGAGGCTTTGTCCTATAGAATATTGTAAAGGGAATGCCCATGTGGCTTTGCATATTGTAATTCTAAAATTTTTAATTCCACATTTGTGGAGATATAAGAAGCCCATTTTCTGTTCTTGCAAATTATTGTTGTTTCTCTATTTCTATTATGTGTTTGTGCTATTAAGGGGAGCACCCTTCATCATTTTCCCTCATGGATCTCTTGGGAACACACAACTAATGTCCCCTAAAAAACAAGCCACTTTGCAAGGTAAAATAAAAAATATTTCTATGAAAATGATTGTGAAAATTAGAGCATACCTTGTAGGCTTCACCAAAGTCTTCATCATCCTTATAGAGGTCTTTGAAACTCTCTATCCCAATGCTACTTAGCTACACTTCTTGGATGGTTAGAAGCCTCCTACTTAATGTATCTGTAACCTTATTCAACAGCCCCTTTTTGTGCTTGATTGTGAAGGTGAATGCTTGAAGATATTCCATCCACTTAAGGTGTCTATTTCTCAATTTCTCTTGTGTGTTTATGTAGCTAAGGGCTTGGTTGTCAGTAAACACCACAAACTCCTTTGGTATCAAGTAATGTCTCCACTTTCTTAGTGATTGTACCAAAGCATATAGATCCAAATCATAAGAAGAGTACTTCTTCTTAGCTTCATTTAGTTTCTCACTAAAGAAGGATACTAGTCTACCTTCTTGGCTTAACACACCCCCTACTACCATCCCACTACCATCACACTCCAAGATGAACAATTTGTCAAAGATAGGTAGCCTAAGGATAGGTTGTGTTGCTACTTGTTCCTTCAGCCTTTTGAATGCTTGGTCTGCTGTAGAAGTCTATTTAAACTTGGTCTTGAGACCACCTTTAATAGTGTCCACCATTGGTGCACTAATACCACTAAACTACCTTATGAACTTTCTATAAAATTGAGCTAACCCATGAAAGCTCCTCACCTCTGTTGCTATGGTTGGTGTAGGTCAACTTAAGATAGCTTCCACCTTGCTTGGATCCATTTTTAATGATCCATGGGATACTAAAAACCCCAAGTAAACAAGCTCTTATTTGAAGAACTCACACTTTTCTAGGTTGATGGATAACTTCACCTCCTGCAGCCTTTTTAGGACCATCTCCACATGTTTCAAATTCTCTTTTGTTGTCTTACTAAAAATGAGTATATCATATAGATATACTACCACAAATATCCCTATGAAATCCTTAAGCACTTCATTCATGAGCCTCATGTATGAATGTGCTAGGTGCATTTGAGAGGCCAAATGGCATAACTCTCCATTCATACAACCCATCAATGGTATTAAAGGTTGTCTTCCACTCATCACCATCCTTTATTCTAATATGATGGTATCCACTTTTAAGGTCCAATTTGGTGAAGTACATTTCCCCTCCAAGTCAGTCCATTGAATCCTCAATTCTAGGTATGGGGAACCTATACTAGATTGTGATCCTATTTATGGCTCTTGAGATTGTACAAAGCCTCCACTTTCCACCTTTTTTTGACACCAACACAATCAGGAATGCACAAGGGCTTATGTTCTTCCTAATCAACCCCTGATCCAAAAGTTATTGTACTTGTCTAGCCACCTCCAAGTTTTTCTTTGGAGTGATCTTGTAAGCTATCTTATTGGGAAATGATGCACCTGGTACAAAGTCTATTTGATGACTTATCACTCTCATAGGAGGTAAGGTTGTTGGGGTACCATCACTGACCATGTCTTTGTACTTCTCAAGCAACTCTTGAATTGCTGATGGCAATGGCTGTGTTTTCATTTTCTCCTCCTCTTTGGGTTTGTATAGCATACTCATCACTATCCTTATCCTTGAGGGCTTTGATGAACTCTTTCCTACCACTCATCAATATGCTAGGAGTCTTGGACTAAGATTCATCCTCTTCCAACAAGGACTAAATCTAGAATGTCTTGTTATCTTTCTTGAAAGATATAGAGTTCTCCTTTCCATCATACACTGCACTCCAATAAAATTTCCAAGGCCTACCTAACAAAAAGTGCCATGCATCCATAGGCAACACATCATAAAGTAGCATGTCCTTATACCCTACAATAGAAAACTCCACCCAAGTCTACTCATTCACCAAGACACTCTACCCTTTATTCAGCCATGTCACCTTGTATGGATTGACATGAGGGATCTTGTCCAATTTCAGCCTCTTCACATCTTCTTCTAATATGATATTGTCCATGGAGCCTAAATCCACAATCACCTTACACACTTTGCCAAGGATTTTACACCTCATCCTAAATAGGGCTCTCCTATGCTTGGGTTCATCCTTAACCGACCGTCTAATCAAAATCCTCTTAAACATTATATTTTCTCCCATTTCTAATTCAATATGGTCAACCTCAGGTGTCTTGACACTTTCTGTGTCTTCATGGGCATATGCAATCCTCTTTCCACTATTTGACGAGGTAGGCTTATCAGGACACCTATAAGCCAGGTGACCCAATTGGCCACAATTGTAACATTTCATACTTGCAAAGTATGAGTTTCTCTTGCCTATTCCTCTTCCTCTATTAGGGCCTCCTTGTGTACCTCTACCTCTAGATTGACCCACTCTTGAATTGGTTTCACCTCCATGCTTGGTCATCTTGGATTCTCCTTGGTTTATCTACTCATTACCCCTACCTTGATAACCACCTTGGTTACCCACTTGATCTCTACCTTTGTCTCTACCCTATTATTGGATTCTCCCTTCTTGTTCCTCTCTTCAACCTTGAGAGCTAACTAATGGCACTTTTGAATAGTGGTTGGAGTCCACAAGCTTATCTCTTCCTAGATGTTCCATTTGAGACCACCTAAATATTTGGCTACCTTAATGGATTCCTCTTCTTGGATCTTGGACCTAAGGCATAGCTTTTGAAACTCCTCTATATAAGAGGCCACATCTAAGTCCTTTTGTTTCAATCCTTGTCTCTTCTTATGAAGTTGTATTGCATAGTCTTTAGGTAGGTAGTTTTCCTTCACCTTTGTCATCATGGCTTTCCAATTGGCTATAGGTAGCTTTCCCATCCCGACTCTTTCATCTTGTAGGTACTTCCACCATGTTAAGGCTGATCCTCTCAATCTTGATTTGGAAACCTTGATCTTTTTTACTTTTGTCACACCCTCACACTCAAAATGGTTTTCCATCCCCTCAATCCATTCCATGACTATTTCAATGTCTATTTTCCCACTAAACAATACTAGTCCTTCAAATGCCTTTGCCTTCAATGCTTTGATTTCTTTCAAGAATGGTTGCTAATTCACTAGAGGGCCTGGTTTAGGGATGATATCATCTTCATCCATAAGGTTTTTACCTTTATCACCATTTTTAACATCTATATTCTGTTCTAGGGATCTCTGATCAAGTACTTCTTGGAGTTTGATCCTCATCTCATCCATGGCATCTTCAATGAGTCTATCCCTCTCCTTTTTCTCTTCCACCTCTCTAGCTAGCTTTGCATTTGTAACCATAGTGATCTCCCCTACTGATTCACCAGTATATAGATACATACACTAACCTCCAAATCTTTAACCCTGCTCTAATACCAATCTGGTGTAACACAAGTCTTTCTCTCTCTATCCTAGCCTCTTCTAGGATCTAACAAGCCTATATTTATAGCCTATAGGGAACTAACCTAGTATCCCCATAAGGATTCACAATCCACAATCCTTTTCTATTCAACTTACGACACCAAAGTTTGAATCAAGCTCTCTTCACAACATCACTCCGTAGCTACCTTCTAGCTCCACCATCCTTAAAATAGGGATTTTTGTCTATGCTGACCCTCAAATAGAGAGGAGGGTTAATTCATGAAGAATTTGGTCCAAAACCATGTTTAAGTCCACTACTTTCAATGGTAGCCCTATCGCTATCAAGATCTCCTTGCTGGTTATCCCAAAAAGGCTACAAGGCTAATTGGTCTAACTGGTCATCTTTTTTTTAATAGTTCAAAAACACTCTAGACAAGGTACACAAAAAATTGTAGACTTGAGTACCCTTTTGGAAGGGCCTTCAGATTCTTTTGGTCTCCTTCCTCCAACCTATCCGTACAGGGGTTTCCTTGTTTCTTGACTGAACTAGTGAAGGTTTGAAGTTTATCATGTTCAAACCAATCACCAAGGCTTCTCATTGTTGGAGATGATTTATAACACTTCTGGCCTCCTCTCCACATGCTCATATTGAAGTAATGAATGCCTTCAATCGCTCTTCATAGCTCTGGAACACATTGTAATCCCTAGCCATGCACTCCTGGCTTGCCTATGGCATCACATTAAAAATAATTCCCATGATTTCTAGGGCCCATCCTTGCACCATCATATAATAAAAGGAGTCTAGTCATAGATACCAAAGGGTCATACAATTTGTAAGGTGGGAGAGTGACCTAGCTCTCCATTTTATGAAACTCTATCTTGACCAACCTGAGATAGGCCAGAAAATAAAAGATAAACTAAAAACTATTGAAAACTCACAAAATGATCAACTAACACCACTAAGAATCAAACAAAATACTAATATAACACATGCAATCCTTACAGTCACTCCGTTAATCCATTTTCAAGCTCTGTTACACACTAAGTCTTTTAGTTCCTCACAAAATTACACAACAAATACTCATTCCAGGTCCTAGTTTCCATAAAACATGACTCCCAATGCTCTAATTTAGGGGTTTTTAACATTACATACCAAATCCCATGAGTTAGGACCTTTGGGTCAGGATTTGGGCCTTCTTGAGTCATTTCGTCCATTTTATGAAATGTTGTCATGACAACTTTCAAAGTTGTCACAACTGTTGGTGGCTTAGTAAACCACTTGGTCACACCCTTGTGTGACTTACTATTGACCTTTCTAGGATCCATAAGACCGTAATCAACCTCATAAAACATCAAAGAGGCAATTTTAAATCTTGTACAACATTATCCGCTATTTGGCAACTTTAGCTAAGTTGGCCACATCTAACACAACCTGACTCAACAAGACTCAACAAGGACTTAGGGAAAATAAGAAAAGCTAACAACTAACCAAAACACTTGAGAGACTAACTAGTCTCCTTATTGCACTAGTAGCTTGGCCAAGGCCACTACAAGCCAAAAATCAACACTAGGGACCCTAGGTTACCAAGTAGCCTTACCTAGGTGCCCTGCACCACTATAGAGCTGACATGTTTGGTGGCCTCTTTTATAAATAAGTAGAGATGTTCTAGGATTTAGAGTAGTAGTTTTAGGAGATAGAATCTAAAGTTTTGGACCCTTGCATGTATGAGGAATGATTTGTAATTGAATTTCATTGTATTGGTTGTAACTGGGAAGGCCTTATATCCTAACATGTATGAACTTTGAATAAGTTCATAAAAGATATATGTATTCCTTGTGTCCCTCTTTGTGTTGTGGCTTCCAAGTTGTTAATCTACAAGTAGGATTGGTCTTGGGAGTTCTTTAGGTCCCATAACCCATCCCCTCTTGCATGAAGATTGGAAATTTTCTCCATTTCACAGAATTTCTATAGAGCCTCGCATCCTTCAGAATTTTGACCCAAAATAGAATTTAAGCCATTGATCTTGGATCGTCCAATAGTTAAAAATGTTAGATAGCTGAGAGGGGGTGAATCAATTAAGTCTAGTTATCCTACAATCCCAAATACTCCATGATGTATAAAATAAATCTTTTAAATAATTTAACCAACTCGGTAATATATCAACTGTGCCTTTCTGTTCATCTTTTGAATAGCAATAAATTAACTAGTGTATTTACCAATCAATCCAATTATAGTAATGTGTAAAGTAAACTAACAGTTCAACACATCCATACACATATAACTCTTTGATTTTTAATGTGGAAACCCTATTAGGGGAAAAACCACCTGGAACCGGTAACCCAAAATAATTTCACTCTTCTAAAGTGAGCTTGGTTAAGAGCCAACCCTATTAAAGGTTACAAAATACACTATAAGGTGTGACCTGGCTAGAGGATTTAGCACTAACAGTTCTCCCTTGACCAAACATTCAATATGAGGTCAACACAAAAACAATCAACATTCATTGAATGTCACATTGAAATATAAAGACTGTTAAGTCCCACTCAGTTAAGAGATTTATCTATAGAAATGGTTAGAATGTTACAATAATGATTTGATTCAAATACAATTTGTTTTGCATATTTTTAGATCTATGCTAAGCTCAATGCCTCGAATGAATAATCTCAATTCAATCTCTCTATTTCCTCCAACTTTGTTCTTCTTGGTAATGCTTTCTCTGACACTTAGTGTTGTTTGTAGAATTGCTTAGTTCTGTCTTCAACCAGTTAGACTAGCTTCACATGAATTTAATCTTCTACACACATTCCATAATTTAATCTGAATCATGTGTCTCCTTTTATAGACATAATAAACTATTTTATTTCCATCCATAGATTTTGCCTCTTAATCTTCACCTTTGGTTTTGCCGCTTTAACCTTCCTTAGAAGTTGTGTCAATGACACGTTTCTTTCTCATTCATCCAATCATCTTTGATTTTTGTCAATCATTTGATCATCATAAAAAACATTATCATTTACCTCAGAATCATCAATAATTTTCCAACTCATCATCTTTAGTTGGCAGTCATAAGTTCCATTTATTTCTTTCACTCGGTCAATACTACATTACATTGGTGATAACTAGCTCGGTTAACATTGTATTCAATATACACTACACTTTCTCGATGTACAGTATTCCAACTCAGTGCATACTAAGTTCTTCATTTACCGACCACATAAACTTGTGCAATCTTGATCTTCAATCCATAATAGAATCATGTAAAACAATCAAATCACTATTATAATGTCATGTAGACACATCAATAAGTTACTTAATTAATACCATATCCATATCAATCTCATACATCTCATTTTCATGTAGATATCTGATTCCTTCACCAATATTTCCTTCTTAAGATGTTTGTAACCATCATGATAAGTACATTTAAAACTAGTTGACATCAATGACAATACATTAAATGATTTAATGTCTCACATATACAATAGTAGCTCGATGATCATCAATCACTATCTTTTGTAGTCTACCAATCTCTCCCTTAAGATATTTAATCAGTTGTAGTCTAGCAATCTCTCCCTTTGGCATTGATGGAAACACAACATGAAATATACCATAGAATACCAAACATCTATTCTCAACTTTCTATGCAAATGTTGTAACTCGGTAAGCTCTCCCTATCTTATACATTTAATATGTTTAATCACTACACAACATCAATACTCTCCCTTTCTTCTTGTAGTCTCTCTCCCTATAGATTTAACTTGAATGTTTCATGTAATCTCTCTCCCTTTGAAAACAATTACAAAAAAAAATTACCTCTTCAATAGCCAAAATAATATCTTTGTTATTCAATTCAAATCTAGTACTTCGCATGTATTTGATATTCAATTTCAATTTGTCTTCCATCCTTTAGTTTTCACAGCCTTAGGAATCCCAAAGTGTAAACATTATTCATCAACATCATTTGATATTCTAATAAAGTATAGGTTGATGCAACCTCCTAATCACCTTAGTGGTTGATGGACAGGGGATAGATCCCTAGTCTATTCCTCAAGTACTCAAATGTGTCCTTCATTAAGGGTTTAGTAAATATATCATCAATTTTCTCTTGTGATTTCACATACTCTAATATTACTTTCTTTTCTTGAAATTGTTCCCTCAAGTAGTGATACTTAATAGAAATATGCTTTAACTTTGCATGCATCACAAGAATTTTAATAATATTAATTGCACTTGTATTATCATTGATGAGGCATATTAATGTCTTAATTTTGATATAGTTTTTATAGTTTGGACACACTCTTTGTGCTTTGACAAAACACTTCTAAACACTTGTTATAAATATCTTGTGAACTTATGCCAGAGACAACTAGAACCTACTAAACCTAGGGGTAGTGTGTATGACATGTTTTGCTTAATATTATACATAGAATGTAGTATTTCATATAACTATTTTAAGCTATGTTCTAATATCTAAGTAAAAGTAGGAATGTTATCTTGCATATGTGTTCCTGATGTTGCTAAATTGTCAGGAGAATGAGGAGCGACGCAAAGAGTGGTGATTCCTACATTTAAGGAGGAAGATAATGGAGACTGGTCATGGCAAAGAAAGCATAGTTCAGTTCTATTGGATAAGCTGCACCTGCAAAGGAGTTGTTGTTCCAGAGAATATAGGGGATATAACTTGCTATATTTCTTGCAAGTTGTTATTTTGTTGCTTGGTAGTGAATGTACTATGTCATGGTTGATCTTCTGCCTTCTTTTCTGGTGATGTTTGTTCAAGAATTTTTTATGTTATGTTTTTAATAAGCATCCAATCCTCTATATAATGGATTTGGATCATCTTAGTAAGCTAATGAGAAAATAGATAATGCTGATTTAGATTCAGAAGTTACTCTTTCTGTTCTTCATGAATTATTCAGTTTCTATGTAATCAAACAAGGATTTTAATGGAAGAAAGATTTTGAAGTACTTGTTGTGTTCATAGTTAATTGAAGCCAACCAAGGGGCCCCACTTGGGAGGTGGAATAGATTTAGGTAGAATAGATTCATTTCTTGTAGTTTCCTATTTTCAGATAGATTTACTGTATTAGTCCCGCAGCATTATTACTATGAAAGTTCCTGCAGCACTTGCAGAAAATGATCATAGTGGATGTTTTGAGTTGTTAATTAGTTTAGGTTCATTTTTAAGCTTCCTGCAATTATCTATTATTAGCCAAGGTGTGTTTACTATTTTGTAGCAGCAATATAGATTCTTCCAATGCATTTTACTTTCTTGCAGCATAGGTGTTATGACTTCTAAAGGAACTTAGTGCACAAACTGTGCTGACCCATTTCAAGTCCTACATCCTTGGGTTGACAATTCAAGTGTGTTTCATGATGGAATAGGTAATCCTTAGAATAGATATATTATCCTTGAAGGAGAGACAATGGCATGATTATCTTCATCTATTGTGAAACCGTACATTTTTGGCGCCATTGCCGTGGATGGTGTCAAGCTAGGAACCTTCATGAGTCATTTATTTTTAGATTAGTTTGTTAGCTAGGAACTGAAAAGTTGTGGGCTTGACTAACAAGTCACCAATTTCTTGCATGCATCGAAGAAGGAGAGATGTCCATGGTAGATTCCTTCCTAAGGAGCTTGTGAAACCAAAAGAAGAATTCAAAGAACCTGAACTGCCATTTCTTGACGCAAGCCCAGAGCTTACAACATCATCATCTTCAGTAGAAGAAGACATCTAGAAAACATTTGACCTCTATCCATTTGAGGAAATATTGGCCAGCTTCCATACTAACCCCACTTTAGGACCACCTACTATTTAGAATCCCCCAACAATTACCAACTTCCAGCCATAGTTTCAATATCCCATACCTCCAGCTATGGCAGCTCCCACATTTCCATTTCCAATACCAAGTCTCGTCAATAATCCCAATCTCAAAAATATACCTGCATTAGCATTACCAAAGTTTTATGGTCTCATCACAGAGGATCCTGATACTTTTCTATTCAAATTTGATATCCTATGCTAGAGCTTTGACTATAATAATGACAGTCACAAGCTAAAATTATTCCTAGCCACACTAAAAGAGTCAGCTTTAAAATGGTTTATGGGCTTGGGGGAAAATACAGTAGCAAATTGGGATGAAATGAGACACATGTTTCTTAACAAGTATAAGGAATATTTTAGGGGAAATGATTCAAAAGGTGATGACATTTTTAGAATGTCACAACGGGAAGATGAAACATTAGAAGATTATATATCTCGCTTCCAGTTCAACTTACAAAAGAACTTACAACATACCCTGTAGGAGTAGTCCCAGAAGCTGATTTTTCTCAGACGAGTAAATGAGAATTGTCTTGAAGCATTGGATTTGATGGTAGGAGGAGATATATCCCAATCTTCATGGGATGACCTTCAGAAGATTTGCCAGAACTACTCTAGGTCAGCAGTAAAGAAAGGAAGGGGATTTCACTTAGAAATAGCCAAGGGAAGTGGCTCTGGTATTTCAAAGATGAAAATTTCAAATTTGTTGTTTGATTTCAAGAAAGACATCATCAATGATGTTGCCACACATTTGGATACAATGGCTACTAAGAAGAAACATGTAGAAGCTGAGGAGCAGTTAGCTGAGGACTGTCCACACTGTCAGAAATAGAAGAAAGATTGTCATTGCAAATTGGTCGCTAATGTGGAAAACCAACATCTTCCAACTGAGTACCTAAAGATAGAAGGAGAAGATGAGCAAGTATTCTTCATTGCTCAATGTTGGCCATGGGCCCCACGTCAAGGTATGCCTCAAGACCGTTTACAAAATTCAAATCCATATAGTAATCAATGGAAAAACTGTAGCGTCCAAGGTCCTCCACAATATAATCAACCTAATTGGAACAATGCTTGGAAAAATAATCCACAAAGTCAATGGTATCCTCCACAATAGCTTCAATAGCCACAGTTCCCAAACCAATGGAAACCACCCTAAGGGAATTGGCAGTCTACAAACCAATGGAGAGGACCTCAACAATGGTCTAACAATACCAAATACCCACCTTTACCACCTCCATCAAATACACCTGCACTAATGCCACCACCTGCAATTTTTGGACCTCAAAAATAGACTCAGTTGCCTACACAACCTCAACCAAATCCAAATAGCCAGTAGCCACAAAAACAATGTATGTTGCTGATGCTTAGCAGTATCCTGCTGATGCTCTAAATATTATAGATATACATTTGAGATCTGGTACAACCTTACCAATAACTGAACCACCTCTTATAACTGAAATACCAAATCCTCCTGTAGCATTAGCACCGACAACTTCTCTACCACAAGCGGTTGACCCAACCAATGTAACTAGTTTAGCTCAAACTCAAACTGTAGTTGAACCTCCTTTTCTATAAAAGCTTATACAAATTAAACCTGCACAAATAGAGGAACAATCCTTTGACATCATTGACCAGCTAAACAACATGCATGTCCAGATTCTTTTGTTCCAAGCTATTAAAGATGTTCCTATTTATGGAAAAGCTATGAGAGAAGCCTATCTTAAAAAGCCCAAGAGGAAGAAAAAGGACCTAACCATAGTCCATGTTATAGGACAATTGGCTAACATCATGTTAGGGAAATTTGTTATTCCTAAATATTCTGATCCAGGAAGTCCAGTTGTGAATGTGACTATAAATGGTCAGTCAATTAAAAATGCCTTGATTGATCTTGGTGCTACTATAAATGTAATGACCAAGGATACTATGAAAAAGATAAACATAGAAGGATTACGGGCTACCCCAACAATTCTACAACTTGCTAATAGTTCTACTATCACTCCTGATGGGATGATAGAGGACATAGTAGTAGCCCTAGATTCTCTAGAGTACCCTGCAAATTTTATGATTCTATCCCCAAAAGTCAACTTAGCTGGTTACCTTGTCATTTTATGATGACCATGGTTAGCTACAACTGATGCAAATATAAGTTTTAGGTCAGGAAACATGACCATATCAGATGGAAAGGCAACAAAGAAATTTGTCTTGTATCCTCCAGCACAACCCCAACCAGATTTAAGCACACTTGTATGGCTAGATTTAGGGGATGGAGAAGAAGAGTTAAAATCTATAGTACAACTTATGATGTTACATAGACAATCTTTTCTAAAGCTGCAGGAGGAGGATTCATTAATTTAGAGTATTCTTAATAATACTTGTGTGGTAGAAAAAGATGTATTTGACAGCTCTGTGTTGGAACTAACTACATATGAGGAATATACTGAGAATTGTTTTCTGCCTAAGGAGCTAGATATTATCCATCAGCTTTTACCATGTGAACTAGATACAAGTCCCATCTCTAAAGCTGCTATGGTTAATCTCACAACTATTGTTGAGTTGTCAAAAGGTCATAATCTCCATGTCAATAACAAACTGCCTCCTAAATAGCTAAAATAGTTAACAGAGCTTCTTCAAAAACATGAAAAGGCTTTTGCATGGGACTATGGAGATATGAAGGGTTAAGCCCCATATTATGCACTTATAGAATATATATCAATGAAGGGTTCCTGCCACTCTGTTAACCCCAGAGGTGGATTAATCTAGCACTCGAGGAAATAGTTAAAACTGAACTACAAAAATTGCTTGATGCTAGTTTCATATACCCTATATCTGATAGTTGATGGGTCTCACCTCTGGTTATAGTACCTAAAAAGGGAGGGAAATGGTAGATTTTTGTAGATTATAGAGAATTGAATAAGGCAATGAAGAAGGATCATTTTCCTTTACCATTTATTGATCAAGTTTTGGATACTCTAGCTGGTAAGAAATATTTTTCTTTTCTTGATGGATATAGTGGTTATAATAAGATAAGTATAGCTCTAGAGGATCAGGATAAGACTACATTTACATGCCCATGGGGTACTTTTTCATACTTTGTGTTGCCATTTGGCCTGTGTAATGCTCCAGCAACATTTCAAAAAGCTGTAATTAGTATTTTTGTTGACATATCACATGACTATATGGAAATATATATGGATGATTTTATAGCATTTGGAGTGACCTTTGAGGAGGCTTTGATGAATCTTGAAAGGGTTCTTGTTTGATGCAAAGAACATAATCTATCACTTAATAGTGAGAAATTTTTCATGCTAATGCAGTAAGAGGTAGTGCTTGGTCATTTTATATCAGCTGCAGGGATACAAGTAGACCCAGCCAAGATAGAGGTAATCCTAACATTGCCCACCTACTAAACCAAAGGATGTAAGATCTTTTTTAGGTCATGCTAGCTATTATAGGTGTTTCATTCAAAATTTTAGTCAAATAGCTAGTCCTTTGTATACACTACTGACTAAAGAAGTTGAATTCATTTGGACACCAACATGTAATGAATCCTTCCTGTAGCTTAAGAAAATCCTCACCATAGCACCAGTTCTTAAGGGACCAGATTGGTCTATTCCATTTAATATCCATACTGATGCATCAGACTATGCTGTAGGTGTTGTATTAGGACAAAAGCTTGCTAACCTTGAAAATGCAATCTATTATATTAGTAAAAGCCTCTATTGCCCTGAATTAAACTACATAGTAACTGAGAAGGAACTTTTAGCTGTAGTTTATGCATTGAATAAATTCTGACACTATGTAACTGGCTATCCTATTTTTGTTCATACTGACCACTCAACCATAAAGTACTTGATGAACAAACTTGTTGTAACTGCTAGATTGGCAAGATGGCTCTTATTATTGTAGGAGTTTGATATAACTATTATTGATAAGCCAGGCAAGGCCAATGTAGTTGCTGACTATTTGTCTAGACTTCAACTTGCTGATGAAGATCTAACTCCAATTGAAGATACATTTCTAGATGAGCATTTGTTCCACATAGCAACCCACACACCATGGTATGTAGATATAGCAAAATATCTTGCTGCAAATAAAATGCCCCCACACTTCTCCCAAAAAGATAGGAAGAATTTTGCAGAGAAAAGTTTTCATTATTCATAGATAGATAACAATCTCTTCTATACTAGACCAGATCAAATCATGAGGAGATGTGTCAGGGAAGATGAAATATATGACATACTACATGCCTGTCATGACGAACCATGTGGAGGCCATTTTGCAGGAAAACAAATAGCATTAAAGATACTTACAACTAGATACTATTGGCCAACATTACATAAGGATGCAACAACTGATACAAGCAAGTGTGACAAATGCCAGAGAATGGGCCGGCCAACAAGATCAGATGAGATGCCACTCAATCCATAGGTTGTTGTAACACCCTTTGACAAGTGGGGTATGGACTTCATAGGGCCAATTGATCCATAATCAAATGGAAAATCCTACATCTTGGTATGTATAGATTATTTAACAAAATGGGTGGAAGTCAGGGTGATGAAAAATGCAAGAGATGAGAAAGTAGCTAAATTCTTATATGAAGAAATATTCACATGCTATGGAGTTCCTAGAGAACTTGTAATAGATCAAGGAGCCCAGTTCACATCAAATTTGATCATTGAACTTATGAAAGAATACAACATAAAGCACCGTAAATATAGCCCTTATCACCCTCAGGAAAATGGGCAAGTAGAGGTCACCAACAAAGAAATTGAGGCCATTCTGACTAAGACAGTGCAAATACATATGAAGGATTGGAGCAGTAGGTTAACTGAAGCTGTCTGGGCTTACCGAACTACATGGAAGACAGCAAATGGATTCACCCCATTTGAGCTTGTGTATGGAAAAGAAACAATGTTGCCCATTGAATTTGAACATAAAACATTACTCACTACTTTGGAATTGAACATCAACCTTCCTCTAACACAAGAAGAGAGACTTCTCCACTTGAACTCACTGGATGAAATGAGAAAGACAGCTTTGGAAAGAATAGAGATCATTCAGAAATAATGAAAAAAGTGGCATGATGCACATATCAAGAATAAACAATTCCAAGTGGGAGATTGGGCTCTTTTATATGATTCTCAATTCAAGGAGATTCCAAGAAAATTGCAGACTTGGTGGCTAGGGCCTTATGAAATTTAGTATGTATTCGACAATGGAGTAGTCCGACTGACAACCATTGATCCAGTCTAGTTTAAACTACTCGTAAATGGCCACTGATTGTGCCTTTATCATAAACCACAAACCAAGGATGAGTCCCTGTAGTAGTTCCAACCAAGAACTTTACCAGCTCCTACGAACATAGTTCCTGTAGCGGAGGGTGCAAGCCTTCTTCCTCCAGTCGTACCATAACAAGCCTTCAACGAGAACCCATAATAAAACCTCATTACATATGAGGTCCATTCTTTCATTCATTTTTCATTTTCTTCTTATCAACTCATCTCATTTCTTTGTCTACCATTTACTCACACTCCACGTCACCCACAAATTTAGTTTTCTTTTAGTGCTATCAATAAAACATGCCGTCATCACTTTTTTTGTGATCACCAGACTTCACCAACTCATCAACTTCCATGTGGATGTACGATCTAAACTTTTTAGGTACAACATTTTTTACTTTTTTTTCATTTTTAGCGTATAGGTTTCAATAATTATATATAATACTACATTAAATGTATTGTATAAGCCTTAAGCCAGTTTTCCATTCCCGTGCAAAATTTTTTAAGTGTGGACACTTGTCAAAATTTTGTGGGGGGCAAGGAAAGTGTATTTATTTCCAAGTGCCATCTCCACATCACCCTAGTCATGTCCACGTTATATGTTGTACTTTGGTTGCGGTCTATTTTTAATTTAAAAATCTTTATTATATCTACCGTACCTTTTTATTTCGATTTTGGGAAAGATTTCCTGAGTTTGACATGACTTAAAAGGACTATCATTTATATGAGAACACTTCCAGTTAAAACCTTGATGTCCTTCAAAATTAATGGCATCATTATTTTACATGCCAAACATAACAGAGCCGTGTTAAGAGAATGTGGTATTGGCATTTCTCAGAAAGATCAATTTGAATTTTGAGAAGGTATTTGTAGAGAGTTAAGGGGGTAAAAATTATCAGGGTGGTGAGAATAGAGAAATTTAAAACTAGGCATTTTGAAGATGGGAGGTCAATTGTAGAGACATGAGCCAGTTGTCCATGGTATTCTACTAGCGAATGTGGAAGCAGTCTATAGTTTTAATGCTTGTGGATGGCTTGGCTACTTCCTGCAGTTAACATAGTTCAATGAAGAAGTAGCAATGGAGTTTATGAGGGCATTCGATGAAGGAAAAGCCACAGTATGGGGATTAAAAATGGTTGCTACTGAGGAGCGGATAGCAGAAGTCACAAAACTACCAGTTAATGGAGAGCATTACCCAAATGAACATGATGCTAGGTCATCGCGGGCATAGTTTTCTCAGCTAGGTGACCCTCCATTGGAAATCTCAAAGCAAGGGTGTAAGAGACTCTCTCTTCCAGTGCCCTATCCAGAATTGGTGAACCATATCATTAGGTACTTGACCTACAAAGGTAGGTTTTCAAACCTACACGCTCATCATTTTAAGCTGCTCAGTTGTGTAAGGCATAACATTCAAGTTAATGTCCCCAATTTCCTTTACAATATGTTGTGTATTAGTGCCAAAAAAATTCAAAAAGGAAATGAAAATTCTATTTCTCATCATGCCCTAGTTAAAATTTTAGTTGAAAGGTCTCTTAGGGATTCCTCCCTTGTATCGTGGGCAAAATTTGTTGAATTTAAAACCTTGCAGCCTCAAGCCAACCCTGTCCAGCAAAATTTAGGGAATGAGGAAGAAATTGAAGGGCCTAGTTAGAATCCAACTAAAATAGAGAAGGAACCAGCATTACCCCCTACTGATAAATTTGTTGGACCTATTTTAGAGGGTGATATACCTAGCTTTTCCATAGACAAAGGAAAACATAAGGTTGATGAAGAGAGCCCTAATTTTAAAAGGAAAGCCCAAAACCCTTCTATTCAAGCGGCAAAGAGAAAAAGGTCTACTCCTATAGCAACTAATCCTGCATCATCTACCCCAACACCATCTAAACCATAATGGACCCATAAAGAAATAGAGGTTAATGAGGTTCTTATATGTCAAAGCCCTTGCATGCGAGGTTAAGTATCAAAACCTCATGTAGAATCACAGGTTGAGAATATTCCAGATGACTCTCCTGTATAGTTGGAACCCCCAAAATGTGGAAACATGTGAAAATAAGCCTGATAGTGAAATGCCACAGGGCGATCAAGAAATGTGTGAGTCAAATCCTACTGTAGTCACAAAAAATGCCCCTGAAAGTGTTCAACCTACTTCTCCACTAGTCCATGTATACTCTAATGTGTCTGTCATACCTTATAGATCCTCCTAGTACACCCATTATTTCTAGCAAGTTGCTAAGGAATGAAAGAAGAAAGCTATGACCCAAGAATTCCCTTCATCTATAATTCAATCTGTATTATTTGGTTTGTACAATCACTTCTTTTTTCAAAAGACCTTGTGGAAACAATAAAGAGATCAAATGAAGAAAATAATATTTGATAAAGATGAGGAAATTGAATCCCTCAAGGAACAAGTTGAGAAACAGAAACAACAGATGAATAAGGCCTTAAAGTTAGCTAGCCAAGTCATGGCCTGTAGACCACCAACAAGGGTGTATTCTATTTGTCTAAAGGAACAATTTCTATTATTTCAACTAATGATGACAATAAGGAATATTGATTGTGAATTTAAAATTGCTCAGGATTTTTACAATGTGTATCAGACTCTGCCTTCATGGCAGAAGAATTTGTTGTGTGAACTATATCTAGATAATTTCATAATTCCACATGAAACATAGTGGAATCCTCTTCTTTACATAGGAGATGTTCACCTTAGGGCTTTAATGTCTTGGATGCACAATGAGACAAACTATGACAAGTAGTTAAATGCCTATAGAGATCTTGAAAAATCTGAGCCTTTGCCACTATGGGTTGAATCACATAAGCCTGATGATCTTCTAAGAGATTGGTTTAGATTAACTTATGGGAAACCAAAACCAGAGGTCAGGGCTAAAGTGTTTACAGAAAGAGAAAAGGTTTACAGAGATTACTAGAAACTCCCAAACTTTAGACAACAAAGAGCTTTTTCAAGGATTAGGAACTAGTGGAACCGATTGCCAGATGCCTTCAAAAAGGAAGAACCACATAGCCCTATAAATTATGAGGCAACTATTCATAGGGTGACCAAATACATACAACTGGGACAATAGATTGGAAAGGAACTATGGATGCCCTTGTCCTTTCAGCCTCCTACGCTTCTTTGGCCTCTTTATGATAATAATGCTACTAAACTAGACTTGTTGGTTGAGGAGCATAGAGGTGAACACTGGGAGTGCACCAGAGGATTCTTCTACACCTTTAGAAGTGGGAAGAAAGGGAGAACCATAATCAAGGACTTCAAAGCTATGGAAAAGAAGTATAATGCTTGAGGACAAGCATTTGAATAGTGGGGGGTAGATGATGAGGCATATTAATGTCTTAATTTTGATATAGTTTTTATAGTTTGGACACACTCTTTGTGCTTTGACAAAACACTTCTAAACACTTGTTTCAAATATCTTGTGAACTTAGGCCAGAGATAGCTAGAACCTACTAAACCTATGGGTAGTGTGTATGACATTTTTTCCTTAATATTATACATAGAATGCAGTATTTCATATAACTATTTTAAGCTATGTTCTAATATCTGAGTAAAAGTAGGAATGCTATCTTGCATATGTGTTCCAGATGTTGCTAACTTTTCAGGAGAATGAGGAGTGATGCAAAGAGTGGTGATTACTACATTTAAGGAGGAAGATAATGGAGAGTGGTCATGGCAAAGAAAGCACAGTTTAGTTCTGTTGGATAAGCTGCGCCTGCAAAGGAGTTGTTGTTCCAGAGAATATAGGGGATATAACTTGCTATATTTCTTTCAACTTGTTATTTTGTTGCTTGGCAGTAAATGTAATATGTCATGGTTGATCTTCCACCTTCTTTTCTAGTGATGTTTGTTCAAGACTTTTTTATGTTATGTTTTTAATAAGCATCCAATCCTCTATATAATGGATTTGGATCATCTTAGTAAGCTAATGAGAAAATAGATAATGCTGATTTAGATTCAGAAGTTACTCTTTCTATTCTTCATGAATTATTCAGTTTCTATGTAATCAAACAAGGATTTTAATGGAAGAAAGATTTTGAAGTACTTGTTGTGTTCATAGTTAATTGAAGCCAACCAAGGGGCCCCACTTGGGAGGTGGAATAGATTTAGGTAGAATAGATTCATTTCTTGCAATTTCCTATTTTTAGATAGATTTACTATATTAGTCCTACAACATTATTACTGTGAAAGTTCCTGCAACACTTGTAGAAAATGATCATAGTGGATGTTTTGAGTTGTTAATTAGTTTAGGTTCATTTTTAAGCTTCCTGCAATTATCTATTATTAGCCAAGGTGTGTTTACTATTTTGTAGCAGTAGTATAGATTCTTCCAATGCATTTTACTTTCTTGCAGCATAGGTGTTATGACTACTAAAGGAACTTACTACACAAATTGTGCTGACCCATTTCAAGTCCTACGTCCCTGGGTTGACAATTCAAGTGTATTTCATGATGGAATAGGTAATCCTTAGAATAGATATATTATCCTTGAAGGAGAGACAATGGTGTGATTATCTTCATCTATTGTGAAACCATACAATCATAATATATTATCACTGGGTCAATGATCTCCACATTCATACCATCAATGTATGAATCATAAACGAAAAATTTCTTATCATCAACACTTCCTCCCTAATTAGCATCTGTATATGCACATAGGGTAAAATCATAAGATTTTTCATACCATAATCCAAAGTCCATTATGCCTCTTAAATATCTCAGTATCCTCTTTACTACTGCATAATGTGATTGTCTAGGTTTAGCTTGAAATCTTGCTACAATTTCAACTGAGTGTGCTATATCAGGTCTTGTATGAGTCAAATACTATAATCCTCCAATTATAGATCTATATTTCTTCTATTCTACTTCAAGATTCTCATCTATGCTAAATAACTTATGTCCAGTCACCATAGGTGTTCCAACTGGTTTACAATCCTCCATTCCAAATCTTTTCAACAAGTCATTCAAGTACTTTGTGATGCAGGAGCATCATATGCTATTCATAGGCACCATGAAGATCCAGGGAAACACAAGGGACATGAAGCATTCCATAAAGTCAATTGGTCCATTTTAAAACCAATCATGGCATTTGAAGAGGCAAAAAGTTACCATGTTGCATAATGTCTTGTTGAAATTTCATATTGCAAGAATTGTAACTAGGCATATGATAGGGTTTATACTTTGTTTAGAGTAAAGGGGTCCTTGGATAGGATCTAATAAGGTGTCACAGTGATACCAAGTCATTTAATAGATCAGACCATTCAATAAGTCCATTAAAACTTAGTTATTTCTTTGAAAAATTCAAATATTCCATACAATGGCTATAAAGGGCTATTTTGGAGGGAAAGTTAATAATTTAAATTTTGTTAAGAGTTTGGGGTTGTAACTGATAGGAATTAGTTACTAGACATCCAAACTACCTTCTCATATGATAATATGTTGATTGTACGGCCAGGAGGATATCATTGTACGGACTGTGCCTTAACATTGGAATAAAAGTGTTTGTTTTGACAGCAAATTAAAAGGAATCTCAAGCTTTCTACATATCTTTTACATTGGAAAGTGGTATGATGCAATTTTAGATGTGTCTTGATGCTTATACTCTAGTTTTGAAACCAGAATAGCAAGTTACTTGTTTACATTTCGCTGAACTTGACTGTAGCAGGCAGTTTCAAGGATTGTTTTGAAGTTTTCTTCTAATTTCCATGGCCATTCTATGAAATGATTACTGATTCTTCATGGAATGGTTATTTTTTAACATGTACAAGTACTTCTAATCCATAAATGATCTTCTGACATTAATAAAGGTGGCCACCAAAGCATTTTTCAATACACTAACATAGTGTTCCAAGAAAGAATAACAGGGACAGTCATAGTAGAATGTGGTTTGCTTGAAGGAGGACAAAATTTGTCATTTGATTTGTGTTATTGATGATAAAATAAGGGTGTGTGCAGGTTCAATTGATCAAGGTAACCATTGCACGTGTGAGATCTCTTAATACCCTAGGAACAAGGGTTTGAACATGCTTGATTTGGGGCTTTTGATGCAAATGAGCCCATAGCCTAAAATTTGTTGTTGGAATGTTTAATTGGACATGAGAATAGGTGATCCTACAATTTTGGTGAGTTTTGGACAGGTTTTTGGTGAAGTTGCTTTGTTAAACGTCTTGATTTGACCCTCTAAAATAGAGATAGTCACTTTTTTGGACACATTTCCCAAAGCACTTGATATTGGTTTTTTGGTATGTTATAGTTCACCCAAAAGGGTATCTAAAACACCAATTTATTTTTCAAGTCCTTTGGAACAAGTTGGAGAAAAATCCACAAAACCGCTGCTGGAGGGCTAGTTGAAGGCTATTAGGCCTAATAGACTGTTTTGAACAAATTGTCCATTTTAGGGTGCATAGATGGTTGAAACCCCTTGAAACCACTTGAATCACCCTTTTTAGCATATTCCAAAGCATCTCTAAAAGTTTGGAGTCATAATCTGAGGTTTTAGCCACATTTTTGCCTTTGTGTGCCTTATATGCCTATTAGGAACCTTGTGGGTTAAACAAGCATTTGGTTAGATTCCATCACCTTTCACTACCACTCTGCATCACTTTGTCTAACTTACAAAGATACCATCATTTTTTTGTGTTATCTATAATCCCAAAAAGTATTTCATTTCACCAATCATACTCATTTCAAATTCAGTCTTCATTTCATCAGCAAATTTGTCACTAGCTTCATCTTCTCCTCCAAAGATAATGTCATCAACAAAAATAACTATAAATAACAAACCATTTTCAATTTCTTTTGTGTATAGATTGCTATCAGCTGTTCCTTTTATAAATCCCAACTTTAACAAATACTTATCCAGTCTTGCATACCAAGTTCTAGGTGCTTGTTTAAGTCCATATAAAGCTTTCTTTAATTTATATACCTTGTCTCCTTCTTGACTTAAAGGAAAACCTTCAGGCTACTCAATGTAGACTTATTCTTCCAATTCTCCATTCAAAAATGTTGACTTCACATCCATTCGATATATTTTGAATTTCTTGTAGGCTGCATATACCAAAAACATTCTTACTACTTCAATTCTTGCAACAGGTGCAAAAGTCTCTTCATAGTCAATTCCTTCTTGTTGTGAGTAACCCTTACATACCAATCTTGCTTTGTTTCTTACTACTTCTCCTTGTTCATTCATCTTGTTTCTAAATACCCATTTAGTTCCAATAACATTCTTGTCTTTAGGTCTAGGGACCAATTCCCATGTCTTGTTCTTTTCAATATGATCTAGTTCTTTCATAGCATTAGTCCAACTTTCATCTTCACAAGCTTCATTAGTAGTCTTAGGTTCAATTTGAGAAATCAAACATAACTGTTCTTGTACCTTATTTCAAGTTAGAACTCCTCTTTTGATGCTTCCAATAATCTGCTCAATAGGATGATCCCTTAACAAACTCTTGCTAGGTGTCACTATCTCAGATCTCTCTTTAGATGTAGGTTCTTCAATAACTTCATTGTGGCTTTCATTCAACAAATCACTGTCAGTTTCATAAAATAATTCAGTAGTTCTAGTATTAGGCTTAGGATGAGCTTCTTCATCAAATTCATAATCAAGCATTCTTTCCTAAATTTTGAATTTTTCATCAACTTTAACATTTGCACTTTCAAAAATAGTCTTAGTTCTTTTATTGAAACATCTATATGCTTTGATTTTCAAAGAATATCCAAGAAATATACCTTCATCACTTCTACGATCAAACTTTCCAATATCATCATCTCTCTTTATATAACATTTGCTTCCAAAAATTCTAAAATACTTAACTGAGGGTGCATGACCAAACGACAATTCATAAGGTGTCTTGTCTGTGTCTACTCTGATTTTTACTCTATTCATTGTATATATTGTTGTGTTCACTTCTTCTCTCCAGAATACCTTCACCAAATCATTCTCAAACAACATAGCTCTTGCTACTTCAGTCACTGATATGTTCCTTCTTTCTGCAATGCCATTTTGTTTAGGTGTTCTAGGGGTTGAATACTATCTTTTAATGCCATTTTCTTCACAAAAGTTGTTAAACTCTCTAGAAGTAAATTCTCCACCTCTATCAAATCTCAAACATTTAATCTTCATTCTAGATTCATTCTCAACTTTATTCTTAACAATCTTAAACTTATCAAATGCTTCAGATTTTTCTTTAAGAAATGCAATCCACATCATTCTTGTAAAATCATCAACAAGAATCATAAAATACCTTTCTCCATAGAATCCTCTAGTCCTGGTAGGACCACTCAAGTCTGTATGAACAATCTCCAGCTTCTCTGTAGATGTAAACTTCTTACTAGGAAAAGAACTTCTCTTCTATTTAGCCATTACACATTCTTTGCAAATCATTTTAGTAGGCTTCATAATCTTAGGTAAATCTCTCACTACAAGTGTAGTACTTACTTTCACAATGTTATCAAATTTTATATGATAAAACCTTCTATGCCATAACCAACTGTCATCAATCTTAGTAATCAAACATATCATCTCAGTAGGATTCAACTAAAATACAATACCTCTGGTTCTAGATCTAGTTCCAATCAGATTTCCATATTTATCCTTTATCACACAAGTTTTCTCAGTAAACCAAACTTGATATCCCTTATCAACTAACTGTCCAACACTCAAAAGATTATTTTTCAATCCATCCACAAAATAAACATCATCAGTATTAGTCTTTCCATCAAGAGTAATAGATCCTATACCTTTAATCAAACAAGGTGCATTGTTTCCAACTCTAACAACTCCACCATCATATTCATTCAACTTTATGAACCTTTTCATGTTTCTAGTCATATGATGTGAACAACCACTGTCTATAATCCAATCAAATTTCTTTTCAACTTGAGAAACTAAGGCTTTTTCTTCCTTAACATCAGATTTAGGATTTTCTCCTTTAATTGCTACAAATCAGATGTCATCATTATTTTCAGTATCACTTTCACTTAAAGTTCTTTCTATACTAGCTTCAAGATCTTCATCATTATCATAATAAAATTTCTTAGATCTTCTAGATTTGAAATTGCTTCTATACTTTTTAACTCTCTTAGGACATTTAGATGCAAAATGACCATATTCTTGACAAGTCCAACATTTAAAAATTTTCTTACCATCTGGTTCTCTTTTCACAAGCAAGGCAATACCTTCTTCAATCTTCTTATCTTCTTCATTTCTAGATCTGCTGCTGCTAGCATAATCTCTACTCACACTGATTCTTCTTGACAAAGTAGGGTGAACACTAAGAGCACTCAATGCTGTCTCCATTCTAGGTAAGTCTCCTGATAATCTCAGGCTCATTTCTACTACTTCCAATCTTCCAAGAAGAGTCTCTCTTGTAAAGTTTGTTATACAAGGTATCACTTGTTCAATCATCTATGTTGTCTGCTTAAATACAGGAGTCAATGTCCTCAGAATTTTCCATATCACTTCATTCTATGTCTTTGTTCCTCCATAAGATTTTATACCTAAAATGATCTCTGACATTCTACCAATATAACTTCTAACAGATTCATCTTCCAACATTCTTATATCTTCAAATGCACATATCCAATTATGTAATCTAAATCTTTTTGCATGTTCATCACCTTTAAAAGTAGAGTGTAAAGCATTCCAAATTTCATGAGATTTTTTGAAATATTTTACCTGACTGTACTCATTCTCTGGAAGTGCTGTCAAAAGTGCTTCTCTTGCAAGTATATTACACATGAATATATCTCTCTCTTTTGTAGTACATGTCTCAAGATTGTCCTCTTCAATAATAGTATTATTATTCTTTGTAATCAACCAATAACTTGGTCTAAACATAATAAGTGTGTCTTCATCTTTTCTTTCCAGCTGTCAAAATTTACTCCATGAAACTTAGGGCTTTCTTTCCTGAAATTCACCATGGATCTCCTTAAGCTGTTAGACTTCTTTTTCAAGGACCTGTTGCTTTGATACCAATTGTTAAAAAGTAAAGTCCACCAAGATAACTAAGAGGGGGGGGGGGGGGGGGGGGGGGTGAATCAGTTATCAGATAATTATAAATTTTATCATCTTCAACAACATTAAACTATATAAGCAATATAATTACCAACCATAGAAAGATATTCATACACAATAACACAATGAAACAAGATATGTTGACTAGGGAACCTCTTGATCAAAAAGTAAACCCCGGTGGGAATGATGCCAACAAAAGATGCACTAATATGAATATTCCTTGTGAGAGGATGGACTCTATTGGGAGTCTTATGAAATACATTTAGTACATATGAATCCTTGTTAGGAGATTTTGAATCCCTGTTAAAAGATTCTAACCCAGTTAGGAGTTATGGAAGACATAAGAACCCACTACCCAAATAGCTTCAGGGTAAGATCACTAAACACACTGTCCAAATAATCTTTGTATTACTCAATAGAATAATATGTTACCTCTTCTCTGACTGTGCCAAACTACACTCATTGTTACATCAGATCTCAATTTCAGATCTCTGTACTTTGCATGTCTTCCTTCACACATTCGCTTTCATACTTAGCTCTTTTCTTCACTTCATGCATAGCACATCACACATCATCACTAAAACTACATTAAAATAAGGAAATACATTCCTTCATTTATACCACACTCAAATAATTACAAATGAGTCAGCATACAATTATAAAATAAAAGTTTCCACATGCTATGCCAAAATTACACAAAACTGTCGGCTTCCAAATACAATAAATCTTCACTTGTGCAACCTCAAAGTCTACATTGTTAACCACATCACTATCAATGTGTCTCCAAATTCCCTTTAACTGCACAAAACCAGATTCCATCCTGATTAGGAGATATCATCCAATTTCCACAAACCGCTACTTAGGAACACTGCCTGAACACTGCTTCTACCAAAATGATCATAACTTTCATGAATTAATGAATTTTTGTCTGTGCTCTTAACCATAGACATATGACATATCAAAGAGTATATCCTTAATGTCACATAGCTCCAACTACAATAACCCATGTGCGCTAATCCAAATTCTATCTGCTTCTCTGCAAGTCTTTGGTAAATCACTGTGTTGACATCAATGACAATCATAGTCATGAATGCAACAACAACAACTACAGAATGGCTGTCAAACACTTTAACATTCATTCCTAACAACATTGCTGAAGAGAATGATACTGATACTGACACAGATGATGATGTTCAAGTAGTATTTTTTGTAATGAAGGAATATTCTGAGAAAGAAGAAAGGTATGTAGAGACAACACTCATTTATAAAGTTAATAAAAATGATACATGGATCATTGATAGTGGCCATACACATCACATGACTGGTGATGAAGAAAATTTTGATCATCTTGAGCAATATAATGAAGGTTTTGTAAAAATGGGTAATGATACACCATGTATGGTTAGAGGAAAAGGATATTTATTGATAAATGATAAAATCAAATATGATAATTCTTATTGGGTAGAAGGACTAAATTAAAATTTTCTAAGTGTGGCACAACTTAACAACTTAGGTCACCGAGTAGGTTTTGAGAGCAGAAGGTAAATATATTTGATGATGAAGGAAAACTTGTTGGAATAGGAGCACAATCCAAAGGTAACTTGTTTTATCTTGACAATGCTAAGTCTTCCTATTTACTGATGAAAAATGAGGATGCATGGTTATGGCATAAAAGGTTATGTCATTTAAATTTTGATAACCTGAGTAAGATCAGCAGAAAGAAAAAGGTTAGAGGTCTTCCTAGCCTAGCAAAGCTTGAACATGTTATGTGTCATGAATGTCAAAAAGGAAAAATGACAAAATCTAGTTTTAAGAGTAAAGACTATTCAACAAAGAGAATCTTGGAGTTAGTTCACACTGACCTATGTGGTCCCATGAGAACTCAGAGCTACTATGGGGATAGATATTTCATTCTCTTTGTTGATGATTACACTAGATTGATGATTGTAATGTTTTTAAAGGAGAAATTTGAGGCATTTAAAATATTTAAATGGTACAAAGAAAAAGTAGTAAAAGAAACTAGGAAAGAACTAAAATGATTGAGATTTGACAGAGGTGGTGAGTTTATTTTAGATGAATTCACTAACTATTGTAATGAGCATGGTATAAAAAGATAGGTTTATGCTCTGAGAACACCTCAGCAGAATGGGATTGCTGAAAGGAGAAATATATCAATTATTGATTGAGCGAGGACACTAATGATAGAAAAGAATGTTTCTCAAACATACTGGAGAGAGGTAGTTAGCACAGCTGTATATGTTTTGAACCAATTACAATTGAAGAAAGACATAAACAAAACACCCTACAAATTATGGTTTGGTCACAAACTGACTGTAAGTTACTTCAGAATTTTTGGTAGCAAAGATTTTATTTTGAAAGATGATAGGAATGGGAAATTCGATTCAAAAGGGGATGAGGGAATATTTCTTGGATATTCTGCTAAAATAAAATCTTACAAGCATCTGAATAAGGTTACTAATAAGATGATTGAAAGTGCTAATGTCAAAGTTGATGAATTTGATGATAAAAATAGTCAAGAAAGCACTAAGGAGCAAGAAGGCTATGGTAGATTCACTTATATTGAACATCTAGAGTACCTACCAAAGCCACAGGCTGAGTCAACTGAGCATCAGGAAAAGAACATCGATGAACAACAAAGGGAAACCGAGGATCAGGAAGAAGCTATCGAGAAAGGAGATGAACCTGAACATGATGAAAAAAAAAGAAGAGATCAAGTGCTGGCAAGATTTTTCAGAAGACATCATCCTGAGAACCAAATCATTGGAGACAATCAAGCTAGCATGCAGACTAGAAGTAAGTTAAGACAAGGTACATGCTTAGTTTGTGAGTTTGAACCAAAAAATGTTAAGGCTGCATTAGAGAATGATGAATGGATAAATGAAATGAATGAAGAGATAGAAAAAATTGAGAAAAACAAGACATGGACTTTAGTACCTAGACCAAAAGATAAGAATGTTATTGGTACTAAATGGATTTTTAGAAATAATCTGAATGAGAATGGAGAGGTTACAAGGAACAAAGCTAGACTTGTTTGCAAGGGATAGGCATAGGAGGAAGGTATTGATTATGGTGAAAATTTTGGACCTGTTGTTAGACTAGAAGGAGTCCACATGTTACTTGCATATGCTGCACATAAGAAGTTTAAAGTCTATCAAATGGATGTTGAGTCTGCTTTTCTGAATGGGATACTAGAAGAGGAGGTCTACATAGAACAACCAGAAGGGTTCATTGATCCAAATCAGAAAGACATGGTATGTAGACTGCACAATGATTTATATGGTTTAAAGCAAGCACCTAGAGCCTGGTATGAAAGGCTGCATACTTGTCTTTAAGTGTTGGTTTTGTAAGAACTAGTGAAAACAACAATTTGTATATGAAAGGAGAGTCTGATGACACTATTTTGATTGCTGAAATATTTATGGATGATATAATTTTTGGAGGACAAGATCATATTTGTAAATCATTTGCTAATGAGATGAGAAAATAATTTGAAATGTCTATGTTTGGAGAGATTAAGTTCTTTCTAGGCTTGCAGTTTATTCAGTAGAATGATGTAATTTTCATCACACAATACAAGTACATAAAGGAAGTATTGAGAAAATTTGGCATGGAAGATGCTAAACTAGTTGGAACATCAATGGTCATAGGCTACAAATTGACTAAAAATGATGAATCTACAGAGGTAAACTAGACATTGTACTGATCCATGATTGGTAAATTGATGTATGTAGTACATAGTAGGCCAGATATTGCACATGCAGTGGGGATTGTTGCTTGATTTTCTACCAATCCAAAGGATTCACATATGGTTTTAGTAAAAAGAATCTTGAGATACCTAAAGAAAAAAGAGGACTATGGATTATGGTATCCTAAGGAAGGCAAGTTTGAACTAAGAGTCTACACCGACACAGATTGGGCTAGAAATATAGATGAAAAAAGAGTACAATCAGAGGAGCATTTTTCTTTGGTGAAAGACTTGTTACTTTCACAAAAAAGAAACAACCTTGTATTTCTCAGTCTACTACCGAAGTAGAATATGTTGCTACTGCTACAAACTGTTCAAACATTGCTTATATCAAATAAGTGTTGGAAGGGATGAATGAGGTAATCACTGAGCTGGTGATTATATATTGTGACAACACTAGTGCAATAAATATTTTAAAGAATCCTGTAATGCACTCAAAGACCAAGCATATTTCAATTAAGTATCACTACTTATGAGAACAAGCATAGGAGAAGAAAGTCAAACTAGAATATGTTACATCAAAGGAGAAACTTGTTGATATTTTTACCAAGCCTCTACTGAAGAATACTTTTGAATACTTGAGGACTAGACTTGGGGTTCGTCCCCTATCTACTGGTCACTAATTTGATCTGGAGGTTGCATCAGCCTAATCTTATCAGAAGATCATTCATGTTAATGCAACATAGCTCACACTTTCGATAATGTCTAAGGTGTGAAAGATTTGAGGAACAAGTGGCATAACAGTATACCGAGATACATTGTATGCACCAAACAATAGAGAGTCACATGGCTATTGCAAAGCTGTATGTTTTATGTTTTTCTTTGGCATTATTGTCAAAGGGAGAGATAAACAATATGATGAACAGATCAAGATCACATCTATCTAAGGGAGAGATAATCTAAAAAAGTTAGGGAGAGTCTTGAAGATTTGTTGCTCAGAATAGAAGGAATCTGAGACCTAAAAAGATCAAATCTGCAGAAGAAAGTCCACACTTGAAATGTTGTCATGTAACATAGTGATTAAACATATTAAGATAGGGAGAGCATACCAAGCTACAAAATTTTCTTACATAGTTGTGTGTGAGTGAATTTTGTACCTAGTTGTAGACACAACACTTCAGTAAAACATTAGAGGTTAGCAGAAATCAAAATCATGCAATGAAATGGAAACTAATCTAACCAAGTGATTTAGTAACTTCTAGTAGATGCAAGTATGTATTCTTAGATTGGACCAAGATCAGTGACCTTGATGACACCTAAAAGAAGGATTTGAATGCAGAATCTAGATATGAGATGAATGCAAATTAATCTATATTTTTGGATTTTCTATGCAATAAGAAGAAACAAATTGATATGAATCTATTCTATATGAGAAACTAATATAACATGCAATTAATCTAACAATGATATGCTAAATGATATGAATGCTTCACACAATGAAAATCTCACAATAGCTTGGATTCGCAAAGATTGATTCTTCAATCTCCAATTCGACAGTTTGAGGATGCAATTCGTGGATCGATCAAAATGAAGAGTTGAGGCCTTAATTTATAGAAATCTAGGGCTTTGGAGGTGCATGGAAAAAGCCATAAATGACTCTTGATAAACTCAGGTTGATTTTTGAATTATCAAGAATTAAGAGATAAATTAACTCACAAAATCATGCAAATTAGCTTTTTGATTTAAATCAGAAGTTGAGATCAGCTTTCAACTCAAAAGAGAGTTGAGTTTATTTTTAAAACAACTTGAATTGATTTTATGATTTAAAGTTTAACTATTTTTTGGATGTGCATAATTAATTATGAATTAATTTAATAAATAAAGTGATTTATCCTCAACTTAACTGATTTTAAAAATAAAATAATTGATTTATAGGTTAATCAAATATTAAATCAAACTTTTATTCAAAAACTATATTATTAAATTTGACAATTGACATGAATTAATTAAATAAGAATTTAATCAATTAGTCATAGGATATTTGATTTATTGTCAAAATGAAATAATACAATTTAGGAATAAATATAATTAAATCCAATTAAATAATTAAGTGGCAATATTAAATCTAATTAATTAAATATTCAAAAATATTCAATTAATCAAACTTTAGGATAAATAGGATTTATCACCAAATAATCATTAAATTAAAGATAATTAGGATAAATAGGAATAAGGAATATTCCTTGATGCAGAATTTAGGATAATCAATTAAGATTCGATAATGTGCTGATGTGCATTAAGTTAGGACTTTGATGTTGATTTTGTTCGATGTGTCGATATAGGAGATTAATGAACATATAGCCCATTTTTAGGGTATTACATTTTGCCCCTCTTTGAATTGTTGTGCAAAGCGCAGTGGTTCAAAGATAGTCTATGTATTGTTGGAAATAATTGTCTGAAGGAAATTACTACTCAATTATGTATTGTCTTTGATGTCACACTATGTCATAGTCCGCAGCAATCAGTTTCTACCGAGCTCTGTCGGTCTGCCAGACAGGAATATTAGTGTTTACCGAGTTCACTCGGTCATCGAAGAAAAGATAGCGTTTACCGAGTTCACTCGGTCATCAAAGAAAAGATAGCGTTTACCGAGTTCACTCGGTCATCGAAGAAAAGATAGCGTTTACCGAGTTCACTCGGTCATCGAAGAAAAGATAGCGTTTACCGAGTTCACTCGGTCATCGAAGAAAAGATAGTGTTTACCGAGTTCAGTCAGTTATCAAAGGTAAAGGATTGTCGGTGTTTACCGAGTTCCCTCGGTCACCGAAAAATTATAAAAAGATATGGTCACCGAGCACTGTCAGCCCTTGAAGGACTTTTGCAAATAGAGTTTTCTTAATTCAGCCGACTGTTATACTGTTATAATGTCGATTTGACAAATCCAAAATCATATAAATAAAAGGTCAAATGTGAAAAGTATATACACAGCAGAAAATCTACAGAAGAAAAGAAGGAAAGGTATATGCGAATTTGTGAAGGATGTTCAGATATCCTTGAGGAGCAGCAGAGATTTATTCGATCAGAAAGGATCAGAATTATGCAGAACAGAGATCTGTAATCAGCAAGACAGTTGCATTATTATACAGGTCACTTTTTCATTGTTACCTTCTTATCATTGTAACAGTGAATTCTAAATCTCTTAACCGAGTTGGCTTAACAACCATATTGTAAATCCTCTAACAAGGTGACAATTCCATTGAATTGTTTTCAAGACCTCTTACCAGGCCACTCCTTGCAGGGTGTTTTAAATCCTCTAACAAGGTCACACCTAACAGTGTGTTTTGTAACCTTTTACCGGGTTGGCTTCTAACCGGGCATCACTTCAGAAAAGTGAAAATTAGTATCTAGATACATTGGTGGTTTTTCCCATATTGGGTTTCCACGTTAAATCTTGTGTCTCTTGTGTTCTTAATTGCTTTCTCAATCATATACATGTGCTGATGAATATCTAAAGATAATATTGCTAATACTTTCTGCATCTTCAAAGTTACTGCAGTCTATTTACCGAGTGCTAAAACAGATAACATTATTAAGATATCCTAAGGGATCTGGAAAGAATTAATAGTGAAGTGTTTTTATGGTTGACTGATTCACCCCCCCCCCCTCTCAGTCACTTCATCCATATTCCATCATGTATGATGTTTGAAATTGAAATTGATATGAAGTAGAAACTGATCGAAGTTGATATGAACATAATAGGTCCTGAATGACCAAAGATAATGTTAACTATAATAGTAATGAACCGATGATTGCGAAGAAGTGTCAAAACACCTGATTCTGAACCTTATGATTGCGAAGAAGTGAGTGACCGATTTCGGACCCGATTGTCGATAAGAATCACATTGGTATCACATCTGAACCCTTCAGTTATGAAGAACCAAGGAAATAATACTATTGAACTGATGGTTACAAAAGACTGATATAGTTTACAAGATTAAGAGAATACTAGATTGATATGGATCTCGATGAATCTGATATGCCTCGAGCGATGATTGATTTGCCCCAAGCGATGAGGTTGTTTTTGATGAATTAGCAACTAGATGTGGTTGTTGTCCTGATTACTAAGGAAAGATATGATTCCAAATTTAGATTATAGACTTTGAATGATGTGTAATACCATGCCCCCTTTGGGATAAAAATTAAAATTTGACAAGAAAATTCAGCGTTTAATAATTCAAAAGCATGTTAATTGATTTAAGAAGTGGTTAAACACGTTTGAGAACACATTCTACATCATTCGGAGGTCCAGAAGACCATGTTTGACTAGGTTTGACCATGAGTTGACCATGGTTGACCAAGTTGAAATTTTGATAGTTTGATGTAAGATAATCAGTTAAGTTGAATGCTAGATTTCTGTGATGATGGAAGGTTGATTATGCAAGCAGTAGACCATCCTGAGTCTGAAAATTTTAAATCATGATTTTGACATAGTAAATGATCTAAGATTTTGATTTTGATCCCAAAAATGGATTTAGAATGTCAAAATTAGCCAGGGGTGCAATTTTTTTGAAAAACGGAGCACTTTTGAAAATTAGATCAAAAAGCTATATAAAGCCCGAAAGGGCCATTTTCAATTCATTTCAACCTTTTGACTTTAGAAATCTTGTGGAGCCCTCTGAGCAAAAATGGTAGACAAACTAGAAGAACCAAAGGTACATATGAGTTCACATCGATTTGAGTGCAGCCAGAGACATCAGAGACCTTGGGAGTACGGACATCTGGTAGGTGGACCTCTATGCTTCTCTGAAAAGTTAAATTTTCCATGATTTATAGCATTTTTAGCATTTTTTGTACACGTTTTAATTTTGAATTTTTGAATGCATGGAAACTTGTATGACTCACCAACAAGACTCGTATGAATTTTGAACTGTAGATAGATTTTCATTTCATTAACCCCCAAGACTCATATTAGAGGGACCCAAGAGTCATATGACATTTCATCGGGTCCCTCATAACTCGTATGGGGAGGAATACATTATCGTATCAGTATGTTTTGTCATATGGTATGATGTAGAAAGTTGTACGACTTTCCCTACCAGTCTAAAATGTCGTATGAAAAATAGTGAGCCTAGAACTCAGTAGTAGGTCAAATTTTTTAATTTCTTGATCACTTAGCCTGATTGCTGACCTTTTGATATACCTTCTGACATATTGAACTGCTCAATTCTTGTCCTTGTAACCCATTCTATGACCAAATTACTGATAGGGTTCCCTATTTTTGTACTATGTAGGTCATATATCTAGATGTTCATGTACAGATTTCACATCCAACTGCTTAGAGGTTATGTGTGTCACTGCCAGACCCTATGAGGGTACACCTTGCTTCCTATGGATTTGAGTACCTCATTCATTTACCCAAGGTTAGGGTAAATCATAGACTTTTGACTTCTCTGATTGAGAGATTTCATTTGGAGACCCAAACATTCCACCTACCGACTGGGGAGATCACTATTACCCCAGAGGATGTGCATCGTATACTTCACATTCCTTTCCATGCAGGTCGATGACCAGAGTATGTGAGTTCAGGGAACTCAGGTCTATTAGCATTCGGACGTCTCTTTGGAGATGATACTCAGATGACTACCTCCATTTCCTAGGAGACTTTAGTGCAATGATATGGATAGACACACCAGCTAGAGTCACTAATACATTTAGGGTCATTTTGCGACGGCTATGTGTCACAATTGTGACAGCTATGTGTCGCAATAGCAACACCCATAGACGTCGCTATTTTTTAGTCACAAATTGCGACGTCTATGGGTAGCCGTCGCAATTGCGACACATATCCGTCGCAATGTGACTAAGATTTAAGAAGCGGCATGGCCGTCGCCCCCCCATCGCATGGCTTCGGAGGGCCATCGCAATCGCGATGGACCTCCCAAGCAATTGCGACGGGCGCCTGCATCGCATTGCGACGGGTTTCCGTCGCAATTGCGACGCCCGTGGGTGGATTAAAAAAAAAAATTTAATTTAATACATTGCTAATGAACCACATTAATGCTTTTTTCTTTCAACAAATGAGGACAGCCACTGTAAAGACAACATGATAATGTACACTCACTGTAAGGACAGTCACAAATGAGGACATCTCACAGTGAGTGTACATTATCATGTTGTCTTTACAGTGACTATCCTCATTTGTTGAAGAAGAAAAGCATTAATGTGGCTGAATAGCAATACATTCAAGTGGCAATTACACTAGGGACAGTCACTGTGAGATGTCCTCATTTGTGACTGTCCTTACAGTGAGTGTACATTATCATGTTGTCTTTACAGTGAGTGTACATTATCATGTTGTCTTTACAGTGTCAATATATGCATTATTACTTAAACTGAAGAGTACTCTAAATAATATGTCATTGTGGAGTTCTGATTGCTTCCAATTTGATATACGCTTGTTCTACTTATGTATCCAGCATCATGTAAGAAAAGTTGATGCTTTTAAATAGATTCATTTAGCCATGAAATGCCTGTGCATGTTACATACAAGATTCCAAGGCCCAAAACTGATTACTCATTATAATTCATGTACAGAATGATAATCAACCACAACGAGGCATGCGTAGGCGCTGCTTAGATTTTGAGGCATCAGAAGCTTGTAGAAGAAACTTGACCAATGGCTCATGGAATGCAACAAACTTATTGCCTAAAACAGGAGCATTGGTAACCACATATGATGGTTTTGAAAAGAAAACTTCACCATCAATGTCACGTGAGGGAACTGCAATTTCTGATGGCAAGTAACTTGTAGTATATAAGAGAGATGCAAGTACAGATGCTGGGAATACATTGCTAATGAACCACATTAATGCTTTTTTCCTTCAACAAATGAGGACAGTCACTTTAAAGACAAGATGATAATGTACACTCACTGTAAGGATAGTCACAAATGACGACATCTCACAGTGACTGTCCCTTGTGTAATTGCCACTTGAATGTATTGCTATTCAGCCACATTAATACTTTTCTTCTTCAACAAATGAGGATAGTCACTCTAAAGACAACATGATAATGTACACGGGCTGTAAGTGTACATTATCATGTTGTCTTTACAGTGACTGTCCTCCTTCAAGTGGCAATTACACAAGGGACAGTCACTGTAAAGGCAACATGATAATGTAGAGAAACGTTGTCATTTGTATTTTCAACAGTGCCGAGAGAGATTCCCTCCGCGAAATCACAGCTACAATTTTTGAGTACGTTGGGTTTATTTTTCTTTTGCCATTATTATGTAATCTGGTATTCAGCTGTTACAGAGCTAAAATACCCAGAAATGAGGACATATCTGTGTTGAATTTATTGTTAGCGGCTCTGGTTATTTAGAAGTTTAATTTTATTTGTTCATCTTTCAAGCACAAACATTTTATGGACCGTAACATCTTCATTGTTTCGGGTATGCAATGAAACAGCTGTAACTTGCAACTACCTTCACGGTACTTGTGTACATTATCATGTTGTCTTTACAGTGACTATCCTCATTCAAGTGGCAATTACACAAGGGACAGTCACTGTGAGATGTCCTCATTTGTGACAAGGACAGTCACACATGAGGACATCTCACAGTGACTGTCCCTTGTGTAATTGCCACTTGAATGTATTGCTATTCAACCACATTTATGGGCCCGTTTGGACCCCAGCACACAGTAGCATCTACAGAGAAGAATATCCCAGGTGTAACAAGTTGTAAGAATATACCAACAGTTCTAAGAAGTTCCCTAGCACATAGTAGCATCTACAGAGAAGAATATACAACATGAGGGCAGCCACTGTAAAGACAACATGATAATGTACACTCATTGTATGTGTACATTATCATGTTGTCTTTACAGTGACTGTCCTCATTCAAGTGGCAATTACAAAAGGGACAGTCATTGTGAGATGTCCTCATTTGTGACAAGGATAGTCACACATGAGGACATCTCACAGTGATCGATTGTCCCTTGTGTAATTGCCACTTGAATGTATTGCTATTGAACCACATTAATGCTTTTCTTCTTCAACAAATGAGGACAGTCACTCTAAAGACAACATGATAATGTACACTCATTGTAAGGACAGTCACAAATGAGGACATCTCATAGTGACTGTCCCTTGTGTAATTGCCACTTGAATTACACAAGGGACAGTCATTGTGAGATGTCCTCATTTGTGACAAGGATAGTCACACATGAGGACATCTCACAGTGATCGATTGTCCCTTGTGTAATTGCCACTTGAATGTATTGCTATTGAACCACATTAATGCTTTTCTTCTTCAACAAATGAGGACAGTCACTCTAAAGACAACATGATAATGTACACTCACTGTAAGGACAGTCACAAATGAGGACATCTCACAGTGACTGTCCCTTGTGTGATTGCCACTTGAATGTATTGCTATTCAGCCACATTAATGCTTTTCTTCTTCAACAAATGAGGATAGTCACTCTAAAGACAACATGATAATGTACACGGGCTGTAAGTGTACATTATCATGTTGTCTTTACAGTGACTGTCCTCCTTCAAGTGGCAATTACACAAGGGACAGTCACTGTAAAGGCAACATGATAATGTAGAGAAACGTTGTCATTTGTATTTTCAACAGTGCCGAGAGAGATTCCCTCCGCGAAATCACAGCTACAATTTATGAGTACGTTGGGTTTATTTTTCTTTTGTCATTATTATGTAATCTGGTATTCAGCTGTTACAGAGCTAAAATACCCAGAAATGAGGACATATCTGTGTTGAATTTATTGTTAGCGGCTCTGGTTATTTAGAAGTTTAATTTTATTTGTTCATCTTTCAAGCACAAACGTTTTGTGGACCGTAATATCTTCATTGTTTCGGGTATGCAATGAAACAGCCGTAACTTGCAACTACCTTCACAGTACTTGTGTACATTATCATGTTGTCTTTACAGTGACTGCCCTCATTCAAGTGGCAATTACACAAGGGACAGTCACTGTGAGATGTCCTCATTTGTGACAAGGACAGTCACACATGAGGACATCTCACAGTGACTGTCCCTTGTGTAATTGCCACTTGAATGTATTGCTATTCAACCACATTTATGGGCCCGTTTGGACCCCAGCACACAGTAGCATCTACAGAGAAGAATATCCCAGGTGTAACAAGTTGTAAGAATATACCAATAGTTCTAAGAAGTTCCCTAGCACATAGTAGCATCTACAGAGAAGAATATGGGTCAACGAGGTTGACTTCAAAGCCATGCAATCTAATGGTAATAGTAATATCATAATTTGACATACTATCAGAAATACTTCCTAAATAGACTATTCAATCTTATAAGAGATGGATTCATGAGAACTATTATTTATGAAATATGAGTCAATGACTTTAATTAAAAAAATTACACAATCTAATTCTTGTAAAAATATCAAAATTTGACACATTGAAAATACCTTCCAAAAGTATCGTTAATTGATTAATATGAATCACTACTCATGAAATATAATTTTATAAACCTAATCTAAAAACTACACAATAAAAATCTTAATAGCAATATTGTAAGAAACTATTCCCAAAAGCAAGCCTAATAAAATTTGATGAAAATAATTTTTGTTTCACTCAACTTTGACATTCACAACTTCCTCTTTTATTATAATAAGAAAAAAAATGTCTTTTTAGATATACCTCATGAACCATACTCGAATAATCTATCATTTTTCTTCTCAAAAACATATTTGCAGAGCCTGCTTCTTTTACTTGTTTGTACTTTTATCTCTCTGATGGAAAGGGTTCCTTCAGGACACATTTTTCCAAGTTCACTGCTTGAGATATTTGAGGAGGGTTCCCCTGCTTGAGTATCCATCCAACCCATATTCGAGTAGTTCTACAATTGCACAGTCTAAATTAATAATACTGACAATTGAATGACGAATGATGATACATAGAATTGATATAAACTAATCCTAAAAACACTAAAACATTATTAATATATTTATATTTCATAAATAAAATTGATATAAAAGATTTGGAAAGATACATTAAAAAATAGAAAAACAGTAATTTATAATAGAAGGAAACTTAAATTGCTATTTAAAAAAAAAACAAGAGTCTTAAATCTTATCATTTTGTTTCATTATCATCCATAAGTACACACCTCTAGCATAATAATTATATTTTACCACCCATAAAATGAAAAAAAGATTTTCACAAGAGAAATTGAAGCTAGATTATAAAAATGAACCATCTTATTGGAAACTGGAACTGTTATCATACCCAAAAGGACTACAAAATTTCGCCTTATCATACCCAGATTGTTGCTTTGCCTGGCGGAGGGAAATTTGATCAGTAAAATTGACACAGAGTATGTTGTCTCCATTGTCATGCTGGATAACAAAACACCAACTTTAATGGGCATGTAATGTCCCTTGTGTAATTGCCACTTGAATGCATTGCTATTTGATGCAGGGGCATCCCTAATGCAAGCCAAAGACACCATGATTGAAGGAAGTTTCCATGAAGCCAAGGAGTCAAATCCTATCAATTGGAACATAAGATTTTCACCTTGGAGCTTTGAAGGATTGACTGGTGAAAGGTCCTTTTGATTGACAAATCAGAGTCTTTTTGAATGACAAATTAGAGTCTTTTTGAATGACAATAAATTAGAATAGGAGTTTTAGATGTTTTCTTGGTTTGTAATAAATATTAAGGATTGATTTTATCTCCTTATAAACATCCACTTGTTGGACACAAGACCCCTTGGTGACTTATAAACCTTGGGCATCTTTTGAGTCCTTGGATGAAATGAGCATAGTAAGTGTTTATTAGGTGTCTTTTAGATGTTGTTAAGAAGTTTGAAGGTCCAAAATAACTTTAATAAGGTTCCTAAAGTTTCACAACACATTTTTAACCTTCTCGGCAAAGTTGTTTGCAAAGTTGTAATGCAACTTTAAAAGTTGCTTAGCAAAGTTGACATTTGTTGGATAAACTATTCTAACCACCTAGATGGTTGAACCAACGTTTGGAGAGCCTATTTTAGGCTTCAAATGGTCGAAGACAGACAGACAACCAGTATTGTAATCATTTTGCTTTCATAAAAAATAAAAATAACCCTTTTTTAGTGCATTTCTGGTGAAAAATGAACTCTGTACGGCTGTACGGATGGTGGTTGGATGATAAAATTTGCCTGGAAGTTGTAATAGTGACATCTGATGCTTTGGAAGTTGGTTTGATTGATTCTCTTTGTTTTATATCTAAGTTATTTCAAATTTTCTGTGCATTGTTTACAAACCCTCATTTTCAGGGTTTGACTGATGTAAAGACCTTAACTCACGTTTCAACCATTGGAATTCCTTCTTCCTTGGTGGAATGAGAGTTAAGGATGTATATTTGTATATTCTAAAAGCCCTGACTACTCTGCATCACTATTGAACCACATTAATGCTTTTTTCCTTCAACAAATGAGGACAGTCACTGTAAAGACAACATGATAATGTACACTCACTATAAGGATAGTCACAAATGAGGAAATCTCAGAGTGATTATCCCTTGTGTAATTTCCGCTTGAATACATTTCTATTGAACCACATTAATGCTTTTTTCCTTCAAGTGGCAATTACACAAGGGACAGTCACTGTGAGATGTCCTCATTTGTGACAAGGACAGTCACACATGAGGACATCTCACAGTGACTGTCCCTTGTGTAATTGCCACTTGAATGTATTGCTATTCAACCACATTTATGGGCCTGTTTGGACCACGGCACACAATAGCATCTACAGAGAAGAATATCCCAGGTGTAACAAGTTGTAAGAATATACCAACAGTTCTAAGAAGTTCCCTAGCACATAGTAGCATCTACAGAGAAGAATATACAACATGAGGGCAGCCACTGTAAAGACAACATGATAATGTACACTCATTGTATGTGTACATTATCATGTTGTCTTTACAAGGATAGTCATTTGTGACAAGGATAGTCACACATGAGGACATCTCACAGTGATCGATTGTCCCTTGTGTAATTGCCACTTGAATGTATTGCTATTGAACCACATTAATGCTTTTCTTCTTCAACAAATGAGGACAGTCACTCTAAAGACAACATGATAATGTACACTCACTGTAAGGACAGTCACAAATGAGGACATCTCACAGTGACTGTCCCTTGTGTGATTGCCACTTGAATGTATTGCTATTCAGCCACATTAATGCTTTTCTTCTTCAACAAATGAGGATAGTCACTCTAAAGACACAATGATAATGTACACGGGCTGTAAGTGTACATTATCATGTTGTCTTTACAGTGACTATCCTCCTTCAAGTGGCAATTACACAAGGGATTTGTGTTTTCATTTGTGTTTTCAACAGCGCCGTAACCCTCCGCGAAATCACATCGAGATATAAGGGCAAAACAAACAAGAACGTTGTCATTTGTATTTTCAACAGCGCCGAGAGAGATAAACAAACTTAAAACTTAGACTTAAGAAAGATGAAGGCAATGCTTCAAAAGGCCGATGCCCTAAATACGGGAAAACACAATACCACCATTAAACGATGCCCTAGTCACCGTATCAATGCTGCCAGCTCCGTACCAGTATGTTGACTACTCACTTTCATCCTGTGATAAAGGTAACTTCATTAATCATACTTGAAATGGCAGCATACGAACTAAAGCTGATGAACATTTATAAACTAAAAGTTTAAAACTACAGATTACAAATGTAGTAGTTTCATACGAAAAGAACTTGATGTCTGAAATTTACCATTAGAAGTATCCAAAGGAATACCACAGTACTGTTGAACTTGGAGAATCGGAGATGATCTACATAGCAAGGTTCAACAGCTGTAAGGACTGTTACACCATCTTTAGCATTTGAATACATTTTCTCCTTGGCTTCTGGTGGATCCTCAAAGACCCCCAATGACGTTTTCCCTACAATTATCAATTGTTTGTCAGTATGAGATATTAATAAATAAACATTAATCACAATATTAGGCAAACAATATTCTTGATGTCTGAATCTAAATCACAGAAAGCTCTAATAAAGCAGTTCTCAGTTTCACATTAAACTAAGTTTCAATTTCAAATGGTTATAATAATTTTTGCAAGTTATAAGTAGCTGGTTACAGTATATGACATAAAAAGAAAAAAAATCATTTCTATTCTTTTCTTCTTTTTCTCTTTCAACGAAGCTTTTGCACCACACAAATGCATACCAAGAATTTCTCAGGAGGTTTCAAGACCATTGCATACCAAACTTCTTCTCTGTAGATGCTACTGTGTGTCGTGGTCCAAACGGGTCCAAATAGACCTAGTGACTCTAGTAGGTCTCCAAAACCTGTTCTGCAGCAATAACTCTTCAATTTGACAAAGGACCTTATGAACTTATATGTTTTTTGAGTACCCTTTTTGATGTTCTAACAATCCTCCAACTCCCAGACCTTGACTCCACTCCAGCATATCAATGTCCTTATTGAGTCCGCAGACCTAATGCATGCCTTTGGGTGTGGGTTCCAAAACAAGGCATTGAAAATGGGTGCATGAAACCAAGATCAGAGTTTGAAGATGTCCACCATGCTCTAAAGATCTAGATTCAACAAGGTTTGAGGTCCTTTACTTGCCGCTACCCTCTGATCTTGCATAATCCATCAACTCCTAGTCAAGAACATTGAGATTCTTGACCTAGGGCTTGCTCTTGAAATTCTCTGGCTTAGTATCCTGTTCCAAAGCTTTTAAAATATGAAAATAAACCCCCTTAACTTGCATTTTACAAAGAACAGAGGATATCCTATGGTTTATTTGCAAGTTAAGGCCATTTGAATGCAATAACCCAAAAAATGAGGGTTTGACAGAACAACAGATAAGAAAAAGGAATAACTTTGATATAAGGTGTCTTGAATCTACCAAATAAACTCTCAAAGCATAAGATATAAATACTCTAACTTCCACACTGGTCTGCCCTCCCTTTCACATCCGTACACTGTACAGTGCTTGAAGGAAATGCACAAAAAAGGCTCTGAAATAGTGGCTCTATCTGACAGAGAGTCCATGCTAGGCTTCATGACTAACCTAGAGCACATTCCTTGTTATGGAGGAAGTTTGAATGGTGAAGAACTTATGGAATGGATAGAGGACCTCGATAACCATTTTGACTACAAGTATCTTATTAATAACCATTTTGACTACAAGTATCTTATGGATAGAGGACCTTGATAACCATTTTGACTCATTTAGTATCTTATTGAGCTTCACTTTGTTTCGAGAATATAGTTTAATATTCTCTACTAAACAGGGCCAACCACGTGAAGGTGGAAGCTCATTTGGCCCCACCCCCCTCCCCCTAACATCACTCTACATTCCCCGTTAACATCTAACATTCATTCATTCTTTCAATTATTAATAAAATGTAACATTCAATCAATATCACATGATAACATTCATTAACACACAACATTCATCAATATGAAAATAAACACATAATTCATGAACATTCATTAGCACATAATTAAATTCATTGAGACATAAAATTCAGTCATTATCAATTAAGGTATTTAGATGACAATCATTTCTTTTTTCTCTTTCTAATTTTTTTTTCTATGTAAGCTCTAAGAGGAGCATCAGTGTTATCATCAATACCCCCCTCATCAGTTGTTTTGTTCTTTGTTCTTGATGATCTCAAATTCCTATGCTGCTGCAAAGGGGGGTCCTCTACAATAACAAATAAAAGAGTTAAATTTAAAATATTTAATTATAATTGTTACAAGTATTTAATTATTTTAAAGAACATAACTGTGGCGCTCTTTAATTACCTGATCTGGCCACATCATTTTGTCTAGACTCAACCTCAACATGCTCATGAGCACCGACCCCTCGATCCTCTACAGTTTCTATACAAAATGTTACATTAATCCAAACACCAATTGTAATTACATATAAAAATTTTAATAGAAAATGTATACCTCCACCACTAGGATGCACATCATGCGAACCTTCATTATGCATAGATTGTGTAGAAGGATTGTCAGGCTGCATTCCAATATCCTACACATTGTTATCATTGCTTTCTTAAAACAGATATACTCACTTTATATTAGAACTTAACATCAAATAGACTAATCTCACTTTAGATATACTCACTTTATATTAGAACTTATCTCACTTTCCTCTTCTATTCCTATATTTCCCTCACTCGAGGAAGACACTTCTGACAAATACCTATTTGCTGGTACCTGCAAATGGGAGAGATCTTAGAAGACATCAATCTTACTATTGATAAGTGTATTAAATAGACTTTCTATAAGGTGTATTGACTTATACCTGTCGATCCATGAGACTGTGCGGGATGCTCTTGAAAGGGGTTCAATTTCCTGCAAATGTAATTCAATTATCGTGAGCATAATCACATCATAATCATAATCACATCCATCATAAGCATCACATAAAAATTAAAAACATTAAAACGTACACATTATAACACTTATAGCTTTTAAATAGATAATGAATAAACTATGTAACCATTTAAGACAAATATATTTCTATCAAGAAATGAATATTAAATACATTAAGGATTGATGGCATACCTTTAAATTTCATCATCATCATCCTCATCATCGTCGTCATCATCATCGTCCTCGTCGTCATCGTCATTGTCATCATCATCAACATCATCATCATCAACATCAACATCATCTTCATCATCATCATCAATAGCAGCATCATCTTCTTCGTCTTCTTCATGAAAATTTGTCTCAGGAACATCATCCAATAATTGTCGATCGTGATCATCATCTACATCATCTTCTACTTCTTTGGTATCTTCTTCTTCCATTGCATTATACTTTATCGGCCTTCCTCTCGGTTCATGTCTAACAACAAATGACCAACCCGGTTTATGTGAAACCTCTGAGTAAAATACCTGTTCACATTGGCTTGGAAGAACATAGGGCTCATCCCCAATTAGCTCAAACGACCTTGTATTAACCATTGTAAATCCATTATCATGTTCAATAATAGTTCTATTAGGATCATTTGGATTAAGTCGTAGCCTGTACCATTTGACAACGAAGAGTACTAATTTGAAGGAACTAAAGTCGCACTCAAATATATTATCCAAAATGCCATAGTATTGATTTTTAGACTCTTGAGGATCTAAGTCATTTCTAGATGAAATATTAGTCACTTGAAAGACTGCAGTTATTCCAGAATCACAAGTTTTCTTCGTGTCATCCAACACTTTGACGCGAAATTTTTGACCATTACAGAACATACCCTTGTGGTGTTTAACCTGCAATAATATGTGAAACATGTCAAAATTATTATATCGTGAGTTGATAAACATACGGGTGATTAATAATTTTGTACGTACCTGGAAATCTCTTAAACCATATGCTAAATCTATTTCCCTTTGCGTAACATTAGAATCTCCATTACGATGAGCTTCTTTAACCAATGAAGATACACCTTCCCATGTTAATGTGTGACCAGAATGTTGACATCGTTCAATCCATACCGTCATCCAATCAAGATTGTTTGCAATATACAAATGTAGTGCATCCCACTCTCGAGCAACTGTACAAAAAAAAAATAGACGACTTACAACCGATTTATTTTGAAGATTAAGAAATAATTTATTACAATAACATCTTATAATTTATTACCTGTCACTTTCCTCAATCTACCTTTCCCCATCAAGTACTCCCCTTTGAATTTTTTAAAAGGGTCGAGATCCCAAATGCGATCTACATGGATATTTAAAGCAAACTTAGGAAGATATTCAGTAATGTACACCATAGTCTGGTATACCATGTATCCCTCTACCATAGAACCCTCAGGATGTGCTCTTTGTCGAACCAAAGCCTTCAAAGATTTCAAGTGCCTCTCAACCATCCACATTGACCTAGTGTGTGCAGGTCCACACAATTCAATCTCCTCAACTTGGTGTATGAGGTAGTGTTCTTGTGCATTGAAAAAAGTTGGAGGTAGACACTTTTGCATTTCACACAATAAATGAGGAATTCTTCTCTTCCAATAGTTTATATCTTCTTTATGGATTTCTTTAGATGACAACCACCTACATTAAGAGATTCAAGTCACAAAAAATATATAAATACGAGACTTTACAAAATAATATACAATAGATTACATAGCAAGAAAAACAAATCGCGAATATAATAAATATATACAACAAATTGAACAGATATTATTGCTTACCTCATGTATTTTCCAAGATCATATATCACTTGTTTGATGTTATTGTTGAAGTGCTCTGGGAGAGATAGAGGTAGCACGTACTGCAGTAATTATAAACCAATTATTTCATTATTTTCTAACATAACATAATGAATAGTACACGTAGTTTATGAATATATTGTAAATACAGAAGAACATAACTTACCTTGATGAAAGTATGCCAATCATGCGTTTTGAGCCCTGGCCCAAATTCACTTTTCTTTGATATGAGATTGCTTATGTTCCCAGCAAATCCTGTGGGAAATCGAATTTTTCGTATGACTTCTTTTATGGCATCACTTTGCTGCTCCGTTAATAACCAAGGAAGGGCACTTATATTAATCTGATCTCTATTGCTATTTGAGTGAATGAAATTCTTCAGTGCATGATTGGATTCATGAATGTCATTACAAATTTTGACAATTTTTTCTTTGTCACGCCTTCCATCCAGTATTTTCCACAATGTCTCTGTTATATTCTTTCCAACATGCATAAGATCAAACAAATGCACAATTTGTAGGTCCTCGTAGTAGGGCAACCTACTAAATTGTCTGGGATAGCTTTTTAGTCCCTTTGGAAGGTTGTCAGTAGTGCCTTGACGACCTTCACGATCATCAATTACATAATTAGTAAACAAAAATCACAATAGAAATATATAAATTACAAACATAAACCATTAAGTGGAACGACATTACCTCGACGATTAATTCTATTATATTCCAACTTCCATAGGCGAGGTGTCATTCTTCGTGGCTTTGATGTAGTCTCTTCTTTCCCATTGAAAAGATGTTTTTCCATACTTCGATACTTATGATTCCTGTGGAGGAAGTGTCTGTACTCATCAAACACATGCTTTCCTAAACTTTTTGAATGACGAGATTTCATCTTTGGACCACAAACTGGACATGCAAATTTTCCCTTTGTTTGAAGACCTACAAGATAATGATATAATTGGATTATTAAATATGTTGATTTTTATAATTAGAATTATCATGCGCAACTTGAATTCACTATAACATACCACAAAAATGTGTTAGCCCTGGGGCATCATGTATTGTCCATACAAGTATTGCATGGAATTGAAATTGTCTTTGTCCTATTGGTCTAGACACGTCATACATAGTGACACCGTTCCATAACTCCACCAACTCGTCAATAAGAGGCTCAATATATACATTCATATCTTTAACTTGATATTTACCTACTTGAATGAACAGTAACATTACATAATTATTGTGACCATTTTACTGTAAGATTTGTAAGTACATGTAAATTAATAACTATCAAATGATAAAATACCTGGAACAATCATTGCCAACATAATGTGCTCCCTCTTTATTGACATCCACGGAGGAATGTTATTGTTGATAACAAAAACAGGCCACACCGAGCAAACAGATCTCATCTCTCCAAATGGATTGACACCATCCGCTGCCAATGAAAGCCTGAGATTACGAGGTTCTTCTTTGAAGTGTTGCCACTTTTCCTCTATGTGCATAAATGCCGAACCATCCGCAGGGATTCGAATAATGTCATCTCGACTTCTATTGCGTGCATGGTAATCCATAAATTGTGCCAAGCTAGTACACCTGAATAATTGTCGCATCCGTGGAATAATGGGGATGTAACGAAGAACCTTGTGAGACACCTTTTTTGTTATTCGATCTGTTCGATATCTACTCGTATGACATACAGGGCATTGTGTTGCAAATTCATGTTCTTTATAATATATAATATGATCATTGGGACAAGCATGTATTGCTTGATACTCCATTCCAATATCTTTCATAATAGCAGATAATTCTCGATATGAGCGAGGTAGAATATTTGATGGTGGTAACAAAAACTCGCCTATCAATCTACAGCAAAAAATATAAGTTGTTAATATAAACAATATTAGTGGTACATTATTCACCCTTTGTTAACTATAAAGACATATATGACATACCTTAACATACGTGACATTGTTATGTTGGATAAACCATTCATAACCTTCAAGTTCAACAACAACAATATAGCAGAGAGAAGAGTTGTTTGGGAGTCTTTGTATAGGGGCTCGTATGCCTTCTCAAGTAGAGGTACATCAAGGCTATCATCATCATCATGATCAGATCCGCTTGGACTAAATGTGTCATGGATCAATGTATTTATACCATCATCTTCAATTGTGTTTTCTGGCACATGATCATCATCTTCCATGGGATCATTATCTTCACCTTGGATATTCGCACCCCCATGTTCCTCCATATCATGTACTTCCCTGGGGAGATCAACCTATATAAAATTGATTAACATAAATAAACCATGATCTTCAACTCATCATCAAGTGATTTCATATGTATATAAATTGTTAAAATGATATAATGAACAACTTACCAGTGGATGATAGTCATGCCCCCCTTCAATGTGACCATTCTCCCTACAATGTCTCTTAATTGTTTTGATTAGCAATCTTCTATGGTTTAAGCCCTTACAAATTTTGCAGGGACAATAACATTTTCCATCACCTTTTCTTTTCAAGTTAGACCACAATCTAGCGATTGTCTCCCTATTTTGTTCTTCACTTATATTATCTGACATGATCGTTCTTCGCAGGAAGCAAAAATTGGGCTATGAAAACTTCGGTCTACAACTTTCAGTGACTAAGAAAAATTGTCAAAAGTACACAAAACATATAAGCTACAAGGCCTTCTTTCTTAGCTCTAGAACCTCTCTAGCAATCAAAACATATAAGCTACAAGGCCTAACAGCAATTTCAAAACATATAAGCTACAAGGCAGGACATATTACATGACATGGCAAAAGGATTAAAATATACATTAGATTAAAAAATATACAATTTTCAAACCTGAGCGTGCGGCTATAACTCGTGCAATGGTCTTCTTGCTTAGCTTTAGAAGCTCTCCAGCAATCAAAACATATAAGCTACAAGGCCTAATAGCAATTTCAAAACAAGGGTCATCAAAAGAACCAAAAACAATGTGTGCAAACAATACCTTGTGAAGTGGTATAGACAATTAGAAGATGCTACTATGTGCTAGGGAACTTCTTAGAACTGTTGGTATATTCTTACAACTTGTTACACCTAGGATATTCTTCTCTATAGATGCTACTGTGTGCCGTGGTCCAAACGGGCCCATAAATGTGGTTGAATAGCAATACATTCAAGTGGCTTACACAAGGGACAGTCACTGTGAGATATCCTCATGTGTGACTGTCCTTGTCACAAATGAGGACATCTCACAGTGACTGTCCCTTGTGTAATTGCCACTTGAATGAGGTCAGTCACTGTAAAGACAACATGATAATGTACACATACAATGAGTGTACATTATCATGTTGTCTTTACAGTGGCTGCCCTCATGTTGTATATTCTTCTCTGTAGATGCTACTACGTGCTAGGGAACTTCTTAGAACTGTTGGTATATTCTTACAACTTGTTACACCTGGGATATTCTTCTCTGTAGATGCTACTGTGTGTCGTGGTCCAAACGGGCCCATAAATGTGGTTGAATAGCAATACATTCAAGTGGCAATTACACAAGGGACAGTCACTGTGAGATGTCCTCATGTGTGACTGTCCTTGTCACAAATGAGGACATCTCACAGTGACTATCCCTTGTGTAATTAAGTATTGTGGGGAAGCATTCTAAATAACCAAAGCCGCTAACAATAAATTCAACACAGATATGTCCTCATTTCTGGGTATTTTAGCTCTCTAACAGCTGAATACCAGATTAAATAATAATGACAAAAGAAAAATAAACCCAACGTACTCAGAAATTGTAGCTGTGATTTTGTGGAGGGAATCTCTCGCGGCGCTGTTGAAAACACAAATGACAACCCGCTTGATTTCACGGAGCGAATCTCTCTCGGTGCTATTCAAAACACAAATGACAACCTGCTTTGTTCAAAACACAAATGATAACCCGCTTGATTTCGCGGAGGGAATCTCTCTCGGCGCTGTTGAAAACACAAATGACAACGTTCCTTTTTTTTTTTGCACTTATATCCCGACCAACATAAGGTCCATTTGTAATACAACATGATAATGTACACTTATAGTGAGTGTACATTATCATGTTGTCCTTAGAGTGACTATCCTCATTTGTTGAAGAAGAAAAGCATTAATGTGGCTGAATAGCAATACATTCAAGTGGCAATTACACAAGGGACAGTCACTATGAGATGTCCTCATTTGTGACTGTCCTTACAGTGAGTGTACATTATCATGGTGTCTTTAGAGTGACTGTCCTCATTTGTTGAAGAAGAAAAGCATTAATGTGGTTGAATAGCAATACATTCAAGTGGCAATTACACAAGGGACAATCACTGTGAGATGTCCTCATGTGTGACTGTCCTTGTCACAAATGAGGACATCTCACAATGACTGTCCCTTGTGTAATTCAAGTGGCAATTACACAAGGGACAGTCACTGTGAGATGTCCTCATTTGTGACTGTCCTTACAATGAGTGTACATTATCATGTTGTCTTTAGAGTGACTGTCCTCATTTGTTGAAGAAGAAAAGCATTAATGTGGTTCAATAGCAATACATTCAAGTGGCAATTACACAAGGGACAATGTCATGAGCCGTGACATATTGAACTTAGTATAATAATAAAATGATTAGATGATATATAATAATCTATTATTAACGGTATATAACAATAATATATAATTATTATCAAAAGATAATAATAATATATAGTTAGCATAATAAGTAATATGTTAATTAAATAATATTAAAATATTAATAAATAATATAATTATGATTATAATTATAATATAAATTAATAATAAATAATTATTAATAAATTATATATATTATATTATAATAATATATTAAGTAATAATATTAAATCAATTATTGATATAATAATTTTAATATATAAATAATATTAATAAACCTCTCAATATAAAATAATATGTTATCACTATAATAATATTTATTATAATATTATTAATATTACTAACATCATTAATTATAATATTTAATAATAACAATAACATTAATAATAATAATAATAATAACGTTTAAAGCAATATCGAATATCTGTAATCGATATACATCTACATTAAACATTTGCATTATCTATCACGATGAGGAACGAAGAAGTGATACAACAATCACTAGTCATTACACATCGATACCATGAGAGGATGATTAATGAACCAAATACTATGAAGTCAAGATCAACATGATATGAATAAGGGATAGGTCGCTATGTGTTTCAGAAGATGTATTGATAAGCAAGAAGGATAACCATTCATATATTATAAATAATCATTAATTGCACAAGTTTAGACAATGACATATCCGATAAAGCAATATCAAACATGAAGACCCGCTAGCAAATATGCACCATCACTTCCTATGTTATCATGACAATAACATAAACTAGATTGAATTCTACTATCTATATCAATAGACACCACATAGGAGGATATCGACTAAAGGATTGAAAGATTATTGATTGTCTGAGATAAACCACATCTTGTAGAAACACAAAAGCATCAGTGATTATATCACAAGCTATTGATGAATGAGGCATCAGTCATGGATAATAAGTACAATGTATCCTTAAGTATTAACAGGAATGGAAGTCAATTTGAAGATCAAACTCCATTACCAGCAATCAACCAATAAATGGACAATTATCAGAAAATGATATCGACTTATATCAGAGTAGAAAGATTGGATATCATCATAACAATATGGGATAAGGCAAGAGTTAATATCGATTGACTAAATACTAATGATAGTTAGACCAAACTAATACAAACACAATGGATGTTAACTACTGGTTGCACTACCAATTAGGGAAGATTACCTTCATAAAAAGATTTGATATTGAGTCAATCTGGGAGTTATCTATGATCAGAAAATAATGAAATAATATTATGTGAACTGTCGGATTATGGAAAGGTGTGCTTAACAAAGGGACATGGAGGAAGAAACAAGACACGTCTCATTCATAGCATCTCTTCATTTGTTAAAGACAATATAAGAATGCATTCTCGTCAGTCACTCAAGGCATCATTAGAACTTTATTTACTTATCCATATTTGGATATACTCAATAGAGCATCTGCCTTTGGCAGTTTGGTTTCAAGTTTATCATTGCAGATCAGAGACAACACCATGATTGCACAGATAGAAAGGATAGTCAGAAACAGCATCAATATTTGAAGTTGCAAGCATATAATTCAGAATCTGAAATAGCAACATATCACTCATAGCGATATTACACATTTGCATAATTACATCATCATATCAGACACAGCAAATACATTGCTGTAAGCAATACTTATTGATTGTATATCGATATTGTTTATATCAGACATACCATCATTATACTATCACTATAAGTGATAGGAAACATCATATTCATAGCATATTTCATATCATTATATCCGACAGTGCTATTAAACATATTGGTATCAATATCATCTTGCACACATATTGTGATTGAATCTGAAATAGCGGTTGATATCTTAAGTAACCTCCATTACTTAGTTTAATTGTAAGTATCTGATAGAGTAAGTCTGAGAAGTGGAGTAATTGTTCCTGTTTTCCAAGTTAGCCAAAAAGGGGACATTACAGACAATCACTGTGAGATGTCCTCATGTGTGACTGTCCTTGTCACAAATGAGGACATCTCACAATGACTGTCCCTTGTGTAATTCAAGCGGCAATTACACAAGGGACAGTCACTGTGACATGTCCTCATTTGTGACTGTCCTTACAGTGAGTGTACATTATCATGTTGTCTTTAGAGTGACTGTCCTCATTTGTTGAAGAAGAAAAGCATTAATGTGGTTCAATAGCAATACATTCAAGTGACAATTACACAAGGGACAATCACTGTGAGATGTCCTCATGTGTGACTATCCTTGTCACAAATGAGGACATCTCACAATGACTGTCCCTTATGTAATTCAAGCAGAAATTACACAAGGGATAGTCACTGTGAGATGTCCTCATTTGTGACTGTCCTTACAGTGAGTGTACATTATCATGTTGTCTTTAGAGTGACTGTCCTCATTTGTTGAAGAAGAAAAGCATTAATGTGGTTCAATAGCAATACATTCAAGTGGCAATTACACAAGGGACAATCACTGTGAGATGTCCTCATGTGTGACTGTCCTTGTCACAAATGAGGACATCTCACAATGACTGTCCCTTGTGTAATTCAAGCAGCAATTACACAAGGGACAGTCACTGTGAGATGTCCTCATTTGTGACTATCCTTACAGTGAGTGTACATTATCATGTTGTCTTTAGAGTGACTGTCCTCATTTGTTGAAGAAGAAAAGAATTAATGTGGTTCAATAGCAATACATTCAAGCGGCAATTACACAAGGGACAGTCACTGTGAGATGTCCTCATTTGTGACTGTCCTTATAGTGAGTGTACATTATCATGTTGTCTTTAGAGTGACTGTCCTCATTTGTTGAAGAAGAAAAGCATTAATGTGGTTCAATAGCAATACATTCAAATGGCAATTACACAAGGGACAATCGATCACTGTGAGATGTCCTCATGTGTGACCTTTGTGAAGGCAAGTGCCAATTTGTACCCAAGTTACCAATATTGTGGCAAAAGTGGGAATGAAGCATTTAGGGGTCAAATTGGGCAAAGAAGTGTAGAAGTGGCCTATGTGAGGTCTAAATAGCCTAACTAAGTCATGGTTAGGGTCTTATGGTGTTTGAACAATAAGTTTTGAACCAAAATCCCAAAGGTTGTAACAAGTTGTCAATGTTGTCATTCACAACATTGACAACATTTGTGCAAGGGAGCATTTTTGAGTAAGATGGTTATGTAACTATATGAAACCATTGAATTAGGCATCAGATCAACTATAAGAGGCCTCCATCGATCTGTGCAAAAGGTTGGGGGGAAAAACATTTGGAATTAAGAAGATTTGTAGAGTAACACGGTTTTAGTGAATTCTTGAGTTTTTTTGTTTCTTTGTTTTCAGTTGATTAATGGATTAGATAGCTCACAGTGTCTATTGGAAAAGTTAGTACAAGTTGTTTTTTTATTCTGTGTTGTGTTTTTTTTGAGTTTTGAAGCATTCCAACTAGTTTGTTAATTCTTTTGTTAAGTACCCTATCATTGGTTTGAACCAGGCAGGTTGAACAAATGGAGTCTTAGCTCATCATTCCATTGTCAATTTTGTACGGGCTCTTGGAATGGGTGAGGAGACTCCATGTACTATATGTTTGGAAGGAGGGGCCCTGGGAAGCTCATTTTCTATGTTTGCAATGATGTCCTAGGTGAGTCAGTTGAGCACAGTTAGGGATGACAAATCATTACAAGAAGATTACAACAAGTTGAATGCATTGGTTGCTTCAACTAAAATCTCATGGAGAGGTAGACACACATCTAAAGAAGCCCCAAGTCAAATTAGAAGATTGGGTGAGTTTCTTTGGCTGCTAAGAAAACAAACTCTTAGTCAGACTGTCCAAGTTGTGTCAAAATACTTGTTTTCAGGCATGGCTGTAGCAGTTGGTGTACAAAAAATCTAGGAGGAGAAGACCTTAGATATCTTGGAGTTCTCAATAAAGGGCATCTGAATCCTAAGCCCTTTAGGTGGCTTAATATAAACAAAAAGGCTTGACAAAGGCCTAATTGCTAGCAGCCTATTTTTGGGTGCAATTGGCATGGTTTGATGAACCGGATTGAAGTACTGATGAAAAGTATAGGTGAAGGAGTAATATTGAAACCAATAGAGGTCCTAGTGGCCAGCCTCTCCATGGAGTAAAGTTCTAGTTGAATGTGTTTCAATTTGTGAAGACAAGACTAGGAGTGTCCTAGTAGCTAGATTGGTATTGAGCAGAGTTCGTTGTATTTCTTGTTGGTGTGCACTAGTTGAAGGAGTGGGATCTTGGGTAGAGATACCTAAAGAGTGTAGGGATAGTTAAGTACCCTATCAAGTCAAAACATTGGCCTAAAGAGACCCTAGTGAAGGATAGGGAGTGAGCAAGACAAAGTGTTACATCAATTAACAAGATCATTTTTTGGTAATTGTGTACATTATCATGTTGTCTTTACAGTGACTGTCCTCATTTGTTGAAGAAGAAAAGCATTAATGTGGTTCAATAGCAATACATTCAAGTGGAAATTACACAAGGGAATATCACTATGAGATGTCCTAAGTGTGACTGTCCTTGTCACAAATGAGGACATCTCACAGTGACTGTCCCTTGTGTAATTGCCACTTGAATGAGGACAGTCACTGTAAAGACAACATGATAATGTACACAAGTACCGTGAAGGTAGTCGCAAGTTAGGGCTGTTTCATTGCATACCCGAAACAATGAAGACATTACAGTCCACAAAACGTTTGTGCTTGAAAGATGAACAAATAAAATTAAACTTCTAAATAACCAAAGCCGCTAACAATAAATTCAACACAGATATGTCCTCATTTCTGGGTATTTTAGCTCTCTAACAGCTGAATACCAGATTACATAATAATGACAAAAGAAAAATAAACCCAACGTACTCAGAAATTGTAGCTGTGATTTCGCGGAGGGAATCTCTCTCGGCGCTGTTGAAAACACAAATGACAACGTTCTTTTTTTTTTTGCCCTTATATCCCGATGTGATTTCGTGGAGGGTTACGGTGCTGTTGAAAACAAAAATGACAACGTTCCTTTTTTTTTTTGCCCTTATATCCCAACAACATCGCAATTGCAAGTTAGGGCTGTTTCACTGCATACCCGAAACAATGAAGACGTTACGGTCCACAAAATGTTTGTGCTTGAAAGATGAACAAATAAAATTAAACTTCTAAATAACCAAAGCCGCTAACAATAAATTCAACATAGATATGTCCTCATTTCTGGGTATTTTAGCTCTCTAACAGCTGAATACCAGATTACATAATAATGACAAAAGAAAAATAAACCCAACGTACTCAGAAATTGTAGCTGTGATTTCGCGGAGGGTTACGGCGCTGTTGAAAACACAAATGACAACGTTCTTGTTTTTTTTGCCCTTATATCCCGATGTGATTTCGCGGAGGGTTACGGCGCTGTTGAAAACACAAATGACAACGTTCTTATTTTGTTTGCCGTTATATCCTGATGTGATTTCACAGAGGGTTACGGCGCTGTTGAAAACACACATGACAACGTTCCTTTTAAATTTTGCGCTTATATCCCGACAACGTCGCAATTGCGACAGTGACAAATGTATTGTCATCGCAAATTGCGACGGTGTCGGGCTATATTTGAAAAAAAAAGAGCAAAACCACATGACATTTGCCTGCCATCGCAAATGGCCGTCGCAATTTCACCCCAAATGTATTAGTGAGTGCATTATTGCTTGGATGATAGGAGGGATTATCATGTTTGACCATCAACATAACAAACTAGTGATGGGCTGGGCCCTGATGGTTGCACGTCTGATGGTGACACCTTTTGAGTTGGCTTGGGGTCAGTGTCTTTTGGCCCATATGTTTTCTAAGATGCACGAGGTAGTGTATCAGGAGAGAAAGTCTTTTGCAGCTAGGCCTTTGGTTTTACAGATCTAGGCATGGGAGCATACCCCCGTGTTGAGACTAGTATGCACCTCATAGAGGCAGCCACAAGAGCCTATCATTTATATATATGCCAAATATGTCATACAGGGATGAATGGGTCATGTGGAGTACTGGAGGTGATGCCTCGATGATATGAAATTTTTTTGATAGAGACCATACATTGGTAGAGAGCCTTGGCCTACTACTCGAGAGCAGTTTAGTTTCTTCTTCCAGAGCTGTGTACTGATCAGGAGGTCATCCTCCACTTTAGAGAGATTCATCATCACCAGGATGTGGCAACTATATGGATGAGTGCAGGATGCACCAGAGGACTATGCCACTTATGCTTGTATAGCTCAGGAGCTAGGACTCAGATGGACCATGAGGCTCTCTTATGCTTTATGTTCACAGGAGTATAGTGTTATTGTTGGTAGAGATTGGGAGTACCAACCAGAGGTACTTGATGCTGAAGTGACAGATGAATTCAATGCCTGGCTTGCTGACCATCCTATCCACAGGTTCTTAGATCCTATAGAGCTTATACCTTCCATGGAGGAGGCTATGAATGTGACCGAAGCATCGATGAGACAGGGCCCCAGACCCACACAGGTTCCTATTGTTCATCCCACACCTGGAGATCTAGAGTGATGGCTCCCCTATAGAGACCATCAGGATAGATGAGGCCCCCTTGTCCCACTAGTTCCATAGTAGGAAGATCTATAGGTTCTCATAGATGGACTAGGGGAGAGGGTGGTACCTTAGGGAGTGTTGGTTTAGCTAAGGAGGTACTTGCAGCAGAGAAAGTTGTGGGTGGTGGTACAGATCTGATAGAGGAGGATATAGGATTTTATTTGGGTGCCAAGGTTAGATTCCATAAGGCACAAAGAGAAGAGACTACAAAGAAGACTACCCTAGATACTGAGATGCCAACAACCAATGTTGATCCTACTATTCCTCTTACTCCATAGGAGACTATCAGATGGCTTAGCTTACAGGTTAGGGACTTGAAGGTTCATAGTGTGCAGTGGGAGGAGAGATACATAGAGACCAATAGATAGTACATTGAGCTTCGTGCAGAGGTGTAGAGATTATAGGCTGAGGTGATTCATCAGACTGCATAGGTAGCCTACTATGTGTCCACATATTACACTATTGTTCCTATTGCACAGAGAGTCCCTACGTACTTCCAGTACATGATGGCATCAAAGGGAGCCAGAGCACCTAGAGTAGAGGTAGTATCGGATGCACCACCTCCACCTCCACCAGATGTAGAGGACTAGGCTGATAGTTGATTTTTTTTGATATGTTTTGATATACTATGCTCTTTTTTTGATCATTGATATACTGTTCTAACTTTGATAGCTCACATGAGCATATTCTTTTGTACACTGTGCCAGTAGTGCACCCCTGACTAGTTCAAGATTTTTGATATATATATGAGATCGATATTTTGGTTATGACTTCATTTGTACTTGTCATGTTTTTGAGTTATGATGATATCATGTGATGTTTATGCTATGAGTAGAGTAGAATGTATGTATGGATATATGCAATGAATGATTTCTTTCATATGTATGGATGCAATGAAAATGTGTTTTGATTATGGAAAGATGTATGTATGATTTATGCTTATGCACATGGATGCATTGTAATGCAACAGATGGTTATGATATGAAATGTAAATGCAACGATACACATGATATGTTTTACAAGAATTGATGAAGACAAGTACTCAGTCTTATGTCAAAAAGGATGTTTAACCTAGGAGGATAACTGCTTGCAATTCTATGAAGAGACCTTCAAGGTACATTTCAGCTCTTGTTAGATTTGAATAGGTGATTGAAGAATCATTTAAGTTTTGAAGTTTGTTTAGCCATTGTGAGATCACACAAACATGCAAAATGCAAAGAAACATGTAAAAATGCAATCTAAGACCTAGGACCTAGTCACTGATCATGTGTCAGTCAATTTCATCATTGAAATTTTAGGTAACCGGATAAATCAATACAATGCCCACTAGTAATGAAACCATAGACATATGAATATCTATTTGTATGCACATGAATCAGTACAATACCCACTGATTAGGAAACCATGGATATATGAATATTGATTTTATTTTTGGAATGTCGGATTAGATATAAGCATCAAGGCATAAGCGCCATGATGACCTGAATATCATGTCCATTTTGATATAGAAATTTGTATAAGCATCAAAACATAAACATCTTGATGACTTGAATATGCCTTGCATTACAAACACATCAAGTAGTCAAGAGATTATTCTAAGTCCAATGTGAATTACCCATTGTGATGCTTTATCATTCACATCCTTAGGTAAGATCGCATTTCACAGTAGGAGAAAGAACTCACTCAAAAAGACAATAGTTAGATCCAACTTCCTTGAATTTTTTGGGTATTAATGGTGGAGGTACGCATGGCCATCTAATTTGAGATAGAGGCTCTTATAGTCGAACACCATTTCAATCTAGAATTTCCAGAGTTGTTAGATTTTCACATACAAGAAGAAAATAAAGAAAAGATTATGCCCCCAGTCATCACTCTCTAAATCCTATAAAGGACATCATCGAAGAGCTTGAGGGAACATAATATGCAAAAATCTCAATGTGAATCAGTAAGCATACAAGGAAATAAAAGCATGTAAAAAGCATAGATTATTTTCAGTTTTGATGTTTGATTGCATTGTTGTAGATGCAAAATCCTTTCTAGAGACAAGACTGACTGACTGACTTGGATGAAACTTCAAAGGACTCTGATTGGATATGATATGTCTAAGATACACTAGAGGCCATAGGATATGACATTGACTTCCCCCAAGTTAGAACATTGATAGGATACAGATGCTTGAGTTGATTGGTGTACAGACCGACTTATTGAAAATAGGAATGCAGAAACAAATCGAGAAATATGTACAAACTAAAGCAAGACTAAAAGCTAGGAAAGACCAAGATTGCACTGATAGATGGAGCATTTTGAAAAAAGTGGCACCCATTTGCCAAGTTTTTACCATGTTGGTAGAGATTCTATTTTTGCTACCAAGGTGCTTGTTTCCAGGTTTTCACCAAGGCACTTTTTCTTTTTCTCTTTTTTTTTGTATTTTGTATTTTTTCAATTTTTTTGTACTTTTGATATTTTTACTTTTTTTTTTGTGAATCATCAAGGCACCTATTGTTAGGTTTTCACCAAGATGTTCATTTTTTTAAAGACTTTTTCCAATTTTTATAATTTTCTTAGGACATTTTACCATAGACTGAATGCTTTTGGCATAGAATTTCTTCAGATGGAGAATGTTGATTGGTTGTCAGAGCTGTTCTCCTTTAGTCATTGAGAGTTGATAGGCACCAAAGCCAAAAGTAGTAGTGATAAAAAAGGGACCCAGCCAGTTGGGTTCAAACTTCCCCTTGTGTTCTCGATGTGATTGATATTTAGGATTTTCTCTCAAGACTAGATCACCAACCTAAAATTCTTTGTGTCTGACTTTCTTGTTGTAACCTCTAGACATTCTCTTCTGATATACTCTAAGATGATCATATGCTGCTTGTGTGCACTCATCTAGTAGTTCAAGTTCTTGCAACCTAGACACTCTGTAGTCATCATCCATTACTAGACCATGCATTTTGATTCTTAGTGATGGGATTTCAACCTCAATAGGTAGTACCGCTTCAGACCCATAAACTAAAGTGAAAGGAGTAGCCCCAGTGGGCATTCTAATACTTGTTCTGTAGGCCTAGAGAGCTGGATTGATCATGAGATGCCAGTCTCTTCCTATTTTATTAACTATCCAGTGTAAGATTTTCAATAGATTCTTGTTAGAAGCCTCTACTTGTCCATTCCCTTGAGGATAGTAGATAGATGACCATTGTTGTGTAATCTTGAATTTGGCACATAAATCATCTAGATCTTTGTTCTTGAATTGTCCACCGTTATCTATGATTATGGAATGAGGTATCCCATATCTGCATATGATATAGTTCAATATGAACATAGATATTTTTTTTCTAGTTTCTTTTGTCAAAGGGATTACTTCTACCCATTTTGTAAAATAATCTATAGCTGTGATTATATGGGTATGTCCATTAGAACAATGAGGATGTATAGCTCCTATAAGATCAAACGCCCATTGATGAAAAGGCCATTATGTAGTAAAGGGAATTAGATCTCTCCTTGGAGCATGAATTAAGTTGCCATGCACTTGGCACTTTTGACAATTCTTAGCAATTTTGATAGACTCTTTCTCCATTTCAGGCCAATAGTACCTAGCCCTAATAAGTTTTTGAGCTAGTGTTAAACCATTCAAGTGTGACCCACAAATACCATCATGGACTTCCTCTAACACACATTGAGAGTCTTCCCATTCTAAACATCTAAGTAGTGTACCATGTACACCTCATTTGTATCGATCGTGACCAATGATGACATATCAGGAGGCATTATGGATAAGTTATCTCTTTTGATGGTGATTGAAGGTATTCAAAATGGTTTGGTCTTTGAGATAGGAGAATAGGTTTTTATATCTAGATGAATCATGACCAACAATAGTGCAGATCATGCGGGTTTCAGGGGAATCATATGCAGGATAAGATAGTGCTTCCACCAGGAACTTGTAGCATAGCTCATGTTCAGGCTGCTGTAGTAAAGTAGATAGCATTACCATTGCATCGGCAACCTTATTCTCTGTTCTAGGTGTTTTCTCAAATGTGATAGATATGAAATACTTTATCTCTATTACTCTCCAGTCAATCGCTAGTTTCATGCCATTGAGAAGGGCTTCATATTCTACAATATTGTTTGTGCAAGGGAACTTTAATCTGAATGCTTTAGGTATGGAGTATCCTTGCGGAGTTATCAATAATATGCCTGAACTTGATCCATTCTATGTATAGGAGCCATCAAAGAATAAATGCCATTCTCTAGAAGAAAGAGTCATCATAGAGGAATCTAGAAATTCCATTTGCATTGGTGTATCATCAATCATAGGTGCATTTGCTAATTGATCAGTAATAACATGTCCTTTTATATCTTTTCTTTCAACATATTCAATGTCAAATTCACTTAGGAGCATCACCCATTTAGCTAATCTACCCGCGAGGGAAGCTTTGCTTAGTAGGTACTTTAGTGGATCAATCTTAGCTACCAAATGGGTGGTATGTGCCAACATGTAGTGTCTCAATTTTTGTGATGCAAATATTATAGCTAGACAAGCCTTCTCAATCATAGAATAATTTTTTCATATGCTACCAATGTCCTACTGATATAGTATATAGCTCTTTCCTTTTTGTTCTCATCATGTTGTGCAAGTAATGCCCCCAGTGATGTAGCTGTAGTAGAGACATATAAGATCAAAGGCTTCCCTGGAATGGGAGACATCAATATAGGAGGATTTGATAGATACTTCTTGATATGGTTAAAGTTGTTCTCACATTCTTCATTCCATGCAAATGTCACACATTTATGTAATGTTTTTGTAAAAGGCTATGATATGTTTGCTAGCTGAGATATGAAGCATCTGATAGATTGAACTCTTCCTTGCAATGTCCTCATTTGACTAATGTTTTTGGGAGGTTTCATCTCCATGATAGCCTTTACTTTAGCTGGATCAACTTCAATGCCCTTCTTTGAAACTATGTATCCTAAGAGCTTTCCAGAAGTGACACCAAAAGCATACTTCTTGGGATTTAGTCTGAGACTAAATTTTTCCATTCTGTCTAGTATCTTGCTCAAGTCATTTAGATGTTCAGTTCTTATCATAGATTTTTCTAAAGTATCGTCAATATAATCCTCCATAGTCCTATGCATCATGTCATGAAAAATAGATGTCATGGCTCTTTGATATGTAGCACTAGCATTTTTAAGCCCAAATGGCATGACATTCCAATAGAAGGTGTCCCATGCACATGTGAAAGTAGTTTTCTCTTGATTCTTTGGAGCAATTGTTTTTTGATTATATATAGAAAAACCATCCATTAAAGAATACATCTCAAAGCCCACAATCATGTCCACTATCATATCAATGTTAGGTAGTGGAAAATCATCCTTAGGGCATGCTCTATTTACATCTCTAAACTCTATGCACACTTTGATTGTTTTATCTAGTTTTGAAATAGGTACAATATTAGAGATCCACTCTGCATAATCAATAACTTGGATAATTCAGCTTTTAGGAGCTTCTCTAATTTAGCTTTTACCAAGAGTGCAACATGAGGATGCATCTTTCTTAATTTTTGATTAACTAGTTTTACTCCAGGAGCTATAGATAAATGGTGCATTATAAGATCAGGATCCAACCCTGGCATATCAGAATATTTCCATGCAATGTTGATCTTCTTCTCTATTAGGAATGTTGAAATTTTTTTCTTTTCTTCTTCTGATAAAGATTGTGCTACATGGATCAGTTGTGGTTCCTCTGCTGTTCCCAAATTGATAGATTGAGTGGGCTCAATTAGAACTGGAGATCTATCTTGTAAATGACTCAGAAGGACATCAAATATCTCATCCTTAGGCACCTCAAAGAGGTTTTCACCTTCCGATACATCTTTTATTTTTACTTTTGTAGGTTCTGAGACTACCACAAAGTGGTTTTCACCCTCAAAACTCCTTTTCTTTTTATTCTTATTCTTATTTTTCTGACTAAGATACTTGATGTCTGACTCCGTCATGCTAATGCTCGGTTCACTAATGGAAGTCCTCATAGGCTCAACTGCATTGAGGTAGCAAGCAAGGGTATAGTCATTTGGGAAGGTATAAATACCATGGCTCAGATTTGTGGAGGTTTGATCAAGAAGTTTATGATGTTGGATAGTCAAAGTGGTGAAAGATTGGGAAAGAGTGTTTACGGATATGGATCTGTCATCATTGGTCCTAAATCGATGCTCGAGTTCAAAGGTGATATTACAACTTAAGACATTCAATTCATGAATAAGTTCAATGTCATTGTGATAGTCCACTTCAGCTATCAGTGGATTAGACTCGATAAGTTCATCATTTCGCTCTAGATTTATGTTGGGTTTAGGTGCATATTGGTGAATAACATCAACATGTTTCTCTATAATAAGCTCATCTTCTTGTGGAATGGCTCCCCATTCTGAGTCATTAGATTCTTCATCTATTCCCCTAGGAAATCTAAGAACATGAGTAAAGTCAGGATGAATACCCCAAGAAGGGTTACCCTTAGATTCTGATTTGAATTCATACTCATGAGAATCTATCTTAGAATAACTACCACCTTCCTCTTTGTCCATTTGATTGTCTTCGAGATTAGCTAGTTCTTGTGTTGCAACTACCTCTTGGTTTATAGTAGGTTCTTGTGTTTCTACTACATTAATTATTTTTATTGGATCATCTTCAACATCAAGGAGGTCTTTGATTTCTTTAGGAAAACCCTCATAAGGAATGAGCTCATAAGTGGTGTCTGAATCATCACTATCAGATTGTTCAATTATTTCCTTCTTTAGCTGATTTTCTACGAAAGGCTCAATTTGTTCTAGAACATGTGGGGAGTTCTTGCTAAGACAAAAAGTCTTCTTCGTATATCCTAGACTTGTTGTATTCTTGTTGGCTTGACCAAAATGTTCAAGAGGTGATAGAAGACCTTTATCCTATATTCCTAGAGGTCCTTTTCCTTTATATCCCATCTTAGCTATTAGTTTATCCCCTGGACCATATGACTTAGAAGGAAACTTCGATACTTTAGAGTCACTAGGTGAAACAACTTGGGATTTAGGTTCATCTTTGTAAAGCCATGCAAGAACAACTTCATCTTCTTCAAATTCTTTCTTAGGTACTTTCTTTGCAACAAATTTTCCTTTATATGCCTCAAGATGTTCCTTAGATTCTGGTTTGAACTATTTTTGAGCTTGCCCATAAGACTTAGGTGAGATAGGGAGAGATGTCAAAGACAACACTAGCTCTATAATATATCATCCCATACCATTTTCTTTGATATTGAGCTCTTTTGCAATGTCTTCCATCTTAGAGGTGGATGCTACATCTGTTTGCTTAGTGGAAGATTCTATGTTATTAGGAACAAGTTTATCCGCATTTTCCTTCAATGCATTGCAAGTTGTTGACACATCAGCTGGAATGGTTACCTCTACTCTGTCACAAGGAAATTTCAAGCACTGATGGTATGTAGAAGGAATAGCTTTCATTTCATGTATCCAAGGTCTACCTAGAAGGATGTTGTAAGCCAAAGGTATATGAAGAACTTGACATATAGTATCTCTGATGACATGATCTATTCTGATAGGCAAGACAATTGTTCCCTTGGAGGATCTTTCCTCTTCATCATATGCTTTGATAGTTATTTTCTTTCTAGGATCAATGGTTGTTTCTGAAAATCCCAATTGTGTGATCAAGCTGTAAGAACAAATATTCAAACCAGCGCCTCCATCTATCAACACATGTTTGACACGATGGTTTTGGATCAAGACTTCAATATGCAAGGGCTGGTTATGTAGATGACTCAAGGAGTTATTATTGTCCTCTGAAAAGGAGATATACTATGGAGATGTAAGTTGACCAACCATAGCCTAGAATCTATCTAAATCAAGGTTATTAGGAACATTGGATCCAAGCATAGCTTTGTCTAGAATGGTTCTATGAGTTGGAGATATCCGAAGCAACTCAAACATGGAGATTTTAGTGTTAGTATGTTGGATTTGTTGAACGATACTGTACGAAGTAGGCCTCATGTCCTTAGGATTTGAAGATTTAGATGTTTCCCTCTATTTAGAAGTGGAAGATAGATTGAAAGGCACCTTAGGGACATTTGATTGATCTAGGATTTTTCCTTGTAGGTGCACCTGAGCTTGTGATTGAGTAACTGCATTAGCTGATTGATTTTCTCTATCTCTTCTTAGAATTGTGATGACATTGCAATGCTTAGATAGCCTTGGTTCAACCATATTGATAATAGTATTATTTCCAGCATAGGTATAACTGACCTTAGCACCCACATTAGGCTGAGAAAATGAATCTCCTTGGCTATGCTTTGGAAATGGTTTGGTGAATGCCGTGTGATCATTATTTTGTTTAGGATTATCAATTGTGATTTCTCCACTATCAATCTTGTCTTGAATGGTATGCTTCAAGTGCAAGCATAAGCAGTTATTAGTTTTGTGACCTTTACCCCGATGGAAATCATAGAATTCATTGTCTCTCCACCATTTCAGCTTAGGATTAGGATCAGATTATCAGATCTCAGGCAAAGAGATGATGTTATTAGCCAATAGAGTTCTCATAGATGATTCCAAAGATTCTCTAAGAGGAGTGAACTTTCATTTATTATCAGTGGACCAATATTTGTATTCTGGCTTCTTTTGAGATGATTCAGACACCTTTTGTTCTGAAGCTTTGATGGCTTGAGTACCAATGGTTAGATTGAAAGTAGGTGCCTTAGATGGGGCATGGAGATTATCAACAATGCCATCTATGATGATTCCCTTATTCTTGTTCCAATTTTTGTTCTTGTCTTTAGAACTAGATTCATACTTGTCCTTTTGAAGTGTGATGTCTCCTTTTTTCACAAGTACTTTTTCAATTTTGATTACATTATCCACCATCTTATCAAAAGATGTATAATTTTGCATTTGTAAAGAGTAGTTGATTTCTAGAACAAGATTGTTGATGAAGATTTCTAGCTTCTCAATTTCTGGAATAGGCCTAGAATATAGAGAGAATTTCTTTCTCCATCTTTTGAGAAATGTCAGGAATGGTTCTCCTAGATATTGCTTGAGATTGTAGATATCAATCATGGTGACTGGATGTTGGATGTTGTAGGAGTATTGTTGATAGAACAATTTGATCAACTCCTCAAAGGTTTTGATTATAGGAGGCATCCTAGAGAACCAATGAATGGCTGCTCCTCCTAGAGATCGAGAAAAAAGATGCATTAGATAGGTTGGTTCATGCATGAACTCCATAGATTGAGTATAGAATTCTCAAACATGATCTTGAGGATCAAAGTTTCCATCGTACTTATCATATTTCAGCATTTCCACCCTTTTAGGGAATGGTGGCATATACAAGTCTTTATCGAATGGAAAAGGACATAGGGCTTCCATGGAGAACTCTTTGGGTTCCTTTTCTTTTTCCATTTTGTTAATTTTTACTTGCATGGTGTGCATTTGTTTCATCATAGCTAAAATAGGTGTTTCTTCCTCATGTGTAATGATATCTTCCACATTAAAATTTGGAGGAAGTTTAGCTCCTTGATGAGCCAATTGTAAAAAGTATGTTTCTCTATCTTCTTTTAAGAAATGCTTCATCATTCTTTTGAAGTCATCATCATTTTGATACCGAGCAATTTCTTCAAGTGTGGGTTCCTGATCTACACCATGTTGAGATTGAGCTCTTTGAGAGCCATGGTTTGTCTCTACTTGAGACATGGTAGGAGTTCTCCCTGGGATAGATCGAGGAGGAGTTTTTTGATTACCTCCATGAGTTGATGGAGGGGATATGCATCTGGTTTTTAATTGAAAGTTACCAAGACCGTCCTCTTCATAAAGACTAGAATTGTAGAGTTGCTCAAGAGTTGGACCTTTGATAGTGGTTATAGGTAAGGTATGCGATGCTTCTCCAGATTTCTTGTGAGAGGAATCTCTAGTTTCCACCATTAACCTTGGGTGAAACAAAAGAATAGGATGAAGACAACTAAAGAAAGATCTGATTCAAGAAGATCAAATGATGCAACCTTGTCAAGGTTTGATGGATTGAAGATTGATAGTTATGAAAAGGTTTTGACACAAGATGAAAAAGACTAAAATTGATTAAACAAAAGGCTAAATCAGATTCAAAAGGCCACTTTAGGAAAATGATTGGATTCTTAGTAGTTGCTGCTCTATTCCTGATACAATGATTTTCTTGACAGACTCTGGAAATAGGTTGGAAAAGCTAGGTCTATGACAGTTCTAACAACTTTCTGGCAATTTTTCAAAATTTCTCAAATGACTTTCTGCAGGTTCATATGACAGTGGGTAGGCTATTAAATGACAATTGAAAAACTCATACGAAAGTTTTAAAACTTGCATGATAGTTGATAGTAGGGTTTTTGACTTTTTGAATTGACTAGCAGCAAAACTCGTACAATAATATACCAGATATCATATGACAATCTGGGGGTAATGAAATGACACTTTCCAAAATTCGTACGACTTTTTGACTTCACAAGATGACTTTTGACTCCAAAAAGGTGTTTGACATCATATTTTGCAATTTTTTAGATTTTTAGTTTCAGATTGTTCACAAAATTGTCTGTCCAGATTTGAAGATTGTATCAGATTGATTCGTTCTTAGTACCCAGATGGATAAATAGGCACACAAAACAAGCAAGTGATTTCAAGCACATCTAAAAATAATGAATAGGGGACAAAGTAACCCTATGCATGAATAACCAAGTGACTAAATGTGCTAATCCCTAGGAGTGCTATCAGTGTATGTTCCAAAAAGTTTTGCAATAACGCACATAGTCCTAGAAAATGAAAATTTGGCCTCACTAGGGTTTTTAGTAATGGTCTAACTCTGCAACTTTTGTGATCTGAAGAGGGTGAACTCCAATCCAGGTGCACTGGGGTTTTGACATAGTCTGATAAATTAATCAATCAGGAGCTGCTAGGGAGATCTAACAGCCTAACAAGAGACCACACCTATGAAGATTTCCTCCACAAGGACATTTATATAGTGGCTTCTGCTACCATGATGAAAATGGCTATTACCAATTGAGCTTCCATCAACATGGTTGACCCAAATAAGGGAATGTCCACTATGGTTAACCCTCTCTAAAGGTGACTAACAAAATATACCACATGGAGACTAGTTCCAGATTCAAGGATTTGAGTTTCTGATACTACCCAAAAAGGGAGTAGAGCATAGTCCTCTAGCCTTTTCACTTTTAACCCAAACAAAGCAAACAGATTAATCTGACATGCTAAGACCAAGATTATCTCACAAAGATCTATGATGTCAACCAATTATGATCTATCAACCCCTCCAGAGAGAGAATGTATCAATTAGAAGTTGAAGACACACAAATCTAGTAGAACGTGAGATGCTCTCAGTAACCTCCCTACCTACAAGGGTTCCTTCATTGAGAAGAGTTTCACTGGAAACCCACTCTCTCAAGAACCACGAATAGTGTTCATAGGGCCTATTTACTATGTGTAACAAAGATGCTAAAAAACAAATCTATGTTCATATTTATAGCCCAAAATAAAATTTGTGATATGAAAGTAATAAAGGTCACACAAGCTTGACATGCAAGAGTTCTTTTTTATCCAAATTGAAATGTTATCAGCTGAGAAGATTACCTGAATTCCTCGCAACGCACTTAGTAGATTCTTACCTTTTTTTAGCAATTCTCATGCTTTTTCCCAATCAAAATCAGTAGAAATCAATCAGAAACAACAAATTTGAATTGTTAATGTTAGCTGTCAGTCCAAATCAGGAAAAAAAATCTGGAAAACTACCTAAAAAAGTGAAACAACAATTGAAACCTGGCACTAAAACTCGTACAACAATGGGTCACCTACTAGATGACAATCCAAAAACTCATACGACAATGGGTATCAGATCATACGAAAAAAGAGCTTCCAAATGACATTGTGTTTTTGATGGTACGATCCTCGATCAAATTAACTATTGTACAACAATGGGTACCTCCTGATACAAGTTTCTGACAAAACTTGTATGAAAATTGTACGGACAAAAATTAAAAATTGTAGCTTGGAACAAAAAATAACAAGAAGATGATATAAATTGATAGAAATTGAATGGAAACCTATTTCAGGGCCCCACGGTGGGTGCCAGCAATGTGTGTGTGAATTTTGTACCTAGCTATAGACACAACACTTCAGTAAAACATTAGAGGTTAGCAGAAATCAAAATCATGCAATGAAATGGAAACTAATCTAGCCAGGCGATTTACTGTCTTCTAGTAGATGTGAGTACGTATTCTAAGATTGGACCGAGATCAGTGACCTTGATGAAACCTAAACGAAGGATTTGAATCCATAATCTAGATATGAGATGAATGCAAATTAATCTATATTTTTGGATTTTCTATGCAATAAGATGAAACAAATTGATATGAATCTATTCTATATGAGAAATTGATATAACATGCAATTAATCTAACAATGATATCCTAAATGATATGAATGCTTAAAACAATGCAAATCTCACAACAACTTGGATTCACAAAGATTGATTCTTCGATCTCCAATTCGACAGCGAGGATGCAATTCATGGATCGATCAAAATGAAGAGCTGAGGCCTTAATTTATAGAAATTTAGGGCTTTGGAGGTGTATCGGAAAAGCCATATATCACTCTTGATAAACTCAGGTTGATTTTTGAGTTATCAAGAATTAAGAGATAAATTAACTCACAAAATCATGCAAATCAGCTTTTTGATTTAAATCAAAAGTTGAGATCAACTTTCAACTCAAAAGAGAGTTGAGATTATTTTTAAAACAACTTGAATTGATTTTCTGATTTAAAGTTTAACTATTTTTTGGATGTGCATAATTAATTATGAATTAATTTAATAAATAAAGTGATTTATCCTCAACTTAACTGATATTAAAAATAAAACAATTGATTTATGGGTTAATCAATTATTAAATCAAACTTTTATTCCAAAACTATATTATTAAATTTGAGAATTGACATTAATTAATTAAATAAGAATTTAATTAATTAGTCATAGGATATTTGATTTATCGTCAAAATGAAATAATATAATTTAGGAATAAATATAATTAAATCCAATTACATAATTAAGTGGCAGTATTAAATCTAATTAATTAAATATTAAAAAATATTCAATTAATCAAACTTTAGGATAAATAGGATTTATCGCCAAATAATCATTAAATTAAAGATAATTAGGATAAATAAGAATAAGGAATATTCCTCGATGCAGAATTTAGGATAATCAATTAAGATTCGATAATGTGTTGATGTGCCTTAGGTTAGGACTTCAATGTCAATTTTGTTCGATGTGTCGATATAGGAGATTAATGAACATATAGCCCATTTTTGGGGTATTAAATTTTGCTCCTCTTTGAATTGTTGTGCGAAGCACAATGGTTCAAAGACAGTCTATGTATGATGTTTGAAACTGATGTTTGAAATTGAAATTGATATGAAGCAGAAACTGATCGAAGTTGATATGAAGATAATAGGTCCTGAATGACCAAAGATAATGTTAACTATAATAGAATGAACCGATGATTGTGAAGAAGTGTCAAAACACCTGATTCTAAACCTTATGATTGCAAAGAAGTGAGTGACTGATTCCAGACCTGATTATCGATAAGAATCACATTGGTATCACATATGAACCCTTCAGTTATGAAGAACCAAGGAAATAACACTAATGAAGTGATGGTTACAAAAGACTGATACAGTTTACAAGATTAAGAGAATACTAGATTGATATGGATCTCAATGAATCTGATATGGCCCAAGCGATGATTGATTTGCCCGAAGCAATGAGGTTTTTTTGATGAATCAACAACTAGATGTGGTTGTTGTCTTGATTACTAAGGAAAGATATGATTCCAAATTTAGATTACAGACTTTGAATGATGTGCAATACCATGCCCCCTTCGAGATTAAAATTAAAACCTGCCAAGAAAAGTTAGTGTTGAATAGTTTAGAAGCATGTTAATTGATTTGAGAAGTGGTTAAACATGTTTGAGAATGCATTCTGCATTGTTTGGAGGTCCAGAAGACCAAGTTTGACTAGGTTTGACCATGAGTTGACCATGGTTGACCAAGTTGAAATTTTGATAGTTTGATGTAAGATATTCAGTTAAGTTGAATACTGGATTTCTGTGATGATGGAAGGTTGATTATGCAAGCAGTAGACCGTCCTGAGTCCAAAAATTTTAAATCATGATTTTGACATAGTAAATGATCTAAGATTTTGATTTTGATCTCGAAAATGGATTTAGAACGTCGAAATTAGCCAGGGGTGCAATTTTTGTGAAAAATGGAGCACTTTTGAAAATTAGGTCAAAAAGCTATATAAAGCCCGAAAGGGTCATTTTCAATCATTTCAACCTTTTGACTTTAGAAATCTTTTAGAGCCCTCTGAGAAAAAATGCTAGAGAAAATGGAAGAACCAAAGGTACCTATGAGTTTGCATCAATTTGAGTGCAGCCAGAGACATGAGAGACCTTGACAGTACAGACATTCGGTAGGTGGACCTCTGTGCTTCTCTAAAAAGTTAATTTTTCCATGATTTATAGCATTTTTAGCATTTTTTATATGCATTTTAGTTTTGAATTTTTGAATGCATGGAAACTCGTACGACTCTCCAGCGAGACTCATATGACTTTTGAATTGTAGATAGATTGTCATTTCATTAACCCCCAAGACTCATATTAGAGGGACCCCAGAGTCGTACGACGTTTCATTGGGTCCCTCATAGCTCATATGAGGAGGAATACATTGTTGTATCACTATGCTTTGTCATATGGTATGATGTAGAAAGTCGTATGACTTTCCTTTCCAGTTTGAAATGTCGCATGAAAAACAATGAGCCTAAAACTCAGTAGTAGGTCAAATTTTTTAATTTCTTGATGACTTAGCTTGATTGCTGACCTTTGAATCTACCTTCTGACTTACTCAACTGCTCAATTCTTGTCCTTGTAACCCATTCTATGACCAAATTACTCATAGGATTCCCTATTTATGTACTGTGTAGGTCATATATCTAGATGTTCATGTACGGATTTCACATCCAGCTACTTAGAGGTTGTGTGTCACTGTCAGACCCTATGAGGGTACACCTTGCTTCCTATGGATTTGAGTACCTCATTCATTTACCTAAGATTAGGGTAAATCATAGACTTTTGACTGCTCTGATCGAGAGATTTCATTTGGAGACCCAGACATTCCACCTGCTAACTGGGGAGATCACTGTTACCCCTGAGGATGTGTATCATATACTGCGCATTCATTTCCATGAAGACCGATGACCAAAGTATGTGAGTTCAGGGAACTCAGGTCTATTAGCATTTAGACATCTCTTTGGAGATGATACTCAGATGACTGCCTCCATTTCCTGGGAGACTTTAGTGCAGCGATATGGACAGACCCACCAGCTAGAGTGCATTATTGCTAGGATGATAGGAGGGATTATCATGTCTGACCATCAACAGAATGGTCTATTGATGGGCTGGGCCCCGATGGTTGCATGTCTGATGGCGACACCTTCTGAGTTGGCTTGGGGTTAGTGTCTTTTGGCCTATATGTTCTCTGAGATGTAGGAGGTAGTGTATGAGGAGAGAAAGTCTTTTGTAGCTGGGGCTTTAGTTTTATAGATCTAGGCATGGGAGAATATCCCTGTGTTAAGACCAGTATGCACCTCACAGAGGCAACCACAAAAGCCTGTCATTTATATATATTCCAGATATGTCATACAGGGATGGATGGGTCATGTGGAGTACTAGAGGTGATGCCTCGATGATATGACTTGATCAGGGTCACCTAGGTGTTTTACTTTCAAGGCATAATGGAAATGAAATATTCCACTCAAATGCCCTATACCTGGTTAATTGCATGTAATCACCTAGTAGTAGTTTCAACACTTGGCTCTTAATCAACAAAAATGTAGTAAATTAAGTGTTGAAATAGATCCGACCAAAATTGAGAGCATTCAAAACCTTACCACACCATACAAGAAAAAAGATTTCTAAAGTTTTCTTGGACATGTAGACTATTACAGAAGGTTCATAAAGGATTTCAGTAAAATGGCTAGTCCCCTTCAGACTCTGCTTACTAAAGATTCATAATTTAATTGGACCCCAACTTGTGAAGCAGCTTTCATGCAGCTTAAGATAGTCCTTACAATGGCTCCAATCTTATGAGGACCAAATTGGGAACTTCCATTCCATATACATACTGACACCTCAGATCATGCCATAAGAGCTATGCTTGGCCAAAAAGAGGATACAATAGAACACACTATATACATCATCAACAAGAATCTCCAAGGTGCTGAATTGAATTATACGGTCATAGAAAAAGAGCTTCTGGCAGTCTTCTATGCACTCAATAAATTTTGCCACTACATAAAAGGGTATCAAATTTTTGTGCACACTGACCATGCAACCATTAAATACCTTGCTAATAAGCCTCCAATCATAGGTCGACTGGCTTGATGGCTTCTATTATTATAGGAGTTTGATATCACTATAGTGAACAAGCTAGGAAAATCCAACGTGGTTTCAAACTTCCTCTCACAACTGCAGAACATGGATGATCCACAACTTATTGATGACAGCTTTTCTAATGACCACCTCTTCTCAATTTCAGCCACAACTCCTTGGTATGCAAATATTGCTAACTACTTGGTCTCTCAAAAGGTACCTCCCTATTTCTCACCAAAAGAAAAGAGGCTCCCCATAGAAAAAATCTTTAATTTTTCATGGATTGCTGATTGTTTATTCTATAATGGGCTTGATCAAATATTGAGATGGTGTGTAAGGGAGGATGAAACTTATGACATCCTCCATGCATGTCATAATGAGCCTTGTGGAGGACATTTTGTAGCCAAGAGAATGATAATAAAGATACTAAATACATGATATTATTGGCCAACACTCCATAGAGACGTAGTCAAGTATACAAGGAAATGCAACCAATGCCAAAGGATGGGAAGACCAACAAAATCTGATGAAATGCCTCTCTTTCCACAGGTGGTAGCAACTCCATTTGATAAATGAGGATTAGATTTTGTAGGACCTATTACTCCATCTTCCAATGATAAATCCTACATCCTTGTATGTACTAACTATGTAACTAAATGGGTGGAAGTCCGTGCTATGAAACATGCCAGAGATAACAAAGCTGCTGAGTTTCTATATGAAGAGATCTTCACACGGTATGGTGTTCCAAGAGAGTTGTTTACAAATCAGGGTGCTCAATTCACTTCCACACTGATTACTACACTTATGAATGAATATAAAATTTTCCATAGGACATCAGGTCCATATCATCCATAGGCGAATGGGCAGGTCAAGGTTACAAACACAAAAATTGAGGCTATTTTGACCAAAACTGTGCAACTACATAAGAAAGATTGGAGCACAAGGTTACAAGCAGTAGTATGGGCATATAGGACAACATAGAAAACCACAACTGGTTTCACACCATTTGAGTTGGTTTATGGAAAACATGCTATCATGTTGATAGAGTTTGAGCATAAAACATTGAGACCAACATTACAGTTGAACATTGATCTTCTAACAACACAACATGATAGGATCCTACAGCTCAACCAGCTAGATGAAATGAAAAAGGTCACCTTACAACACATGGAGATGATTGAGGTACAATGAAAATGGTGGCATGATTCCCACATCCTAAACAAATGGTTCACTCCATGTGACTAGGCCCTCCTATATGATTCTCGCTATCAAGAAAACCAAGGTAAGCTCACTACTTGATGGCTAGGTCCCTATGAAATAGAAAATGTGTATGCTAATGGTGCAGTTCAGCTATCCACCATTGACCTAGTACATTTCAAATTATTGGTGAATGGGTATAGACTCTGTATGTATCATAAAGCACAAACAAAAGCTGAGTTCCTATGGCAGTTCAAGATTTCTCCTAACGTCGCTAAACCTCCTACAGCTACTCATGATCCTGAACCAATTGAATCCACCAAAAATTTTGGACCTACTCTAGTTGAATAAATTCAAAAGGTAGATGGACCTCCTCCTGCAGGTGATTCTCTTGTCGCCACACCAACCATCCAATCATCACTTTAATTCTGCATGCATGTAGTCCTAATAAAGTTTTCATTTTTTGTGAAAATATTCTCTTCCATAATAAATACTCCATCCCATCACCTTTCTCATCACTCCACATTCATCCGTCATATAATATCTTTTCCACCCCTTACTTCTCATTGTATGATACACATAATCTGATATTTTTGGATTTAGGCATTTATGACACTTACACATCAGGTACGCAATCATCTATTCTTTCAAATGCTCTATACTTATTTACACATAATTATCTTTTATGCTTTATTTAATATAGTAGTTATATCAAAGCATGGTTGTACTTTTTAAACCATGCATGTGAGGACACCTGCATCCTTTTTGTAGTGGGCAGTACATTGGCATGTGATTAACAATTTGCCCATGATTTTGAATTAATTATCATTAATAACACGCAAGTCGTAAGCCTGATCATTAATCCACAAACCTTGGATTTTGGTCTCTTTTATAAAAACCCTGGAAACCAAAGCTAACTTCAATTTTCACATTCTTTGTGTCTTTCACTTTCACCCTTACGACACAAATTACAAAACTCTCTAAATTAGTCTAGAGTAAGGATTTTGGGAGCTAGGAAATTGTGAAAAGATTGAAGTCAAGAATAGAAGGTTGCAGAGATTTTTAGTAAATATGGGTGGACCACCTATTTGGTCTGAACCAGCCAGTCACACGTCATTACTTCAAGATCAATCGAGTGTTTGAGAATTTAATCGTGTGGGTTGGCTCAGTTACTTCATCAGGTTGAATGGTTATGACAAGGCTGTTATAGTGGAATTCTTGCAGACAATTAGAAATGGTGTAGCATATGTGAAAGGGTTATGAATTGAAGCCTCAGAAGCATAAAAAGTAGAAGTCTCTGGACTTCCTACTACCGAAGAACATTTTCCGCAAGGTCATGACACCCATATAGCTAGAGCTGAATTCTCCCGGCCTACAGATACAACACTATAAAGTAGTAAACAAGGTATGAAAATAATTTCTCTTCCAGGCGATTACCTGTAGTTTGTTGTTCACATTATCCGATATATTACTTGTGAAGGAAGGTTTTCATTTTTGCATGCTGTGTGATTTAATTTGTTGAGCCATTTGCGACATGGGAAGTTAATTAATGTTCCCAATGTTTTATATTCCCTATTAAATTTGAGCTTTGAGGAAGTAAGGAAGGGTAGGCAAAATGTTCTTACCCATCATGTGTTAATCAAATTACTAGTAGAAAAGGCCCTATACAATAATTCTCCTATGAATTGGGATGAATTTCTCATTGCCCCTCATGTTCAACTAAATAGGGAAAGACTAGAACCTGTAGGGCCAAATCCTAAGAATCATAAAGCACAAGAAAATCCTATTACTGTTGTTAGTCCAAAAAGAGCTCAGGGAAACACTCCTTTACACCAAGAAGACATAACAGTAGAAGCTCAAAGCCCTAATTTGGGGGAGAAAAACATTAGGGGTTCTGAAGAAACTCATAGTTCATAGGGAGCCAAGAAAGTGAAAAAGGAAAAGAGAAAATGTATGGTTATGAAGAGGGTGGTACCCCTATTCATCCTGCAGTCACGTCTGCCTCGGGAAAATCCACTTTGTAGAAATGTTCAAAAATGTTAGAAGAAACCCCAGTATGGCGTAGTGTCCTTTTGAATTGAAAGAAAAAGAAAAATAACTCACCTAAGATGGCTAACTCAAGGCAAGAAATTCTGAATGAGGAACCTATGAATCTAGATCTACAGGAAGAAGATGTTATGATGAAGGACCTTGCAGCTGTGGTACCAAAAGAAATAGTGAAAATGAATTATTCTAAAGTTTCATCTTCTCATCTGGACAATATACAAACAAATTACATACTGGCAACATTCGCACCAGTTCATGAAAAGGAACATGAGACAGAACCAGAGCACTCAGGTCCACAAAAAAGTTAAAATCAGGTAACGATACATTCCTCGTCCTTGGATTATTTTTAGAAAATTTAGTATGAAAGGCCAATGTGGGCCATAGAGAGGGACAAATTAAAAATGGAAATAGGTCAACAAAAACAAGAAACTACACTTCTAAAGGAAAATATAGATTTAGTTGTTAAGTTGGTTCCAAAGGTCATAGAGTGCCAACCACCACCAAGGGTGTATTCTCTGTGCTTAAGGGAACATTTTTTACTATTTCAGTTTATGAGAATTGTCAAAGATTTAAGTCCTAATATAGACATCCCTAAGTCCTTTATGGCTGCATATGAAATGTCACCTGATTTCATCAAAAATCTTCTCTGTGAATTGTACTTGCATCACTATGTCGTTCCCTTAGACACAGAATGGAATCCTTTGTTGTTTATAGGTGACATACATTTGTCCACACTACTCTCCTAGATCAACAATAAAATCTAATATGGAGAGCAATTAACCAGGTATAGGGCATTTGAACTGAATATTTAACTTCCATTACGCCCTGAAAGTAAAACACCTAGGTGTCTTTATTGTGACTAGTTGCACATTGTCTACCATTTTAATGATTCCACCCACAGAAGAAGAATTATGGTGAATCAAGAATAGATGCATACAAAATTTGAAAGAATGTCTCTAGATGATGGAAATAGAGCTGTGGATGGGTTAAAACAGAGGTGGGCCAGGTTTCCTATGTCTCTGAAAAAGGCAGAGCCATACAACATCATAAATTTTAGGGCTTCCATGCAAAGGGTTCACTGGTACATAGAATTGGGCCATCAACCAAGACCATAACATTGGATGCCTTTCACATTCCAACCCCCTATGCTCCTATGGCCACTGTACAGTTGTTTGGATGATGAGCTGGATTAGGATTTAGAACTAAGCCGACATGTGAGGGTGAATAGGTTGAATGGATTCTACTAGAGGGTGTGCACTTCACTGACTGGGAAAATGCAGGAAGGTGAATTTAGAGTGCTAGCAAAGATTAAAAATTCTTTAATGCCTGAGGATAGGCACTAGTCTTCGTACGGGGCAGAAATGATGAGGAATATTAATGCCATACTTTAGAATGCCTTAGGATAATATTTTCTATACCTTTCTGTTGTATTTTGATACATTTACCACAAGAATCTTATGTTTTTCTACTACTATATGGCATGCTACCAACAAACATTTAACATGGTTTAAACATACTTAATATACTATGCTTGGATGAAATGCTATATTTCTTGTTCTAGAAGATATTGTTGTGTTTCAAATAAGTGGAGTAGATGTTTGAATGTGATTGATTATGTGTGTTTTGGTAATTACTATCATAAATATCTTATCCTAACCTTTAAAGGCATAGTGCATTGGAATAGAGAATGTTGTTTTGACCAGGTTTGGTGCATTCATCCATGAAGTGTTCTACCTCCCTACAGCTTTCAGCAGAAGAACATTCAATGCAGTGCCAGTTGAAGTAGTAAGGTGGTAGTTTCAGCAATGAGTTAGGCAGCGTGTTAATTTCTCTGAGAGGATCTAGGCATGAGTGGGAGTTGGATTTTTTGTCATGACAATTCCCTCCTCCACTTTGGGTTCAATCTGTTTAGTCTTTAAAGCTTTCCCTCTTTCTAGTCATTAATGTTGTAATAAAGATCCACCTATTTCTACGACGCGGTTAGAAAGTAGTTAGGATTTTTTCCCTTTAAATAGAGCCTTGTTATTGCATGAGCATAATAGAGAGGGCATTGTCAAGATTATAGAAATATTTTTAAAATAGTTTCACTATGTTATGAGAATTATGTACTTTGATATTCAATCAATAAAATGAAGTGTTGATATTCAGCTGAGTATAATTGTGATTTAGGATACTCATCCAAGGGGGCCCACTTGGTGAGAAATCCACAGTAAAATAGATTCATATTAGCTAGAATCATTTCCTCCATTTTCATTGATTAAGAGCCAAGTGTTGAATTGTTGTTGTAGCTAAAGCTACAAATCAGCTAATGCCTCCTGTAGCCAAAGTCATAGAACAATAGAAGTACCATGGCATAGTTTGTAAAAGTCTACATGTCTTATTAACAATTATACTTTCATAGTTTCTATTCCAGCACTTACTTTTCTACAAACATCAGCTTAAGCATTATTTTAGCATTCATTTCCTACAATCATAGTATATTTTTCGTTCAACATTTCCTTCCTACAACAATGATAATGTATGGCTGAATGATACTTGGTGCATATTCTTTGCTGGCCCATTTCAAGTGATACATCCCTGGTCTGACTTACTAAATGAATTTCTTTAAAGAGGATAAGCTACTCGGTTGGATGTCCAATCCCTGAGTTTAGAATTATACCTAGTTTCTGAGCATTTATAGGAAGTGATCATTTTTAGGATTATATTCAGCTGAGTATAATTGTGATTTACGATACTCATACAAGGGGGCCCACTTGGTGAGAAATCCACAGTAAAATAGATTCATATTAGCTAGAATCATTTTCTACATTTCTGTTGATTAAGAGGAAAGTGTTGAAATGATCTCAATTTCTAAAAAAATTCATTGGGTATTAGTTTCTGAGCCTTTAACAGAGAGGGCATTGTCAAGATTATAGAAATTGTTTTCAGATAGTTTCATTGTGTTATGAGAATTATGTACTTTTATATTCAATCAATAAAATGAATTGTTGATATTTAGATGAGTATAATTGTGATTTAGGATACTCATCCAAGAGGGCCCACTTGGTGAGAAAATCCACAGTAAAATAGATTCATATTAGCTATAATCATTTCCTACATTTTTCGTTGATTAAGAGCCAAGTGTTGAACTGCTCCTGCAACCAAAGCTATAGATCAGCTAATGCCTCCTACAGCCAAAGTTGTAGAACAACAAAAGTACCATGGCATAGTTTGTAAGAGTCTGCATCTCTTATTAATAGTTATACTTTCATAGTTTCTATTCTAGCACTTACTTTTCCACAAACTTTAGCTTAAGCATTATTTTAGCATTCATTTCCTGCAATCATAGTATATTTTTCCTTCAACTTTTTCCTTCCTACAACAATGATAATGTATGGTTGAATGATACTTGGTGCATATACTTTGCTAGCCCACTTCAAGTGATACGTCCCTGGTCTGACTTAATAAATGAATTTCTGTAAAGAGGATAAGCTACTTAGTTGGATGTCCAATCCTTGAGTTTGGAATTATACCTATTTTCTGAGCATTTATAGGAAGTGATCATTTTTTGCGCTGTTATTAGGGATGCTGCTGAACCAAGTCTTCAATAAGCCATTCTTAGACTTTGTTTCATTTCTATTTTTTGTTAGAATACATTACTTTTAGGGGAACTCTGTCAATCACATCACTCCCTACTACCTGTATGCATAATCGAAGAAGAGATGCCAAAGGACGGTATTTGCCAAACCAATTCAATCATCCATTTGAGGAAGAGAGTTCATTTGTTGATGCCAGCATTGACCTCCTTGAAACTAAATCATCCTCCTCATCCTCTAAAGAAGAACATCTTGATTCTTTCGAAGAGCAACCTAAAATTAACACATTTGCAGATGTCTTCTCTCATTTGAGAGCCCATTTTCCTAAAAATCCAATCAGACAAGAACACTCATTGCAACTAGTCATATACCAACCTCCTCATCATCCAAAACCTCTGTAACCTCTAAATCTTGCCAAGATGGCTAATCCCCCCACTTTTCCATTCCCTATTATTGACCAGTGGGACAATAACAACCTTAAAAACATACCTTCTTCTATCTTTCCAAAATTCTATGGTTTAGTAACAGAATACCTGGATACCTTTATCTTCGAGTTTGATATCTTGTGCAGAAATTATGACTACACCACTGATGCTCACAAGCTCAAACACTTTCTTGTGACTCTTAAGGAGTTTTCTTTGCATTGGTTTATGGCCCTAGGATGGGATTTTGTCCATGATTGGGAAGGGATGTAGGATGCATTCTTGACCAAGTATAATGAATATTGTCAAGGAACTGATATGAGAGGAGAAGACCTTTTTAAAATGACTCAAAAAGAGGATGAGTCACTTGAAGACTATATCTCATGGTTCATGTATAGTCTACAAAGGAATACAGAGCATGAGCTTAATGAAGAATCTCAAAAGCTGCTATTTCTCAAAGGAATACAAGATGGATGCACTAAAGCTTTAAATTTGATGGTAGGAGGAGACATAACTCAATCCGGTTGGGATGAAATAAAGAAAATATGCCTCAAATGCTCACGAGCTGTTGGGAAAAGAGGAAGAGGATACAAACTAGCGATAGGAAGGAAAAATGGTTGAGGCACTTCTAGATGAGAGATAACTCATCTCTTATCTAACTTCAAGTAGGATATCATCAACAGTATGGCCACACAACTAGATACTTGACAGGCCAAGAAGAAGCATGAGGAAGTAGAGGCTATGTTAGCAGAATTCTATCCACACTGTTGGTAGAAGAAGAGAGATTTTTGGTGTAAACTAGTTGCAAATATGGAGGCCACATAGATGCCAACTGACTACAAGCCAGTTAAACCAGCGGATGAAAAACTATTCTTTGTTGCTCAAAGATGTCCATGGGCACAATGACAAGGTATGCCTCAGGACCCACTTACATTTAGTAATCCATTTTATAACAATCAATGGAAACCTTATATGAATTATCAAAATCCTCCTTGGAACAACTATCAAAACCAATGGCAAAATTACCCTAGTCCACAATGGAAGAATCCTTAAGGGAGTTGGCAACAACCCCAAGGGGCATGGAAACCACCACAAGGTAACTGGAAACATAATCCTCATTGGCAAGGAAACTATCAATGGCCACCTCGATCCCAAGGATATCTAAATCCACCTTTTCAAGCACCACAATAGTAAGCACTCTTACCACCACTAGCTGCTAATACCCAACCTCAAAAACCAACCCAATTTTCTATGCAACCATAGCCAAACCTGAACAATAGGCCTCCCACACCTCAGCAAAATGTGTATAATACTAATCAAATGTAGTATCCCATACAATATCCTACCTATGCAATCACCCTTGATGATATACACCTTCATTCTAGGACTACTCTTCCTGCTCTTGAACATCCAATCTTTTTTTTTTCTTGCTCTCTAGCATCCTGATGATGGATAATGCAATATGATCCGAAATGTTGATGGTTAAAAACTCTAACACAATCAAATCCAAAAATTGATATAGCATATACATGGATCGTGGAGATCTAATAGACTTGATCATCCAATCATAGCTAAAGTGTCCCAAGAAGATCCTGTACAAATAGAAAATACTATTCCTCTTCTAGCGACATAGCCTATTACTGATCAAAGCCACCCTACTAGACCACCTTTCCCACAAAGGCTGCCACCAACCAATCCTAAGCCTACTTTGGAAACTGAATTTAATATCCTTGATCAATTGAAGAATGTCAATGTCCAAATACCTTTATTCCAAACAATTAAGGATGTACCCACCTACAACAATGCCATAAAAGAAGCCTACTTTAAGAAGCCTGGTCGCAAGAAAAAGGATCCTCAGATGGTGCATGTGTTAGGAAAGCTTGTTCACATTATGTTAGGCAAGCTTACCATCCCAAAATATTCTGACCTAGGTAGCCCTATTGTTGAAGTCATTATTAATGGGACCACCATTAACAATGTATTAGTAGATCTTGTAGCAGCTATAAATGTAATGACCATGGATATAATTCAACAACTTGGCATATATAACCTCCAAACCACTCCTACTATCCTGTAGCTCATAGACAGTTCAACTGTAAAACCTGATGGAATGATTGAGGATATAGTTGTTGACCTTGCAACCTAGTCATACCCAGCAAATTTCATGATCTTGTCACCAAAGGCTACTTTAGGAGGATATCTGATTATATTAGGTAGACTTTGGCTAGCAACTGTCGATGCTCACAATGGTTGTCATTTAAGGGATATGACCATCTCTGATGGTCAGCATACACAAACTATTTTCCTATATCCTCCTGCTCAACCCCAAATGGACTTAGCCTCACCAATCTGGCTTGATATAGGAGAAGAAGCCAAGGTTATCAATTCAGTGTCAACATTAATGATGATAAAAAGAGACCCCTTTCTATAGCTTCAAGATGAAAAGAAGGTAGTCACCCATATCCTGCAAAATCAGTATAGATCAAGCATGGATTCACTGGGTTGTTCTTCCAAAGGCTGCTCTCTACAAGTTTTAAACCTAGATTGCCAATGGCCTTCTCCTACAACCAAAGAGCTTTGCCACCAATTGCTTCCCCATGAGATACAAGTACCCTCATTTACAAATTCATCTATGATAGAGCTGACTAAGCAAATAGAGGTCTCCCCTAACTATTATTTGAACATCAATGGAAAATTAACTACTCAGCAACAAACATCTTTGACTAAAATACTGAAGGCCCACACTACAACATTTTCTTGGGATTATTCTGACATGAAAGGTTTTGACCCAAAACTATGCACTCATAGGATCTATCTTAAGGAAGATAAACCTTGAGTAAGGCAATTCCAAAGGTGAGTGAATCTAGCCTTATGAGAAATCGTTAAAACAAATTGCAAAAACTTCTCAATGCTGAATTCATTTACCCAATATCTGATAGTCAATGGGTTTCTCTATTAGTAATTGTGCCAAAAAAAGGAGGCAAATGGCGTGTGTGTGTGGACTATAGGGAACTCAATAATGCAACCAAAAAAGACCATTTTCCTCTTCCATTCATTAACCAAGTATTGGACTCTCTAGAAGGAAAAAAGTACTTTTCCTTCCTAGATGGGTATAATGGGTACAATTAGATCTGAATCTTTCCCGAAGATCAGGAGAAGACAACTTTCACTTGCCCTTGGGAAACTTTTGCCTATTCTGTTCTTCCATTTGGGCTTTGTAATGCTCCAACAACCTTTCAAAGAGCATTCATCAACATCTTTGTTGACATCTCTCATGACTGTATGGAGATCTATATGGATGATTTCACAACCTATGGTGAAACTTATGAGGAAGCCTTAAGAAATCTAGACAAGGTCCTAAAAAGGTGTGAAGAACATAATCTATCCCTCAATGGCGATAAATGCTTCATGATGATGCAAGAAGGGATAGTACTTGGCCATTATATATCTAAAGTAGGAATACAAGTGGATCTAGCCAAAATTGAGATCATTCAAAACCTTCCCACACCAACCAAGAAAAAAGATGCCTAGACTTTTCTAGGACATGCAAGCTATTATAGAAGGTTCATAAAGGATTTGAGTAAAATGGCTAGTCCCCTTGACACTTTGCTTACTAAAGATTCAGAATTTAATTAGACCCAAACTTGTGAAGAAGCCTTCCTGTAGCTTAAGATAGTCCTTACAACAGCTCTAGTCTTATGAGGACCAAACTGGGAACTTCCATTCCATATACATACTAACACTTTAGATCATTCCATAGGAGCTATGCTTGGACAAAAATAGGATATAGTAAAACATGCTATATACTTCATCAACAAGAATATCCAAGGAGCTGAATTGAATTATACGGTCAGAGAAAAAGAGCTTCTGGTAGTCATCTATGCACTCAATAAATTCTGCCACTACATAACAAGGTATCAGATTTTTGTGCACACTGACCATGCAACCATTAAATACCTTGCGAATAAGCTTTCATTCATAGGTTGACTAGCTAGATGGCTTCTATTATTATAGGAGTTTGATATCACTATAGTGGACAAGCCAGGAAAATCCAACGTGGTTGCAGACTTCCTCTCACAACTGTAGAACACAGATGATCCACAATTTATTGATGACAGCTTTCCTGATGATCACCTCTTCTCAATTTCAGCCAAAACTCCTTGGTATGCAAATATTGCTAACTACTTGGTCTCTCAAAAGGTACCTCCCTATTTCTCACCAAAAGAAAAGAGGCTCCTCATAGAAAAAACCTTCAATTTTTCATGGATTGTTGATTGTCTATTCTATAATGGGCTTGATCAAATATTGAGATGGTGTGTAAGGGAGGATTAAACTTACGACATCCTCCATGCATGTCATAATGAGCCTTCTGGAGGACATTTTGCAGTGAAGAGAAAAACCATAAAGATACTAAATACAGGATATTATTGGCCAACACTCCATAGAGATGCATTCAACTATACAAAGAAATGTGACCGATGCCAAAGGATGGGAAGACCATCAAAATCTAATGAAATACCTCTCTTTCCACAGGTGGTAGCAACTCCATTTGATAAATGGGGATTAGATTTTGTAGTACCTATTACTCCATCTTCCAATGATAACTCCTATATCCTTGTATGTACTGACTATGTAACTAAATGGGTGGAAGTCCATGCTATGAAACATGTTAGAGATAAAAAAGTTGCTAAGTTTCTGTATGAAGAGATCTTCACATGATATGGTGTTCCAAGAGAGCTAGTTATAGATCAGGGTGCTGAATTCACTTCCACACTGATTACTGCACTTATGAATGAATATAAAATTCACCATAGGACATCAAGTCCATATCATCCATAGGTAAATGGGTAGGTTGAGGTTACAAACAAGGAAATCAAGCCTAGTTTGGCCAAAACCATGTAGCTACATAAGAAAGATTGGAGCACAAGGTTGCAAGAAGTAGTATGGGCATATAGGACAACCTGGACAACCACAACTAGTTTCATACCATTTGATTTGGTTTATGGAAAAATTATTTTCATGCCAATAGAGTTTGAGCATAAAACATTGAGAACAACATTAAAGTTGAACATTAATCTTCCAGAAGCACAATGTGATAGGATCCTGTAGCTCAACCAACTAGATGAAATGTAAAAGGCCACCTTACAACACATGGATATGATTTAGGTACAATGAAAACAATGGCATGATTCCCACATCCTAAATAAATGGTTTTCTCCAGGTGACTGGGCCCTCCTGTATGATTCTCGCTATCAAGAAAATCAAGATAAGCTCATTACCTGATGGCTAAGTCCCTATGAAATAGAAAATGTTTATGTTAGTGGTGCAGTTAAGCTATCCACCATCAACCCAATATGTTTAAAATTATTGGTGAATGGGCACAAACTCCATCTATATCATAAACAACAAAGAAAATCTAAGTTCCTGCGGTAGTTTGAGATTTTTCCTACCAACTCTAAACCTCCTACGGCTACTCAAAATCCTACAACTAAAAACAATCCTACATTAGTTGAATCCACCATAGATTGTGGACCTCCTCCAGCTAAAGAAATTCAAAAGGCAGGTGGACCTCCTCCTACAGGTGATTCTCCTATCGCCACACCGACCATCCAATCATTACTTTAATTCTGCATGCATGCAGTCCTAATAAAGTTTTCATTTTTTGCAAAAATATTCTCTTCCATAATAAATACTCCATCCCATTACCTTTCTCATCACTCCACATTCATCTGTCATGTAATGTCTTTTCCACCCCATACTTCTCATTGTATGATACATGTGATCTGATATTTTTGGATTTAGGCATTTATGATACTTACACATCAGGTACATGATCATCTATTCTTTCAAATGCTCTATACTTATTTACACATAATTATATTTTATGCTTCATTTAATATAGTAGTTATATCCAAGCATGGTTGTACTTTTTAAACCATTCATGTGAGGACACCTGAGTCATTTTCATACGGGGCAGTACATTGGCATGCGATTAAAAATTTGGCCATGATTTTGATATAATTGTAATTAATAGCACGCAAGTTGTAAGCCTGATCATTAATCCACCAACCTTGGATTTTAGTGTCTTTTATAAAAACCTTGGAAACCAAAGCTAACTTCAATTTTCATATTCTCTATTGTCTTTCACTTTCACCCTTACCACACAAATAGAAAAACTCTCTGAATTAGTCTAGAGTAAGGATTTTGGGAGTTGGAAAATTGTGAAAAGATTGAAGTCAAGGATAGAAAGTTGCAGAGATTTTTAGTAAATATGGGTGGACCACCTATTTCATATGAACCAGCTAGTCACATGTCATTGCTTCAAGATCAATCGAGTGTTTGAGAATTTAATCATCTGGGTTAGCTCAATTACTTCATCAGGTTGAATGGTTATGACGAGGCTATTGCAGTAGAATTCTTGAGGATATTCAAAAATGGTGTAGCATATGTGAAAGGGTTGTGAATTGAAGCCTTAGAAGCACAAATAGAAGAAGTCTTTGGACTTCCTGCTACCGAAGAACCTTTTTTTGCATGGTCATGACACCTGTACAGCCAGAGCTGAATTATCCCAACCTACAGACATAGCATTAGAAAGTAGTAAACAAGGTATGAAAAGAGTTTCTCTTCTAGGTGATTACCCATAGTTCGTTGTTCACATTATTTGATATATTACTTGTGAAAGAAGGTTTTCATTTCTACATGCTATGCAATTTAAATTGTTGAGCCATTTGTGACATGGGTAGTTAATTAATGTTCCCAATATTTTATATTCCTTGTTCAATTTGAGCTCTAAAGAAGTAATGAAGGGTAGGAAAAATACTGTTACCCATCATGGGTTAATCAAATTACTGGTAGAAAAGGCCCTACATGATAATTATCCTATGAATTGGGATGAATTTATTATTGCCCCTCATGTTCAACTAAATAGGGAAAGACTAGAACCTGTAAGGCCACATCCTAAGCATCATGAAGCACAAGAAAATCCTACTACTGTGGTTAGTCCAAAAAGAACTCAGGAAAACCCTCCTTTACACCAAGAAGACATAATAGTAGAAGCTCAAAGCCCTAATCTAGAAGAGGAAAACATTGGGGGTTATGAAGAAACTCATAGTTCACAAGGAGCCAAGAAAGATGGAAAAGGGAAAGAGAAAATGTCTGGTTATGAAGAGGGTGGTACCCATGTTCATCTTGTAGGCACATCTACCTAGGGAAAATCCACTCTGCAAAAATGTTTAGCAATGTCAAAAGAAACCCTAGTACGGCGCAGTGTCCATTTGAATTCAAAGAAAAAGAAAAAGAACTCACCTAAGATGGATGACTCAAGTCAGGAAATTCTGAATGAGGAACCTATGAATCTAGATCCACACCTGAAGAAGATGCTATGATGAAGGACCCTATAGCCGTGGTACCAAAAGAAATAGAAAAAATGAATGATTCTAAAGTTTCCTCTTCTCATCTAGGTAATATACAAATAGATGACATACCGGTAGCATCCTCACTAGTTCACCAAAAGGAACATGAGACAGAACTAGAGCACTCAAGTCCACAGACAAGTCAAAATTAGGTAACCATACATTCCTTGTCCTTGGATTATTTTTAGCAAATTCAGTATGAAAGGGCAATGTGGGCCATAGAGAGGAACAAATTAAAAAGAGAAATAGGCCAACTAAAACAAGAAATTACACTCCTATAGGAAAAGATAGATTTAGTTGTTAAGTTGGTTCCAAAGGTCATAGAGTGTCGACCACCACCAAGGGTGTATGCTTTATGCTTAAGGGAACAATTTTTACTATTTTAGTTTATGAGAATTGTCAAAGATTTAAGTCCTAATATAGACACCCCTAAGTCCTTTATGGCTACATATGACATGTCACTTGATTTCATCAAAAATATTCTCAATGAATTGTACCTGCATCACTATGTCATTCCCTCAAACACGGAATGGAATCCTTTGCTGTTTATAGGTGACATACATTTGTCAGCATTACTCTCTTGGGTCAACAATGAAATCTAATATGGAGAGAAATGAACCAGGTATAGGGCATTTGAGCGGAATATTTCACTTCCATTACGCCTTGAAAGTAAAACACCTAGGTGCCTTTATTGTGACTAGTTGCATATTGTTTACGATTTTAATGATTCCACTCATAGAAGAAGAATTATGGAAAATCAGGAACAGGTGCATGCTGAATTTGAAAGACTATCTCTAGATGATGGAAATAGAACTATGGATGGGTTACAATAGAGGTGGGCCAGGTTGCCTATGTCTCTAAAAAAGGCATATCGACACAACATTATAAATTTTAGGGCTGCCATGCAAAGGGTTCACTAGTACATAGAACTGGGTCATCAACCAAGACCAGAATAGTGGATGCCTCTCATATTCCAACCCCTTTGCGCTCCTATGGCCACTATATAGTTGTGTGGATGATGAGCTAGATGAGGATTCAAAACTAAGCTGATGTGTCAGGGTGGATAGGATGAATGGATTCTACTGGAGGGTGCGCACTTCGTTGACTGGGCAAATGTAGGAAGGTGACTTTAGAGTGCTAGCAAAGATTAAAAACTCTTCAGTGCTTGAGGACATGCACTAGTCTTCGTAGGGGGCATAAATGATGAGGCATATTAATGCCATACTTTAGAAGTCCTTAGGATAATATTTGCTATACCTTTTTGCTACATTTTGATATATTTACCACGAGACTCTTATGTTTTTCTGCTACTATATGGCATGCTGCCAACAAACATTTAACATTGTTTAAACATACTTAATATACTATGCTTGGATAAAATGCTATATTTATTATTTTAGAAAATATTGTTGCATTTCAAATAAGTGGAGTAGATGTTTGAATGTGATTGATTATGCATGTTCTGGTAATTACTATCATAAATATCTTATCCTAACCTTTAAAGGCATAGTGCATTGGAATAGTGAATGTTGTTTTGACCAGGTCTGGTGCATTCATCCATGGAGTGTTTCACCCGATATCCCTCCAACTTTCAGCGGAAGAACATTCAATGCAGTGCCAGTTGAAGGAGTAAGGTGGTAGTTTTAGTGATGAGTTAGGCGGTGTGTTAATTTCTCTGAGAGGATCTAGGCATGAGTGGGAGTTGGATTTGGTGTCACATAAATTCCCTCCTTTGCTTCGGGCTCAATTTGTTTAGTCTTTAGATCTTTCCCTCTTTCTAGTCATTAATGTTGTAATAAATATCTGCCTATTTCTACGGCACAGTTAGAAAGTAGTTAGGAGCTTTTCCCTTTAAATAGAGCCTTGCTCCTATGTGAGCATAACAGAGAGGGCATTGTCAAGATTATAGAAATATTTTTTAGATAGTTTCACTATTTTATGAGAATTATGTACTTTGATATTCAATCAATAAAATGAAGAGTTGATATTCAGCTAAGTATAATTGTGATTTAGGATACTCATCCAAGAGGGCCCACTTGTTGAGAAATCCACAGTAAAATAGATTCATATTAGCTAGAATCATTTACTACATTTTCATTGATTAAGAGCCAAGTGTTGAAACTACTCCTACAACCAAAGCTACAGATTGGCTAATGCCTCATGTAGCCAAAGTCATAGAACAACATAACTACCATGGCATAGTTTGTAAGAGTTTACATGTCTTATTAATAGTTATACTTTCATAGTTTTTATTCAAGCACTTATTTTTCCACAAACTTCAGCTTAAGCATTATTTTAGCATTCATTTCTTGCAATCATAGTATAGGTTTCCTTCAGCATTTCCTTCCTACGACAACGATAATGTATGCCTGAATGATACTTGGTGCATATACTTTTCTGGCTGATTTCAAGTGATAAATCCCTGGTTTGACTTACTAAATAAATTTATGTAAAGAGCATAAGCTGCACGGTTGGATGTCTAATCTCTGAGTTTGAAATTATACATAGTTTTTGATCCTATATAGGAAGTGATCACCAGTGTAGTGTATGCTGAGCGATAGTATTAACCAAGCTTGTCTTTGCTGACACATTTATTCATTAACTAAGTATGGATGTGTAGGTGCACTTTCAGTACACCATTTTTAAAACTTTAAAGTCACCTCCCATGAATGATTCCCTCAACGTTCTTTGATTCCTCCTAACAATGTCTCTTGGATTGGTTCAAAGTTTGAAGATATGATATGCAGATGTAAACCAGTCAGTTTAAAAGTTCAAATACTTTGGTAATCATGGAAGACACACCAGATAAGGAGATGTTAAAAATGGTAGCAAGGACAACAGTTAAGACAAAGCTTTCAAAATTCTTGCAGACAACAATTGGCAGATTGCAAAGTATTCAACATTCATAATGGAAGTGAAAGTATTGTTAATTGGAATAAAGCGGCACAGACTAACACTGCTTGATAGGTGATATAGAAAGAAATAGGGGAAGTCAAAATTGCAAGTCCTGAGCATGAAGACTTAATTCCATAAAGACTGGAAACAGACTGGTCACATGATCGCATGAATAAAATAATAGCTACGCAATCATGCAAAATTACAAGCCCGAGCATGCAAGAAAAGTCAATGACAGGAAAGACTAAACAGATGGTGCTCTACTGGAATCCATGTGTGCCAATTGTAGAGCATTCACATGATCATAAGGAATAAAATAATACCATGCAATCATGCGACAATGTAAGCTCAGGTAGGTGAATGTGCTCAGTTGGGACCCACATACACCAACAGCACAGATGCGACAATGTAAACTGGGCAAGTGAAGGTTTATTGATTTAATATTATATCACATGACAGATAGAGCAGTCACATGATTGCAAGGGTTAAAAAAGTGCCATGCGATCATGTGACAATGGAAGCCCAGGTAGGTGAGAGAATTCAACAAAAAGATAGGAAAGACCAAACAAAATGTGCTCCGCTGGGGTCCACGTATGCCAACGGTGCAGACACTATAATTGGCCAAGGAAATACAACCTCTTGGAGGATGTACGGACTTGACAAAATAGAGTGGTCGCATGATCGCAAGAGGTAGAAAAGTGCCATGCGATCATGTGACAATGAGATGAAGCCATCAGATGCAAATATAAGAAGAGACCGACAATAGGATAGGTGAATTCTGATAACAACTCGGTGGTATCCATAATAGCTTCGCATGATTTAATTCAAACTCATAAATGAATGAAGATTTGAGTTAGATTTTAGAAATTGACTCACTGATCGAGACTAAGCAAAGCCCTGTAAATTGTAAATGTGTCCAAATGATGTACATGCTTAATGTGTTTTTCTCTACACAGTTCCGATTTGAGCAAAGAATAGAAGCAAAAGGTGTAAATGCAGTGCTTTGCATTCAAAAAACCTGAGGAACCAATTGATCTATTTATGGTGGAAATTATGCATATGAGGCATAAGTTTGATGTAGAGAATCGATAGCTCTCATGCCCTTAGGAGATTGGCAACAGGGGATTTGTATTCAATATTGTAGATAGACACAGTTTGATGATATCTAATGGAAACTCCAATATTGAAGCATGACTAGAGATTGGCGACTCCGTTTTAAATTCTCAAAATTTTTAGTCAAGCAGTTCAGTGCTTTCCTTTTCAGATTTTGAGGTACCTCCCCTAGGATGGAGGTTGTTGGTTTTCGTTGAAGAAGTTTTTCTAGAGTATTCAAAAATTTTAAAAGACTGGATTCCAGCAAGTGATGAAGATGTCTCAAATGTTTTTATCTTTATCCCAGAGTTCAAAGATCCAATCCAAGAAGTTATGGAAGATTTAGCGAGAGAGGTGAGGTGGATGAAGTCTTTTTATGGTGCTATTCTTATCAAAAGAAAACCTCCTATACAAGAGCTAAAAGAAGAAGAACATGTATGTGAAGATCTTTATGAAGTTGGAATTAGTGAGCCTAACCTCACCTCATCAAATGTGTTGCATGAACATGAAGGGGAACAACATATACAAGGTAACCTTCAAGTAAGTAAAGATGAATGTTCACATAATTTGCACCTTCAGCCTGATTGTTCAAGTGATGAAATTTTCAGTTGTTTTGAGAATAAGGAAAGTTCCAGTTTAAAGTTTGATCCTATGTTAGTGGAAAGTAGTGTCCAAGATGGGTTAGTTTTAGCAATATGTTGTGAGAAGATTTCATCATATGAAATTGATACAGAGTCTTTAAGTTCTGATTTTTCCATTGAATGTCAAGAAGTAAAAATGGCTGAAGTTGTAGAAGTTGAATAGTCACAGCAGCTAGTACCTCCAAAGATCATTTTTTAGCCTAATTGTTCGAACGAAGGAAATGTTAATTATTTTGAGAATAAAGGAAGTTTTAGTTTGAAGTTTGATCCTATGTTAGTTGAAAGCAGTAATCAAGATGAGTTGATATCGTCAACAGTATGTTATGAAAAGTTTCCATCATGTGGGACAGATAAAGGATCAAAGAGTTTTGATTTTTCTTTTGAATGTCAAAATGAAGATACGACTGAAGTTGTTAAAATTGAAAAGTTGCAGCAGTTGGTACCATCAACAATTCCAATGGACATATTACCTTGTAAAGAAGAGATCACTTTCCAGTCCTTACCGACTCTGGAGGAAAGAGTTTATCCTCTTTTAGATCTAGGTATATCAGATGCTGAAAGTTGTTTTGATCATGGTTTTCTCATGAGTCTTGTTGATGAAGATGATATGAGTTCTCTTTTGGAGGTGTGGGTTAATTATTTGTTTCAACCTGAAGAGTATCACAATTTTGATTCTTCTATTCAGAAAGATGAGGGAAAACCATAAATTTATAATGAAGCTTGGTTGTTTGGAAAGTATTTTTGGCTCACTCATGTTTTATGCTATGATAGTTTTTCTTCCAGCATTAAAAAGGATGTCATTGAGTCTTTGTCTTGGCTCAGCTTGTTGAAACATAATCCACTTTACCGAAAAGGTTCATACTTCTCTTTGCCAGTTAATGGTCATGCAAGTTCTCCATTTTCTATTTTCCTCTCTTGTTCGTAGTTAGTTTGCTTTCACACTTTTGGTGTGCTTAGCTTAGCTTTTCCACTTCTTATTTTAGTTTTGGCCTTTCTCCCCTCCACCCTCCCAGTAGTCATTTCTTTATTATTTGTTTCTTATTGCTTTGAACCCATAGCCCAATGGATAAGGTGCTTGCTTAACCAGAGATGTTGGGTTCTCTATGCACTTTGCAGTACATATTCCCCAACCGGAGCCAGCTATAGGCACACTTTCAATACACCATTTTTAAAACTTTAAAGTCACCTCACATGAATGATTAACTCAACATTCTTTGATTCCTCCTAACAATGTCTCTTGGATTGGTTCAAAGTTTGAAGATATGATATGTAGATGTAAACTAGTCAGTTTAAAAGTTCAAATACTTTGGTAATCATGGAAGACACACCAGATAAGGAGATGTTAAAAATGGTAGCAAGGACAATAGTTAAGACAAAGCTTTCAAAATTATTGTAGACAACAGTTGACAGATTGCAAAGTATTCAACATTCATAATAGAAGTGACAGTATTGTTAACTGGAATAAAGTGGCATAGACCAACACTGCTTGATAGGTGATACAGAAAGAAATAGGGGAAGTCAAAATTGCAAGTCCCGAGCATGAAGACTTAATTCCATAAAGACTGGAAATAGACTGGTCACATGATCACATGAATAAAATAACCGCTATGTGATCATGTGAAATTATAAGCCCGGGCATGTAAGAAAAGTCAATGACAGGAAAGACTAAATGGATGGTGCTCTGCTGGAATCCACGTGTGCCAATGGTAGAGTGTTCGCATGATCACAAGGAATAAAATAATACCATGCAATCATGTGAAAATGTAAGCTCAAGCAGGTGAATGTGCTCAGCTAGTACGCACGTACACCAACAGCGCATATGCGACAACGTAAACTAGGCAAGTGAAGGTTTAGTGATTTAATATTATATCACATGATAGATAGAGTGATCGCATGATCACAAGGGTTGAAAAAGTTCCATGCAATCATGCGACAATGGAAGCTCGGGTAGGTGAGAGAATTCAATGAAAAGATAGGAAAGACCAAACAAAATGTGCTCCCTTGGGGTCCATGTATGCCAACGGTGTAGACACTGTAATTGGACAAGGAAATACAACCTCTTGGAGGATGTGCAGACTTGACAAAATAGAGCGGTCGCATGATTGCAAGAGGTAGAAAAGTGCCATGCGATCATGTGACAATGAGATGAAGCCATTAGATGCAAATATAAGAAGAGACCTGCAACAGGATAGGTGAATTCTGATAACAACTCAGTGGTATCCATAATGCCTTTGCATGATTTAATTCAAACTCATAAAGGAATGAAGATTTGAGTTAGATTTTAGAAATTGACTCACTGATCGAGACTAAACAAAGCCCTGTAAATTGTAAATGTGTCCAAATGATGTAGGTGCTTAATGCATTTTGCTCTACACAGTCCCGATTTGAGCAAAGAACATAAGCAAAAGGTGTAAATGTAGTGCTTTGCATTCAAAAAACCCAAGGAACCAATTGATCTATTTATGGTGGAAATTATGCATATGAGGCATAAGTTTGATGCAGAGAATCGATAGCTCTCATGCCCTTAGAAGACTAGCAGTAGGGGATTTGTATTCAATATTGTAGATTGACATAGTTCAATGATATCTAATGGAAACTCCAATATTGAAGCATGAAGATAAGCAGAGAAAAGGAAATTCAAATTCATTTTTGCAAAATAGAGGATCGGTTCAAGGGAGAACATTCAACTATCTCCACAGACTTTGATGATGTAATCAAGTCTATAAAAAAAGTGTTTGGATCTTTGAATCCAAGAGTCAAGAATGACTTTGACGGGCACGTAATGACACAATCAACGTTATAAGCCAGGCTTCTAGCATAATCTAACAATGGGACACTAAGAAATGTCGTGGCTGTCCTAGAGGTATAAAGATGTCAAATTGAGCATAGGTGTCTTGGTTATCAAAAAATACCCATAAATAAGGGAAATAATTTTATCTAATGCCCTATGTCCAAAATATATAATGGAATACTTTTCTTAACTCGGGGAAGAATGGAATTAAAAAAAAAGAGACCAAGATTGAGTTACAAACTGAATGGTTACAGAACCAAATAGACATGGGAAAACTGAAAAGTTGCTGGAAGATCTATTTGTTGCAAATATTTTCCAGATGGAGGGGTCTTCTTTTCTTGCATACTGTTGGAGAGCTAGAGTAGAGGGGAGGGCATGTTAGTTTATGCATTTCATTTCACTGCATATAGGGGTTATTATTCTGATTTCTGTAATAGATTTGACAATAAACTGTGAGCAAATAAATCTGAGTATTGTATTTGTGTGTTCAAAACAGAGAAAAGTTTCATTCTGAATCAGAGTGTTTAGTTGTTACTGTTAACATGGTGAATAAATTGAGCTAGGAACAAATTAATCCAATTGAGTAAGGAAAAAGGAAGATTATCATGAATCAAGCTAATCCTTAGAGCATACACCAAAATGAAACAATTCAAATGAAAATGCAATTTTTATACCTAACGCACTAAAACAATAATGCAATTAAAAAAAATTATAGAGCACAAATTTATAATAATTTTTTTTATAAAAGTTCAATAATATAATAAAAGGTTTTGAATATGAATTTTGAGACCAAATTAAATTCAACTATTTAATCTAAATTATATACAAATTAAAATATAGGAGCAATAAAAAAGATTATAATTTAAAAAAAATTAAAGCTAAATAGAATTTTTTATAAACTCTTTGGCGGCACGCCTTCCAAAGAGGGTAAAAAAAAATGAATTGAAAAAACTCTCTCAAATTAAAAAATGAGTCTCCGAATTGGAGTGCTCTAAGATATGATAATCGCTTAAACCTATGAACTCAAAAATGGATTAAACCTGCTTTGATACCATGTTAAAATGGAGAATAAATTGAGCTAGGAACAAATTAATCCAATTGAGTAAGGAAAAAGGAAGATTATCATGAATCAAGCTAATCCTTAGAGCATACACCAAAATGAAACAACAAAGGAGACAAGAAGTTTTTGAAGGGGGAAAAGCGTAAAAAAACCCCCGTGAATTATGAATGGGCAAAATAGCCAAAAAGAGAGAGAGAGAGAGAGCTTTAGCTCATACAAAAATTTTAGAAGAATGTAAGAGAGAATAGAGAAGAAGTGTTGTGTGAGAAGAGAGGAGAAATATCTCTATATGTAGAGATAAGAGAAGGAGTTCAAAATGTAACTCCCATGAGAATGAATGCCACCATTCATAAGTGTGTGAGGCCAAGTGTGAGATTCCTCATAAGGAGGAATAAACTAAATTACAAAATAAATATTTGTCCTCACAAATTCTACTAGAGGACAAAATAGAATGTAGGAGAAAGAAGACAAAAAGAAATATATTAGGATACCTTGGCTTATATCCTAATATATTAGAACAAGAAAAGAAAAAAGTCTAACCTTGGTTTATAAATACACCAAGGAAAGATTACAACTTCTAACAGTTACTTTTCTGATTATATTCAATCAGAGTGTTGGTATATTCAGTCTTGGACACTATCTTGCATTTTGTGTCAAATAATGAATGTGTTGTGGATCATAGTGTTTGCATGCATTCCTATGATGGAAATTGGAATATTTAACTCGCACTCCATTTTTCATTCTGCATTGCATCTACATTAACAAGTTCTTCATATTGCATTACCAATACTGAGAAGTCACAAGTTTGTGAATTCTTGGGATTGGCTAGGTTTAGGATCTCAAATTTTCTTGAGTTAGTTTTGCCTAGGATTAGCTTGGTTCTCCTCTTCCGTTCTCGGGTTAAGAACACATCTTGTTAGTTTAGGAATAAAACAAATTCATTGCATATCATTCCATAAGGGAGCTGTACCTTTCAATTCAGAGGAAATCTATCAACCTCATGATAGATTATCCAACTATTGGCATCTAATTGTTCTTTCAGATTTGGGCGTTTCAGAGTTTATTTAATAAAGAACAATCTGTTTACCAACAAGATGAAAGCATTTAATTCTTAAGTTTAGTTGACAGAAATTGATGAGCTGTAAAGTGTTATGATTTTGAGATTGAGGATAAAGTTTGTTACAAGATCCACGATTGACAAAATTTGATGAAGATCTAAGGGATGGAATTGAAACGTGTTTTTGACACAACCACCAAGGAAAGGTTAAGATGCAAAATCAATGAAGGAGATTAAGCGAAAAAATTTAATGGATGAAAATAAAATGATTTATCTATCTATATAAGAGATATGAGTTTCTTTGTTGAAACTATGCCGAAAGATAGAAGACTGCACATATTTCACGTGAATACAGTTTCATGCATGCTTGATCAGACTGGTTGAAGGAGAACCAAACTGCAGAATAGTACCAAGCATCAAAGAGCTATTACCAAGGGACAATAAGTTAATGAATGTTGAGGAAGTGAATTGATATATTGATCAGAGGATTGGTATGGGCTTAGAATAGATCTAGACATCTACAATTTGAGTTGTATTGTAATCAGATCAATTATTGTTTCAATTTAACCATTGATGCAAAAAAATCTCTTAACCGAGTGGACTTAACCGTCTTATGATATGCCCCATGTCATTCAATGAATGTACATTGTTATCCTGTCTACCCCATAGTAATTTTCATTGAACAATAACTATTAGTCTTAAATCCTCTAACAAGGTCACACCTAATAGTGTGTTTGTAACCTTTAACATGGTTGGCTCTTCACCGAGCTCACTTCAGAAGAGTGAAAAATATTTTGGGTTACCGGTCCCAGGTGGTTTTTCCCTTAACATGGTTTCCACGTTAAATCTTTGTGTTATGTGTTTTTTTGATGATTTCTTTATTGTCATACTTGACATATTACATATTTGATTTGGTCGATAATCACTGTGAGTAATTAATTGATAATCGGTAAAGGCGCAGATAGTTATTATTTTATGTTACCGAGCTGTAGAAATTTGTTGAATTTGTGTAAAGGGACACATTTTGTAATTGGGACTATTGGATAACTAATCTAACTGATTCACCCCCCCTCTCAGTTATTCTAACACTCTTCATTTAGAGAATTGTTTCTTTCCAATAGATCTTCTATTGTTGCATCACTTTCACTGGAGTTCCCATTATTAAATATACCTTTAGTGTATTCTTCTTGATATTGAGTGTTATTCAATTGTATTACCAATTCTTTCCTTCTCTTTAAGGATTTCTTCAATTGTTCTCTTGCTGCTTCAAGATGGTGCAATGCAAGCTGGATGCCAATCTTCTCATTCTCTATGATCTTAACTCTCAAGTGGTTAGACATCTTCTAAGAGAACTTACTCTGATACCAATTGTTGGAAGTCTTATTTGGGAAAGTGAGATATTGAGGGGGGGTGAATCAGTTGTCCATTAAAACTTTCACTTTGAAACCAATTGAACATATGTATGATTAACATAAACATCAATACTTAAATGAATCTAACATGCTAATCACATCTATGAAATGAAACACATAACACAAAGATTTGGTAACCCAAAAACCCTTGAAAGGTAAAAATGGGGTGGGGATGACACCCAAAAATCTTCACTATTGCAACAATAAAGTGTGCCTCTTAGGGATACAAAGTTTTGATCACTTCGGGTGATCTACCATGTGATAGGTCTGCCCCACTAAGAGCATTTAGACTTATGCAATCTACCTTGATTAAAGGATTTAAAACTCACAACTAAGTAAGCACTATGTTAAGAGATTTACAAAGGTATGTTAGGACCACTCTATTAAGAGATTTACAAAGGTCTGTTAAAACAACTCTGTTAAGAGATTTACCCTGATTCACTTTCTAGAATGTATTAGTACCTAATCCTTTAGTTTTCACTTTAAATGTTGATAATAGATCTCCTCTTTCCAATACTTATTTGATCTCAGAATTAAATATTGTTTTGTTCTGTTAGGTTCACTAATCTACTCAGTCACTCAGCATGATCCATACATCTGATAATTAAAATACTACTTCCATTCATATACTTCAGATCTCCTCTTTGTTACATTATTTAGGGTTTTGATGTCACCTTATATAAACAGTTGATCAAGCTTCTAGATCAAGATCAACAATCTAGATTCATCACTTATGTCACTTAAGCATTCCCTTTTTCTGATTGGTTACATTGCTTGCATAGGGATTAATGATTGAAATCATGATGGGTAATCAAATCCTTAATTAACTCAACAATTATTAAATCACACATAAAAGTCAACCAAAATGATTTACCTGGGTGTTTTTGCCATTACAAACACATATACAAAAACTGGTTCACTAGGCATATGAAGCCTCTGGTGCTTTGTAAAAACTATTTCCCATATACTAGCGCTCGACACTAAATCTTCTATACAAATTGACATATATACTACTCAGTAACTACTGAAGTACTCGACGACCTCTAACTTTCTCGGCAGTAACTACTTCTTGGTACATATACAAAATACAAGTCTATACATTACTCGGCCTTAGTAGGATGGCTCAGTCATAGTGATGACTGACCAATTCTGCCTTGATTATTGATGAACTACAACTGACTTGAATACATTGTATAACTTGAAGATCTATGATTTAAGATCACTGAGTTGTTGATTAGATATGTAAGATGGTTAAATCAGTAATATGTTGTCATTGATGTCAACTAGTTTTGACAATACTTATCTTGTAAGTTACTATAGAAGAAGAAGAAAAGAGATGAAGAAAAAGATATATCTACATGAGGAAGATGGATATGATAGATAAGGATAAGGAATACATTAGGTAACTTATGGATGAGTCTATGACCTTATGTTATTGACTTGATTATGTTGCATTCATCTATGATGAAGGATAGAGCAAAATGCACAAGGCAATATTGTTGGTTAAAGAACCATTTCAGTATACATCGATGTAGTGTAGTGTATACCAATCATAGTACAAACTAAGCTTCTATTCACTGACACATTTCTTTGTTAACCGAGCAGAAGAAAAGAACTAAATGACTAGTTTAGCCGATGAAGTTGATGAGCTGTAAAGTACATCAAAATCAGAGATGAAGATAATGTTTGTTACAAAGATCGATGGCTAACATAATTAATGGAAGATCTAATGGATTGAAACAAAATGTGTTACTAACACATCAGTCGAGGAAGGTTTAAGTGAAAAAATCAACAAAGGAGATTAAGCGAAAAAATCTGATGGATGGAATTAAAACAGTTTACTCGTCTATTTAAGAGACTGGGATTTCATGATGAAATCATGCTAGAAGAAGGAGACTATAGAAGATATCACCTAAACAAGCTTCCTGCATGCTTGATCAGACTGGTTAAGGAGAATCAAACTGCAAAGATTACCGAACGTCAAAAAGCTATTACTAAGCGACAGTAAGTTACTGAATATTGATTGAAATAGAATTGAATTATTGATCAAAGGATTTGAATGAGCTTAACATAGATCTGATAATCTAAAATTGAAGTTGTGTTGTAATCAAATCAACTACTATTACATTTTAACCATTGTAAACAGAGAAATCTCTTAATAGAGTGGACTAGAAAGTCTTGTAATGTCATTCATAGAGTGTACATTTGTTATCCTATCAACCCCATAGTGAATGCTGGTTGGATGATAACAATTGGTCTAAAATCCTCTAACAAGGTCACACCTCATAGTGTGTTTGTAACCTTTAATAGGGTTGGGTCTTCACCGACCTCACTTCAGAAGAGTGAACAATTTTTGGGTTGCTAGTCCTAGGTGGCTTTTCCCTTCATAGGGTTTCCATGTTAAATCTCTTGTGTTATGTGTTGATTGTGATGATTGTTTGTTATCATACTTTTCATGTTGCATATTGGATTTGATCGATAATAATTAGATGTTATTAATTGGTAATTACTAAAAGCATAGATAGAATCCTATTTTAGTTTACTGAGTGGTAGAATTTTTAGTAAATTGTATTTGGATATACATTTTGTGATTGGGACTGTGGATAATTGATTCACCCCCCTCTCAGTTATTCTAACAATCGGTATCAGAGCATTGGTTGCTTGGAATAGAGTTTTAAGGAATTTAGCACAAAGACCTCAAAATGTATAAGAGGGAAGTGTCAAAGTTGATCAAAGATAACTTCATAGTATGGCAAAGCCGAATGAAGCTGCATGTATTTGGAATTGGGAATTCTACCCTGACACTAATGGAGAATGGCTACATTGCACCGCCCACTGGACCCTTGATGCTTGATCAACTGAGAGATAGGCATGAACATAATGTTGGTATGATGGAGATTGTTGCTGCCTGTACTAATGCTGAATTTGAAGATATTAAAAATTGGACTACTGCGAAAGGTATGTGGGATAAACTTGCTCAAGTTTATAGTGGTGATGTGAATGTCAAAAGAGCTAGAGCTGAAAGCTTAAGGGAAAGATTTGATGATATGAAGATGAAGGAAGGTGAAAATATTGTGCAGTATACAAATAGATAGAAAGAGGTAGTACATGCTATTAGAGCATCTGATGGTGTTATTGATGAAGAAATAGTGGTAAGCAAAGTTCTCAGAACCTTATTGTCTGTTTATGCAATCAGAATATCTACAATTCATGAAACAAGGTCTGCATCTAGTAACAACCTTACTCTTGATAATTTGATTGGTAAGCTTACAACCTTTAACTAAATAACTTTAACAATAGTGTTGTACCATCTGTTGAATCTTCTTTTATGTCTTCTCTGAAGATTGGTAAGTCTAGTAGCAAAAATAAGACTGATGATAGTGATAGCAATACTGATGATGAGCTTGGTGAGCTTGAAGCTCTTATGGCCAAAAGGTTACCTAAAGGGCAAGGAAGGTATAGAGGTAAATTACCTTCAGCATGCTTTAATTGTAAAGAGGTTGGTCATATTATTTCTAGATGTCCACACAAGAAAGATGAAGATAGAAAAAAAGACCGATTTGGTGAAGGAAGCTATGGGAGAAGAGGCAACAAAAGTTACCGACACTACAATAGAGACAACCGAGATAGTAATGATAAAGGCAAGAAGGTGTGCTACATTGCAGAAGAAGATGTCACCGATACTGACACTAATGAAGATGTGGAGGTAGTATTTGTTGCAATGAAGGATGACTCAGAGGAAGATGAGAGGTATGTAGAGACAACATTTATCTCTAAGGTTAATAAGAATGATACACGGATCATAGATAGTGGCTGTACACATCACATGACTGGTGATGAAGAGAAATTTCATCATCTTGAAGAACACAATGGAGGATCTGTCAAAATGGGTAATGATGCACCCTGTCTGGTTAGAGGAAAAGGATCCCTGATGATAAATGATAAAATTAGATGTGATAATACTTATTAGGTAAAAGGTCTAAACTATAACTTTCTAAGTGTGGCACAGTTGAACAATTCAAGCCACTGAGTTGCTTTTGAGAGAAAGAAAGTGAAGATATATGATGATGGAGGAAGACGTATTGGATCTGGAACACAATCGAGAGGTAATCTATTTTATCTTGATAATGATTAGTCTACTTGTTTAATGATTAAAGATGAAGATGCATGGTTGTGGCATAAGATTTTATGTCATGTGAATTTTGACAACATGATTAAAATCAGTAAAAAGAAAAAGGTTAGAGGTCTGCCTAACTTATCTAAGCCTGATCATGTTATGTGTCATGAATGTCAAAAAGGTAAAATGACAATCTAATTTCAAAAGAAAAGATTATTCAAAAAAGAAATTACTTGAGTTAGTGCATACCAACCTACGTGGTCCTATGAGAACTCAAAGTTACTATGAAGACAAATATTGTATTCTTTTTGTTGATGATTATACTAGATTAATGACAGTCATGTTCTTGAAGGAAAAATTAGATGCATTTAAGATGTTCAAGTGGTATAAAGGAAAAGTTGAGAAAGAGACTGGTAAAGAATTGAAATGCTTAAGATCTAACCAAGGCGGTGAATTTATTTCTGATGAATTTACTAACTTTTGTAATGAGCATCATATTAAAAGATAGGTATCTACACCGAGGATGCCACAACAAAATGGAATAGCTGAAAGGAGGAATAGGTCAATAGTTGACTATGCAAGGACATTGATATTACAAAAAAATGTTGCTCATACATACTAGAGGGAAGCTATCAACATAGCTATTTATGTTCTAAACTGAGTACAACTAAAGAAGGACACTAATAAGACACCCTATGAGTTATGGTTTGGTCACAATCCCACTCTAAGTTATTTTAGGATTTTTGGAAGTAAATGCTTTATTTTGAAGGATGAAAGAAATGGGAAGTTTGACTCAAAAGGTGATGAAGGGATATTTTTGGGATATTCCACTAAAAGTAAAGCATACAAGTGTCTTAACAAAGTAACTAATAAAATGATTGAAAGTACTAATGTTTGAGTTGATGAGTTTGATGATAAGAATATAGAGCAAAGCACAAAGGAACTAGAAGACTACAATAGATTCAGTTACATTGAACAACAAGAGTACCTACTGACATAGCAGACAGTGACAACTATTCCATAGGAAAACAATACCAAGGAACAGGTAAAAGAAATCGACAAGCAGGAAGCACCCACCAAGCAAGCAAATGAACCTGCACAGGATGAACAAGAAAGAAGAGATCAGATACTAGTGAAATTTGTCAAAAGACATCATCCTGAGACACAAATCATCGGAAACAGGCAAGCTAGCATGAAAACAAGGAGTAAAGAAAGACAAGGTACATGTCTAGTTTGTGATTATGAACCGAAGAATGTAAAAGTTGCATTAGAAAATGATGAATGGGTTAATGCAATGAAAGAGGAAATAAAATAGATAGAAAAGAACAAAACTTGGAGTTTAGTACCTAGACCTAAGGACAAGAATGTTATCGGTACTAAGTGGATATTCAGACACAAGCTTAATGAGAATGAAGAGGTAACAAGGAATAAAGCTAGGTTAGTATGCAAGGGATATGCATAGGAGGAAGGAATAGATTATGGTGAGACATTTGCACCTGTTGCTAGATTAGATGATGTTAGAATGTTACTTGCATATGTTGCACACAAAAAGTTCAAAGTTTACCAAATGGATGTCAAATCAGCTTTTCTAAATGGGATACTTGAAGAAGAAGTCTACATAGAACAACTTGAAGGGTTCATTGATCCAGAAAAAAAAGATATGGTATGTAGATTACATAAAGTTTTATATGGTTTGAAGCAAGCACTGAGAGCCTGGTATGAGAGGTTGCATAACTATTTGTTGAGTATTGGATTTGTTAGAACAAGTGAGAATAGTAATCTATACATGAAAGGAAATTCTAATGATACTATCTTGATTGCTGAGATATTTGTGGATGACATAATATTTGGAGGACAAGATCAAATCTATAAGTCATTTGTTGATGAAATGAAAAGTGAATTTGAAATGTCTATGTTTGGAGAGATTAGGTTCTTTCTAGGCTTACAAGTGATTCAACAGAATGATGGTATATTGATCACACAATCTAAATACATAAAGGAAGTCTTGGAGACATTTGGCATGGAAGATGCTAAACCTGTGGGAACACCGATGGCTACTAGATGTAAACTAACTAAAGAAGATGGAACTATCGAGGTAAATCAGACACTATATTGATCCATGATTGGTAAGCTAATGTATGTAGTTCATAGTAGACCTGATATAGCACATGTTGTTGGAATAGTTGCTAGATTTTCTACAAACCCTAGAGAGTCACACATGGTTGCTACAAAGAGAATCTTAAGATACCTAAAGAAAACTGAAGATTATGGACTATGGTATCCTAAGAAAGGCAAGTTTGAACTGAAGGTGTATACTGATGCTGATTGGGCTAGAAATGTTGATGATAGAAAGAGTACAACCGGAGGAGCATTCTTCTTTGGTGAAAGACTTATTACATGGACAAGTAAGAAATAGGCTTGCATCTCTCAGTCTACAGCTGAAGCTGAGTATGTTGCTACTACTACTAATTGTTCAAATATTGCATATATCAAGCAAGTGTTAGGAGGAATGAATGAGGTAATCACTGAGCTAGTGATTATATATTGTGATAACACTAGTGCTATTAATATTTCAAAGAATTTGATGATCAACTCTAAAATAAAGCATATATCAATTAAGTATCACTACTTAAGAGAACAAGTATAGGAGAAGCAAGTTAAGCTAGAATTTGTTACATCAAAAGAATAACTTGCTTACATATTTACAAAGCCTCTACTAAAGGATACATATGAATACTTGAGGACTAGACTTGGGGTCTATCCCCTATCTACTAGTCCCTAAGGTGATCTGGATGTTGCATCAACCTAATATTATCAGAAGATCATACATGTTGATGTAGTAGAGTTCACACTTTGGATTTCTTTCTAAGGTTGTGAAAGATTAAAGTACTGGAACCTATTTGCATAACATTATACCAAGATACAGAGAATGCACCAAACAATAGAGAGTTACATGGTTACTAAAGAGTTGTATGTTTGTATTGTTCTTTGGCATTGCTATCAAAAGGAGAGAGATCAATATGAAGAATATGAGGCCAAAGACAAAGGGAGAGAGATACGGTAAAGGGAGGTGAAAATATCATATCTGTAGAAATTAGTCTGCACTTGCAAATGTTTTTATGTAATGTAGTGATTAAACATATTAAGCTAGGGAGAGCTTGTACCATTACAACATTTTTTGACATAGTTTTAGAATACATGTTTGGTATGTGTATGGCATATTTTATATTGCTTGTGTTTCCATCAATGCCAAAGGGAGAGATTGATGAACTACAACTAACTTGAATACATTGTATAACTTGAAGATATGCGATTTAAAATCACCAAGTTGCTGATTAGATATGTAAGATGGTTAAATCAGTAATATATTGTCATTAATGTCAACTAGTTTTGATAGTACTTATCTTGAAAGTTACTATACCCAAACATCTATAGAAGAAGAAGAAAATAGATGAAGAATATGATATATCTACATGAGGAGGATGTATATGATAGATAAGGATAAGGAATACATTGGGTAACTTATGGATGAGTCTATGACCTTATGTTATTGACTTGATTATGTTGCATTAATCTATGATGAAGGATAGAGCAAAATGCACAAGGTAGTGTTGTTAGTTAAAGAACCATTTTAGTATACACCGACGTAGTGTAGTGTATACCAATCACAGTACAAACTGAGCTTGTGTTCACCAACACATTTCTTTTTTAACCGAGCAGAAGAAAAGAACTAAATGACTAATTTAGTTGTTGAAGTTGATGAGTTGTAAAGTACATCAAAATTAGAGATGAAGATAATGTTTGTTACGAAGATTGATGGCTAACATAATTTGAGGAAGATCTAATGGATTGAAACAAAATGTGTTATTGACACATCAACCGAGGAAGGTTTAAGTGGAAAAATCAACAAAGGAGATTAAGCGGCAAAATATGATGGATGGAATTAAAATGGTTTACTCGTCTATTTAAGAGACTAGGATTTCATGATGAAATCATGCCAAAAGAAGGAGACTATAGAAGATATCACCTGAACAAGGTTCATGCATGCCTGATCAAACTGGTTAAGGAGAACCGAACTGCAGAGATTATCGAGCGTCAGAAAGCTATTACCGAGCAATAGTAACTTACTAAATATTGATTGAAATAGAATTGAATTATTGATCAAAGGATTTGAATGAGCTTAACATAGATCTGATAATCTATAATTGAAGTTGTTTTGTAATCAGATCAATTTCTGTTACATTTTAACCATTGTAAATAGAGAAATCTTTTAACAAAGTGGACTAGAAAGTCTTGTAATGTCATTCATAGAGTGTACATTTGTTATCTTGTTAACCCCATAGTGAATGTTGGTTGGATGATAATGGTTGGTCTAAAGTTCTCTAACAAGGTCTCACCTCATAGTGTGTTTGAAACCTTTAATAGGGTTGGGTCTTCACCGACCTCACTTCAGAAGAGTGAACAATTTTTGGGTTGCCTCTCCCAGGTGGTTTTTCCCTTCATAGGGTTTCCATGTTAAATCTCTTGTGTTATGTGTTGATTGTGATGATTGTTTGTTATCATACTTTTCATGTTGCATATTGGATTTGATTGGTAATCATTACATGTTATTAACTGGTAATCAATAAAAGCACAGACATAATACTATTTTAGTTTACTGAGCTGCAAAAGTTTTAGTAAATTGTTTTTGGATATACATTTTGTGATTGGGATTGTGGATAACTAATTCACCCCCCTCTCAGTTATTCTAATAGATTATGACTAAGTGTTAGACACTAATAGACAACATGACTTGGAGATCAACAACCATGTTAGGGGAAAAAACACCTGGGACCTATAACCCAAAATAATTTCACTCTTCTAAAGTGATCTTGGTTAAGAGCCAAACCTATTAAAGGTTACAAAATAGACTGTAAGATGTGACCTGGTTAGAGGATTTATCATTAACAATTCTCCCTTGACCAAACATTCACTATGGGGTCAACAAGAAAATAATCAACATTCATTGAATGTCATATTGAAATATAAAGATTGTTGAGTCCCACTTGGTTAAGATATTTATCTATAGCAATGGTTAGAATGTTACAGTAATGATCTAATTCAAATACAACTTGTTTTGTAGATTTTCAAATCTATGCTAAGCTCAAAATACCTCTAGCCAATAATCTCAATTCAATCTCTCTGTTTCCTCCAACTTTGTTCTTCTTGGTAATTGCTTTCTCTAACGCTCAGTGTTGTTTGCAAAATTTCTTAGTTCTATCTTCAACCAGTTAGGCTAGCTTGGCATGAATGAAATTTTCCACGTGCATTCCAAAATTCAATTTGAATCTCTTGTCTCATTTTATAGACATGATAAACTATTTTATTTCCATCCATAGATTTTGCCTCTTAATCTTCACCGTTGATTTTACCACTTTAACCTTCCTTAGAAGTTGTGTCAGTAACTCATTTCTTCCCCCTTCATCCGATCATCTTTGAATTTTATTAGTTGTTTGATCATCATAAAAAATATTATCCTTAACCTCAGGAATCATCAACAATTGTCCAACTCATCATATTTAGTCGGCAGTCATAAGTTCCATTTATTTCTTTCACTCGGTCAAGACTACATTGCGTTAGTGATAACTATCTCATTTAACATTGTACTCGGTATACACTATACCTTCTCAGTGTACACTATTTCAACTTGGTGTATACTAAGTTCTTCATTTACCGAACACATAAACTTTTTCAATCTTGATCTTTAATCCATAACAGAATCATGTAATTATCACTAACATAATGTCATAGACTCATCAATAAGCTAATCAATGAATACCATATCCATATCTTTCTCATACATCTCATCTTCATGTAGATATCTCATTCCTTCACCAATATTTCCTTCTTAAGATGTTTGTAACCATCATGATAAGTACAGTCAAAACTAGTTGATATCAATGAAAATACATTAACTAATTTAATGGACCTCACATATACCTTAGTAGCTTGGTGATCATAAATCACTATCTTTTGAAGTCTATCAATCTCTCCCTTAAGATATTCAATCAGTTGTAGTCTATCAAAAAATAGTAAAGATCTATAAATTATAATGGTGAAATGATGGTTGTTTGATAAGTGTGTCTGTGGTCGCGATTATTGATACCACTATGTAAGAAAGTGGGTAAAAAATCAAGGCTTTATTCTCTCAAGGAGTCAAGATTTTATGTAATGTCACCTTAATTATTATGTTAATTATCATTCAACATTGACCCATCATGAAGAGTATTCATGGCAAGTGGTTATTAATAGAATATGGATTGGAAAAAATCACCAAAAATATATATACTTTACCCATATTAGCCAGTTTCTACAATTTTTATACGATTGAAAACACTTCGCCAATACTTGATTAAATATTTTTTCTTTCACTATAAACAAATTTTCCAACACACACACATTCCTTTATAAGTAAAACATTCACCAAATATTTTATTATTTCACACCACAATAATCACACATTCGCTAGGAATTTATAAAATTTTCATATGATTGAAAGAAATTCACCAATAGAATTTTTTATTTTTCCCTTTGAAACTAAAAAAATTACCAACAAAATTAATATTCCCCACCCCCCCCCCAAAAAAAAAAATAATAATGAAAGATTCACTAGGGTTTTACACCTTTACCGAGGGGGGTTTCTTAAAGTTATCCTTGATATTTTAGATGATTCATTTATACATATTTTAGATAAATTGAACATTTTTTTTGGAGGAAAAGTTATTCATGCAATATTTTCTTTAAAGCTTCAATTACTTATGTTCAAAGTGCAAGATGGAATCACAATGTCAGAATACATAAGCAATTTAAGATCTCCTATTAGGCAGCTAGTAGAGGTTAAGGTTCTAGTAGATGATGATGATGCTAAGGCCATCTTGTTAGACAACTTGTCCTTGAAATGCAATAATTTTTTTACACTACACCAAATCACTTCACAAACTGTAGAAGATATAATTTCAGCTCTTCTAGTAGGGGAAAAGAGGACAAGGGAAGACACAAAAGAATATCTTCAAATAGATAAATCATTATATTCACTGTGTAATAAGAAGTGTTCATGTAAAATTAGCAAGGACAATACATCTATTTCCATTGTAATACAGAGCACACAAATTTTTCTTGTAAGACTTGGGCCAGTGGTCTTCTTAAAATCAAATCTAAAGGATTAATTAGATGTAAGAATCTTTTCTTGCATTGATGAAAATGATACATCATATAATGAAACAATCATTAATAATTTTGATCCTCCTCTTAATCACAATTTTTTTCTTTGACCCTTCATGTTTGGAGGCTGAAGACATCATAGAATAAAGGATTTCAACCACCTCAAGTTAGCTTCTCTCTTTGGGATGGTAATTGTATGCGAAGCATTTTTTGATTTTCCTTCATGCTTTCTTTTTTCCTTCTTTATTATTGTTGGAAGATTTTAAGAATTAATACATTGTAAATGTTATGATTTGGAGATAGATTTGGGGTTTGGTGAGGATTTTGAGTATGGATGGTTGCTAAAATGGTTCACAAGTTTGTGATAAAAAAAATCATCACTCTTTTGAAGGTCAAAAGATAATTTGGAGGATTTTTGTCCAAATAATTTGGTGTCTTTGATCCAAGAGTTAAAAGCTAAGAGTTCAAGGATTCGGCTCAAGGATACACCTTTACAAGGGTCACGTAGAAACTTGGGGGACCTCCACTTGATTCAAAATTTTGATCTTTGAAGAATCTACTAAAAAAAATTCTTTCATATTATGTAATCAACATGTTTTGTTATGTAAGCCTTAATAGTGGGTCCCTAGGACAAGATGATTTTTATGTTTCAAGGATCACTGTAATAAGGGGAAATGTTGGTATATTATATTTTTTATAATGGTTTTATATTAGTTACTGGCATAGTTTCTAAAAAATTAAAGCTAAAACTCATCTCTTGCATACATGACATTAAATAAATGGTTTGTGTTATTCAATAAGATTATCAAGTTGTCTCATATATGTCTTAATTTTACAAAAACTAAAATATATTATCTTCAAGCCTCTTCAATGAGTGGTATAAATCAACTATCATCACCATGAATTATGATTTATTTATGATTGGTTAACAATTAATAATTTATTTGTTCAATTTGGAAGATATGGTTTTATTTCTCCCAAGCACTATTGTTTTGTTTTGGATACAATAGTGTTTATTTATAGTTATGCTAGATTCTGTAATGCCCCAAAAATGGGCTATAGGTTCATTAACCTCCTATATCAACATATCGAATGAAATCAACATCCAAGTCCTAACCTAAAGCACATCTGAACATCATCGAATCCTAATTGATTATAATAAATTTTGCATTGGGGAATATTCCTAGTAATATTCCTAATCATCTTAATTATCTTTAATTTAATAGTTATTTGGCGACAAATCCTATTTATCCTAAAGTTTGATTAATTGAATATGTTGGCAATTTGGTTGAGGTATGTACATAGATGTTGTCATTATGGAAACATATGTTCCCTATGAAGATCGCATAAGTTGGAAAGTATGGAAGATCATAGACTAAAATTGTCTAAGTATGAAATAGTGTTTTTGATAGAGCACACGATACATTTTGTTTTGGCGATGTTCACAGGAGCATGATCAGAGTTTGTGCAGTTGAACATAGGCTCTATGGTGTTTAAGGATACCCCATCTTAGTGCACAAAAGAGTATGGACAGTATGAACAAATTTATGATTATTTTTCTAATGACAGAGTACAGCTGATAGAGTAGTTTTGAAGACAGAATTAGTAAATGAATTAAGGGATTATTTGCTTGTCAAAATAATGACTTAATATTATAAAGAGATGACATCCTAGATGTTTACTCTTGGATAAAGATATGCAAGCCGACAAGAGAAAGATATTATGTTTGTATCTTGTATAAATAAAGATGTACTGAACATACTTCAAATGTAACATGTAATATATGTAACTTGCGATAGCAGTGAAAGTTGTTGATGCGAAGTTGTAAGCAGTAACATATTGTAATCAGTAAACATTTGTATTAGTTTTTTGGGCAATGAGCTCATCTGGTAATCAGGTTTTGTATCTACAACTCCTAACAGGGTTGAAGGCTTCTAACAAGGCCTATAGTCCCTTAACCAGAACTGATACACTATATCTTTTGATTAGTGGATTTTTGTGGGTACCATCCCCATTGGGGTTTTCCCTTGGCTAGGGTTTCCTCGAGAACATATCATGTGTTATGAGCTCTTTACATTTACTGTTATGTATGCTATTTAGTTTCTTATGCTTTGCATGCACTAAAGTAATCTGTTATATCCATAAGTGGGCAAAAGTAAAAGTTTTTGAAATACTGATTCACCCCCCCCCTCTCAGTATTTCCTATTTCTAATGATTGGTATCAGAGCACAATTACTTGGAGAAGAAACATTCAAGGAAAGCCTAGCAGCTTGAGTAAGATCTCTATGGATATGGATCAATTGCAGAAGAATCTTGAAGAAGCTCTTGAGCAAATTGATATGCTTATTGATGAAAGAAACACTTTGAAAATAAAGTATGATGATGCAAAGAGTCTTATTGAAAAATTGAAAGGTAAGATAGAAGATCTAAAATCTGAGAAGGAATCTAAAATTCTTGTTGAAGATTGTGATGATTTAGAAAAAGAAAATGTGATCCTTAAACATGAATTGAAGATAGCAAATCTAAAGCTTAGCTTGAAAGATGGAAATAACAATTTGAGATCTGAGAATGAAAGTTTAAAGAATGAGAATGAAGATCTGAAATCTAAACTTGGCAAGGTAACATCTAAATTGGATAAAGTCAAATTGTAGTATGATGAACTTGAGAAATGCAACAAAATTGTGAAAGGTGAATTGACTCAATCCAAACAACAACTTGAGAGGCTATATTCAAATAGTGAAAAGATTGATAAGAAAGTATCTTATGGAAAACCATTCTATGACAAAATTGGTCTTGGATTTAACATATTGAAGATACTTAGTGAAAGCAAGAAACCAGATCTAAATGAATGTGAAAGCAGTGAAGAAAAGAAGTTAGATGAGAACAAATTAGAAGAATCATCGAAGCAAGAAGAATCACCAAAGCAAGAATAACCACCAAAGCAAGATGAATCATCCAAAGGTATGCAAAGAGAATTCAAAGGTAGATGTTTTTCTTGTAATACTATTGGTCATATGAAGAGAGATTGTATAGGTAAAAAATTCAAACCTCTTAATGGTTATTGTTATAATTGTCATGGTTTTGGACATAGAGCTATTGAATGTAGAAGATCTAAAGTTATTGAGAATAATTACAATAGTAGAATATCTAGAAATACTAACAATGCAGATTAGAGATCAACTGAAGACATGAAAAGAGGAAATGGAATAGTATGTTTCAGTTGCAACAAAATTGGACATATTGCTAGAAATTGCAGGACACAAATCAATCAACAAACACCTAGATATGGAACCAATGGAATCACATGTTAGATATGTAACAAGTTTGGACACACAACAAGATTTTGTAGAATGAACAATGGAGGTTATCATCATAACCCTAACCCTAGAAACTATGCAAGAAGAAATGAAAATGCAGGAAACAAAGAGAAAGGTTGTTGTAGGAATGAAGATGAAGTGAAATTTTTTAAAGGCACAAATCAAGGAGGTATATTCAGCATTGAAGGTAATCAGGAAGGTAATGTATCTGAAGGTAAGAATGAGTCTTTATCTAACCCTTCTTTAAGCACTTAAATTATGTAAATTTCTGTAGTTTAGGAACTTAGAATTAGTATAGAATTAGATTTTGAATGAGTTAAGTTTTGTGTAGTTAGATGAAGGTTTTTTATGTTATACTAATGCTAGATGAAGGTTTACAGAATCAACTTTTTGGCATTTTAGGGGCAAAATAATTGAATTCGATGTTAGATTGAGTAAATGCTAAGTAATAAAAGATTGAAATCAAAGTTATTGTGATTATCAAGTGATTATAAGTGATTTGGAAGTGAAGGAAGAAGTTTGGAAGTGATTTGCAGAAGTTTGAAGCACCGATCTAAGGAAAGCCCTAATTTTGTGAATTTGAGGTATTTATCCAACTAAAATCTTGAATCAGGTTAAGTAATCAGATATAAGCATGGATGTGTCATTGATTCACAACATTAAGGATAAGAATAGACCTAGAACTAAGAAAGATCTAGTTGAACCCTCAGAAAGAGATGTTAGTTTAGCCTCATCATCCATACTAAACGAAGTTCTTCATTTAGAGAATGTTAAAAGTTATCTTGGATGCAAGTATGAAACCCTAAGGGAGAGTGATTTTAATGGTGAATATAAGAAACTATACAACATAGATATGTCAGTGAAATAAGGTTATGAACATCTAGAAAATAATGAAATCAATCAGTACTCTATGAAATATGAATTTGATGATGAGGAGTGTACTAAGATCATTTTGAGTAGGATACATAATGGTAAATTTTGGTTAGAAGACAGAGTTATAGACATAACTATAGACCTAATTCATGATGTGACTGGATTATCAAAATTTGGTGCAATTCCACTAAATTAGAAAAACATGAGAAAGATTGTGATTGAAAACACTGGTTTAGTATACAATGGCAGAGGTATAGTCATTAGCAAGATTAAATAAGATGATGTAAAAAACTTGTGTAAGATTTTGAAAACAAAGTTATGTGGAAGCTCTAGAGAAGATGATATGCCAGAAGGTATGGTACACATTGCTTATTTGATGTGTGTGGAAAAGAAGCCTGTGGATATGTGTGAAATTTTGAGAATACAGTTGTTTGAGAATTTGGAAAAGATAAAGAAATCTAAATACACTCACTTTAGATTTTCCTCATTGGTTACTTACATGTTCTTCCACTTGCTAAGAAGATTTCCATACACTATTGAATGGAATGATGGTGAGAATACTATGGCAAAAATCAATAAAGTTTACCTGAAACATCTTATTGAGAAGGTTAATGACAGTGTAAAGTTAGTGTTGAAAACTTTTTAGAACATTGTGGTAAATAGATCAAGAATTCCTCCATCCCTAGTTGAGATATACAAAGATGATATATGTTTTATGGTTGATACTAATTTCACTTACATTGAGGCAGTAGAACCTAGACATGAATTCATAGACCCTCTTGGCTATGAAATCTCTGAAGTTGAAATAGAAGGATATGTTAGTAGATTGTTGAAAAGTAAAGTTGATGCTCATGGAAATAGATTTGGAACATATGATGAAAACTTTGATTCAGCAAAGACACTTAAGGAAGAAAAATAATCAAAGAAGAGAGTGGAGTCTACAATAAAGAAAATTCTAAAAGAATCAGGTATGAGTGAGTAGGAATTTGATATTGCAAGAAAGACTGTAGAAGCAATAAGGAAAAGTGAGATACTATCAGTCCCACCTTTGGCATCAAGTGTAGAACCTATTAAAGTTAAGGTAAAAGTTGAAGAATCTGAGAAAGAACAAGAAATTAGTCAAATAGAGAAACCCTTTTCTTCAACACCAAGCAAAAGAATGAAGGCAAGTGCTTTAGGACTGGATAAAAGACATGAAAGAATTGTTCCACTAGTACCTAGAAGAGTTGTAGAGTTAAAAGATGATGAAGTGATAATAAAGAAGAAATCATGGAAACCAAGGATAGAAAGAGTTAATGAAGATATAATGCAGCATGGAGACTTTACCAAAATGAACAAATACTATGATTTATATGGATCCTCTGATAGATTAAATCTTGAGAATGCAATGGTTACACATATGATTTTGACAAATAAGAACTTTGATACTATTCCTGGAAAGATACCAGAAGATTTGTGCAACAGACTTGTGAGAAGAAATATGAGAGCACAAGAAGAAGATACTAAAATGAGAGAGAATGTGATTAGACAGTTCTGTGAGATAAGAGGTGATGACCATCTTAAATAGATCCTCAAGCCACTTGAAACCCTATTAAGAACCAAAAGAAGAATTATACAAATAATGGGAGGTTAGTATGAATGAGTAAAGACTGAAACTAAATAGGAAGTTGTGCAAGTGCTAGAAAACTTGGTACCAGGAAAAGATAGCAAAGATCAATCAGTTGCAAAACTAGTAGAGAAACAGAGTTTAGAACAAGCAGAGGCAGCAGCAGAGGTAGTTGAAGTTGAAGATATTCCCTCTTCTTCTATAAACATTGGCACAAAATCTATGGACATTGAAGGGACAAAATTTACTTTAGATCTAGATGATGCGGTACTCAAGAATTTGGATAACATTGTTGACAATTTGGATTTGGGAGAGCAAGAAAAGAGTATTGAAATAGAGACTACACAAACTATTGTGCAAATGGAAACAGAGGCCCATACACCTATTGAACCACAAGAAGACATCAGTCTTACTCCTAAGACTAGAAAGGAGAAAGGAATAGGAACATTGATTGAAGATTTGAGCAAGGAAGTTGATGACGATGATCAATTAGAGCTGATCACTTCTTTGAACAAAATTATTGGTAAAAATAAGAAAGTTAAGAATTTGGAAGGTAGTCTGAAAGATTTGACTAAGAAGCTACAAAGTGTGATATCTACAAAAGTCTTTGATTTAGATCCACTTGAAAGAGAAAAGATTCTTTTGATGTTGAGTTCACTAATTTGACTGATATTGCTAAGGTTAAGGCTCAGGTAGCTTATGAAGCTGAGATGTTGCAGAATATAAGTCAGAATATCAAAAATGACATTGACAGCCTTGACAAACACATTAAGAACTTAAGGAAACATCTTGAGACTAGAAAGTGTTTGTACATTCAGTGTACAAAATCTGAAGATATTTTAATTAAGGAAGAGAAAAAGTTAAAAGAGAAGCAAGATAAAATTGCAACAGAGACAAACTCTTTGGCTAGCCTAAACATAAAGATCTGTGCAGTTGAGAAAAAGATCAGAAAATTATGTGATGAGATAAGGACTTTGAATGATGAGAAGAACAAGAAAATTATTAGAATAAACATCTTGAGAGAGCATGTCTCAATCAAGTTGACTATAATAGAAGAGCATCTAGAAGAATGTCTTACTACTAAGACATCATTTTAGAAGTTCAATTTTGAGTCCCTTCAAGCCTGTCAGATTGTAGCATACGGATTGAGTACTTTACTCAATGTAGTAGAATTAATAGAGAAGGCATGGGAGAAAGATTTTGAGACTTGGAAGATAGATTTTGTAGACTGTGTTGTAAGCCTACTAGCTTTGCAATAAGATAGTAAGGTAAAAGTTTTACACAATTTTGTATATCCCTTTCCACCCTTTATTTTGTCATTATTGTCAAAGGGGGAGAGATACTTAGAAAATTGTCTATATATGATAAGGAAGGATACTCATAGGGGGAGTTCTATGGAGTATTATGAAGTGTTATAGATTATGTGTATATTTTGAGGAGATATAAGGATAGTATACTTATTTTATACTATGGCCACAATTTTGATACAAATTTTGAGATTTTGACTTGTACACTTAGCCAATTTTCTCATATGTTGCCACCAATGACAAAGGGGGAGATTGTTGGAAATTTGGCTGAGGTATGTACATAGATGTTGTCATTATGGCAACATATGTTCCCTATGAAGATTGCATAAGCTGGAAAGTAAGTATGGAAGATCGTAGACTAAAATTGTCTAAGTATGAAATAATGTTTTTGACAGAGCACCCGATACAGTTTGTTTTGGCGATGTTCACTGGAGCATGATCAAAGTTTGCACAGTTGAACATAGGCTCTATGGTGTCTAAGGATACCCCATCTCAGTGTGCAAAAGAGTACAAATAGTACAAACAAAGTTATGATCCTTTTACCGATGATAGAGTACAGCCGACAGAGTAGTTTTGAAGACAAAATTAGTAAATGAATTAAGGGATTATTTTTCTTGTCAAAATAATGACTTAATATTATAAAGAGATGACATCCTAGACGTTTACTCTTGGATAAAGATATGCAAGCTGACAAGAGAAAGATATTATTTTTGTATCTTGTATAAATAAAGATGTACTGAACATACTTCAAATGTAACATGTAATAGATGTAACTTGCGATAGCAGTGAAAGTTGTTGATGTGAAGTTGTAAGTAGTAACATATTGTAATCAGTAAACATTTTTATTACTTGTTTGGGTAGTGAGCTCATCTGGTAATTAGGTTTTGTATCTACAACTCCTAACAGGGTTGAAGGCTTATAACAAGGCCTATAGTCCCTTAACCAGGACTGATAATACTACTTGATTGTAACAGGCTCCTAACAGGGTCAACATCCTTAACTGGATATCTTTTGATTAGTAGATCTTTGTGGGTACCATCCCCACCAGGGTTTTCCCTTGGCCAGGCTTTCATCGAGAACATATCATGTCTTATGAGTTCTTTACATTTACTGTTATGTATGCTATTTAGTTTCTTATGCTTTGCATGCACTAAACTAATCTATTATATCCATAAGTGGGCAAAAGTAAAAGTTTGTGTAATACTAATTCACCGCCCCCTCTCAGTATTTCCTATTTCTAATAGAATATTCTCAATATTTAATTGATTAGATTTTATTTTGCCACTTAATTGTTTAATTGAAGTTAATTCTATTTATTCCTAAATTGTATTATTTAATTTTGACAATAAATCCAAAATCCTTTGAATAATTGATTAAATTCTTATTTAATTAATTAAAGCAAGTTGTCAATTTTTAATAATATTGTTTTTAAATAAAAGTTTGAAGAATAATTGACTAACCCATAAATCAATTGTTTTATTTTTCAAAATCAGTTAAGTTGGAAATAAATCTCTTTATTATTAAATTAATTCATAAATAAAACATGCACAATTAGAAAAGCAGACAACTATCAATTATCAATTAAATCTAAACTCTATTTTGAGTTAAACTCTACTTTTGCATGTTTTTGTGAGTTAATTATCCTTTATTTGAAAATAACTCAAAAATCAACCAGAGTTATTTGAGTGATTTATGGCTTTTTTTCATGAACCTCCAAAGCCCTAGATTTCTATAAATTAAGGCTTCAGCTCTTCATTATCAATGAATCCATCCACGAATTGCACACTCACGCTATTGAATTGGAGACTGAAGAATCAATCTTGAGAATTCGAGTTGTTGTGAGATTTTAATTGTTTTTGCATAGTATCCATATCATTTAGAATATTATTGTTAGATCATTTTAGCATATCAATTTTCATATTAGCATAGATTTCATATCATTTTTCACCATAATTGCATATAAAAACAAAAAAAAAAGGGTTAATTTGCATTCATTCCATATCTAGGTTTTGCATTCAAATGCTTCGTTTAGGTGTCATCAAGGTCACTGATCTCAGTATAATCTGAGAATACATACTCGCATCTACTAGAAGGTAGTAAATCACCTCGTTAGTTTAGTTTTTCATTTATTGCATGATTTCAATTTCAACTAACCTCTAATGTTTTACTAAAGTGTTGTGTCTATAGATCAGGTACAAAATTCACACACACATTTTTGGTGCCCACCGTGAGGCCCTGAAATGGGTTTTCCTTCAAATTTTATCAATTTCTATCATTTTCTTGTCTTTTTCTATTCCCAACTATGATTTTATTCTCTGTCTGTATAATTTTTGTACAAGTTTTATCAGAAACTCATACCAAGAGATACCCACTATCGTACAATAGTTGATTTGATCGAGGATCATACAAGCAGAAATACATTGTCGTCTAGAAGCTCAATTGTCATTTGATCTGATACCCATTGTCATATGAGTTTCCAAATTGTCATCTGGGAGGTAACCCACTGTCATACAAGTTTTAGTGCCAAGGTTCAATTGTCATTTCATTTTTTTAGGTAGTTTGTCAGATTTGGTTTTTAGATTTTGACTAACAGCTAACCCTAAGAATTGAAATTCTCTATTTTTGGATTGATTTTCACTGGTTTTTTATTGGAAAAAGTGCAAGAATTGCTAAAAATAGGTAAGAATCTACTAAGTGCATTGTGAGGAATTAAGGTAACCTTCTCAGCAGATAACATTTCAATTTGGGTTAAAATGAACATCTTGCGTGTCTAGCTTGAGTGCCTTTCTTTTCCATATCACACATTTCATTTGGGCTCTAAAAATGAACATAGATTTTCTTTCAGCATCTTTGTTACACATAGTAAATAGGCCCTATGAACACTATTCATGGCTCTTGAGAGAGTGAGTTTCTAGTGAAACGCTTCTCAATGAAGGAACCCTTGTAGGTAGGGAGGATACTGAGGGAGTCTCACGTTCTACTAGATCAGTGTGTCTTCAACTTTTGATCGATGCATTCTCTCTCTGAAGAGGTTGATAGATCATAAGGGGTTGATGTCATAGATCTTTGTGAGATAATCTTGGTTTTAGTGTGTCAAATTTATCTATCTGCTTTGTTTTGGTGAAGTGAAGAGGCTAGGGGATTATGCTCTACTTCCTTTTTGGATAGTACCCAAAACTCAGATCCTTGAATCTGATCTAGTCCCCTTTTTGGTTAACCGTAGTGGACATTCCATTAATTGGGTCAACCACATTGATGAAACCTCAAGCAGTAATAGCCATTTTCACTGTGGTAGTGACAACCGTTATATAAATGTCCTATAGGAAGAAATCTCCACAGGTGTGGTCTCTTGTTGGGCTGTCAGATCTCCCTAGCAGATCCTAAAGATTAAGTTCTTAGACTATGTCAAAACCCCAGTGCACCTGGATTGGAGTTCGCCCTCTTGGATCATAAAAGTTGCAGAGTCAAACCATTACTAAAAACCCTAGTGAGGCCAAATTTTCATTTTCTAGGAATATGTGCGTTATTGCAAAACTTTTTGGAACATACACAATTAGCAATTCTAAGGATTAGCACAAATAAGTCACTTGATTGTTCATGCGCAAGGTTTCTTTTGCCCTTGTTCATTATTTTCAGACATGCTTGAAATCACTTGCGTGCTATTTTGTGTGCTTGCTTATCTATCTGGTTACAAAAAATGAACAAATCTGTTACAATCTTCAAATCTGGACATTGAAATTTGTAAACAATCTGAAACTAAAAACCCAAAAATTTGCAAAAAATGAAGTGAAATTCCTTTCTGGAGTCAAAAATCATACAAGTTTTGGTCAAGAGTCATTTCATTACCCCCTGATTGTCGTATGGTAATTGGTATTTTATCGTACGAGTGTTTCTACCAGTCATTTTCCAAAATCAATTCCTACAATCAACTGTCGTGCGAGTTTTTGCAATAGTCATATGAGTTTTTCAATTGTCATTTCATGCTATACCCACTATCGTACGAGCCTCTAGAAAGTCATTTGGTAAATTTTGAAAAGTTGTCAGAAAGTTGTTAGAATTGCTAGATATGTAGCTTTTCCAGCCTATTTCCAGAATTTGTCAAACAAATCACCGTATCATGAATAGAGCAACAAACTACTGAGAATCCAATCATTTTCCTAAAGTGGCCTTTTGAATCTATTTTAGCCTTCTATTTAATCGATTTGATTCTTTATCATCTTGTGTCAAAACCTTGTCATAACTATCAATCTTCAATCAATCATCAAAATAACTAAGTGTTGTGATATCTTGTCCACTATCTTCTGGGCATCTACCCATACATCCAGGGCACAATATCCCTCATCTAAGTCAAATCCAAGCTTCAATAGATCAAAACCTTGACAAGGTTGCGTCATGTGGTCATCTTGATTCAATTCATTCTTCAGTTGTCTTCATCTTATTCTTTTGTTTCATCCAAGGTTAATGGTGGAAACTAGAGCTTCCTCTCACAAGAAATCTAGGGAAGTATCTCATACTTTACCTTTGACTCATATCAAAAGTCCAACTCTTAAACAACTTTTAAATTCTAGTCTTTATGAAGATGAAGGTACCGAAAATCTTTGATTAAAAATTGGTTACATTCCTCCCTCATCAACTCACAGAGGTAATCGACAAACTCCTCATCAATCTATCCTAGGTAGAACTCCCACCATGTCTCAAGTAGGGACACACTTTGGCTCTCAAAGAGCTCAATCTCAACATGGTGCGGATCAGGAACCCACACTTGAAGAAATTGCTCAATATCAAAATGATGATAACTTCAAAGGAATGATGAAGCATTTCTTGAAAGAGGATAGAGAAGCATACTTTTTGCAATTAGCTCATCAAGGAGCTAAAATTCCTCCCAAATTTAATATTGAAGATATCATTACACATGAGGAAGAAACTCCACTCACAGCTATGATGAAATAGATGCATTCCATGCAAGTCAAACTTAATAACCTTGAGAAAGAAAAGGAACCCAAGGAGTTCTCCATGGAGGCCCTATGTCCTTTTCCATTTGGCAAAGACTTGTACATGCCACCATTCCCAAAAAGAGTGGAGATGCCAAAATATGATAAGTATGATGGGCACTCAGATCCTCAAGATCATGTCAGAGAATTTTGTACACAATCTATGGAGTTCATGTACGAACCAACCTATCTGATGCATCTCTTTCCTCGATCTCTGGGAGGAGTAGCCATTCATTGGTTCTCTAGATTACCTTCTACTATCAAAAATTTTGAGGAGTTGATCAAATTTTTCTATCATCAATACTCCTACAACATTCAACATCTAGTCACCATGATTGATATCTATAATCTCAAGCAATATCTAGGTGAACCATTCTTGACATTTCTCAAAATATGGAGGAAGAAATTCTCTCTATATGCTAGGCCTATTCCAGAAATTGAGAAACTAGAAATCTTCATCAATAATCTTGTCCCAAAGATCAACTATCCTTTACAAATACAAGATCATACATCTTTTGATAAGATGGTAGACAATACTATCTAAATCAAAAAAGTGCTTGTGAAAAATGGAGAAGTCACACTTCAAAAAGACAAGTACGAATCAGGATCCAGTTCTAAAGACAAGAACAAAAATAAAGGCATTGTCACAGATGGTGTTGTTGATACTATCTATGCCCCATTAAAGGCACCAGCTTTCAATCTAACTATTGGCACCCAAGCCATCAAAGCTTGAGAACAAAAGGTGTCTGAACCATCTCAAAAGAAGCCAGAGTATAATAAGTGGTCCGCTAATAATAAATGAATGTTCACTCCTCTTGGAGAATCTTTAGAATCAGCTATGAGAATTTTGTTGGCCAATAACATCATCTCTTTGCCTGAGATCTAACAATCTGATTCTGAATCTAAACCAAAATGGTGGAGGGAGAATGAATTCTATGATTCCCATCAGGGTAAAGGTCATAAAACTAATCACTACTTACGCTTGAAGCATACTATTCAAGATCTGATTGATAAGGGAGATATCACCATTGACAATCATAAGAGGAATAATGATCATACAGCATTCATAGAACCATTTCTAAAACATGGTCAAGAAGTCTCATCTTCTCAGCCTAATATGGGGGCAAAGGTCAATTATACTTACCTTGGAAATAATGTTGTTATCAATATGGTTGAACCTTGTCTCTCTGAACATTGCAATGTCATCACAATTGTGTGAAGAGATAGAGATCATCCTTCAGCTAACACAATTACTCGATCACAAGCTCAGGCACATCTAAACAGATAAATCCCAGATTCATCAAACATCCCTAAGATGCCCTTCAATCTTTCTTCCTCTTCCAAAAAGAAGGTTGTTTCTAAATCTTCCAATCCTAAAGATACAAGGCCAACATCTTATAGCATTATTCAACAACTCCAACACACTAATGCAAAAATCTCCATGTTTGAGTTGCTTCAGATATCTCCAGCTCATAGACCTATTCTAGACAAAGCTTTGCTTGGATCCAATGTTCGTGATGACCTTGATTTAGATAGGATCCAGACTATGGTTGGACATCTTACATATCTACAATATATATCATTTTTAGAGGAAGATGACAACTCCTTGAGTCACCCACATAACCAGCCTTTGCATATAGAAGTCTTGATCCAGAATCGTAGAGTCAAACATGTGTTGATAGATGGAGGTGCTGGTCTAAACATTTGTTCTTACAGCTTGGTCACACAATTGGGATTTTCAGAATTGGCTATTGATCCTAGAAAGAAAATAACTATAAAGGCCTATGATGAACAAGAAAGATCTTCTAAAGGCACCATTGTCTTACCTATCAGAGTAGGTCCAGTTATCAGAGATATTATATGTCAGGTTCTTGATCTACCTTTGGCTTACAATATTCTTCTAGGGAGACCATGGATACATGGATGAAGGCTATTCCTTCTACATTCCACCAATGCATAAAATTTCCTTATGAGGGAGTAGAGGTCACTATTCCAGCATATATATCCACCACTTGCAATACATTGAAGGAAAGGGTAGATAAACTTGTCCCTAATAACAAAGAATCTACCATTGAGCCAACTAAGGAAGCATCCACATCTAAAATGGAAGATCTTACAAAAGAGGTCAATATCAAAGAAAATAGTATGGGAGAATATACTATGGAGCCAGTCTTATCTTTGACATCTCTCCCTATCTCACCTAAGTCTTATGGAAAATCTTTGAAACAATCCAAACTAGATTGTAAAGAACCTCTTGAGGCATATAAAAAGAATTTTGTAGCAGAACAAGTCTCCAAGAAATAATTTGAAGAGGATGAAGCTATGCTTGCATGGCTATACAAGGATGAATCTGAATCCCATGATGTTCAATCTAGTAACTCAGCAGTACCAAAAGATCCTTCTAGGTCATATGGCCTAGGAGATAAATTGATAGCTAAGATGGGATATCCAGGTAAAGGACTTCTAGGAGTCAGAGGAAAAGGTCTTGAGGCACCTATCCCACATACTGGTAGAGAAAATAAAGACAAAGTTGGCTTAGGCTTTAAAAAGAAACCCTTCAACCTCAAAGGTAATTATTCTCATGTCATAGAGAAGATCACACTAGGAGAACCTCTTCTTAAGAAAGAAGAAACAGAACCATCAAATAGTGATTCAGACAGCTCAGAACTCATCCCCTATGAAAAATTGCCTAAAGAGATCAAAGACCTTCTTGATGATAAAGATGATCCAATCAAAAGAATTAATGTAGTAGAAACACAAGAACCTACTATCAATCAAGAGATAGTTGTCACACAAGAACTAGCTAATCTAAAAAACAATCAAGAAGAGGAAGGTGGTAGTGATTCTGAGATAGATTCCCATGAGTATGAATTCAAATCAAAATTTGAGGGTAACCCTTCTTGGGGTATTCATCCTAACTTTACTCATGTTCTTAGATTTCCTAGAGGCATAGATGAAGAATCTAATGACTATGAATGGGGAGCCATTCCAGAACCAGATGAAGATGAGCTTATTATAGAGAAACATGTTGATGTTATTCACCAATATGCACCTGAACCCAACGTAAGTCTAGAGCGAAATGATGAACCTATCGAGTCTAATCTACCTATGGCTGAATTGGACTCCCACAATGACATTGAGCCTATTCATGAATTGAATGTCTTAAGTTGTAATCTCACCTTTGAACTTGAGCATCGGGTTAGAACCAATGATGACAAATCCATATCTATAAACACTCTCTCCTAATCTTTCCCCACTTGGACTATCCAATATCCAAACCTTATTGATCAAACCTCCACAAATCTAAGCCATGGTATTTATACCTTCCTAAATGACTATGCACTTTCTTGTTATCTCAATGTAGTTGAGACTGAGTACTTCCATCAGTGAACCGAGCGTTACCATGATAGAGTCGCACATCAAATATCTTAGTCAGAAAAATAAGAATAAGAATAAAGAGAAAAGGAGTTCTGAGGGTAAAAACCACTTTGTGGTAGTCTCAAAATCTACAAAAGTAAAAATAAAAGACGTATCCAAAGGTGAAAACCTCTCTGAGGTGCCTAAGGATGAGATATTTGATGTCCTTCTGAGTCATTTACATGATAGATCTCCAGTTCTAATTGAGCCCACTCAATCCATCAACTTGGGAATAGTAGAAGAACCACAATTGATCCATGTGGCACAATCTTTATTAGAAGAAGAGAAGAAAAAATTTACAACATTCCTAATAGAAAAGAAGATCAACTTTGCATGGAAATATTCAGATATGTTAGGGTTGGATCCTAATATTATAATGCATCATTTATCTATAGCTCCAAATGTCAAACCTGTCAAGCAAAAATTGAGAAAGATGCATCCTCATGTTGCACTCTTGGTAAAAGTTGAATTAGAGAAGCTCCTAAAAGCCGGATTCATCCGAGTTATTGACTATGTAGAGTGGATCTCTAATATTGTACCTATTTCCAAACTAGATAAATCAATCAGAGTGTGCACATATTTTAGAAATGTAAATAGAGCATGCCCTAAGGATGATTTTCCACTACCTAACATTGATATGATAGTAGACATGATGACGGGCTTTGAGATGTATTCTTTAATGGATGGTTTTTCTAGGTATAATCAAATAAAAATTGCTCCAGAGGATCAAGAGAAAATTGGTTTCACATGTGCATGGGGCACCTTCTGTTGGAATGTCATGCCATTTGGGCTTAAAAATGATGGTGCTACATATCAAAGAGCTATGCCATCTATTTTCCATGACATGATGCATAGGACTATGGAAGATTATGTTGATGATACTTTAGCAAAATCTATGATTAGAGTTGCACATCTAAATCAATTGAGCAAGATACTAGATAGAATGGAAAAATTTAGTCTTAGACTAAATCCTAAGAAGTGTGCTTTTGGTGTCACTTTTGGAAAACTCTTAGGATACATAGTCTCAAAGACGGGCATTGAAGTTGATCCAGCTAAAGTAAAGGCTATCATGGAAATGCAACCTCTAAAGAATATTAGTCAAATGAGGACAATGCAAGGAAGAGTTCAATCTATTAGAAGATTTATATCATAGCTAGCAGACATATCACAACCTTTTACAAAAACATTACATAAAGGTGTGACATTTGCATGGAATGAAGAATGTGAGAAAAACTTTAATCATATCAAGAAGTATCTATCAAATCCTCCTATCTTGAAGCCTCCCATTCCAAGAAAGCCTTTGATCTTATATGTCTCCACTATAGATACATCACTAGGGGCATTGCTAGCACAACATGATGAGAACAAAAAGGAAAGAGCTATATACTATATTAGTAGAACATTGGTTACATATGAGAAGAAGTATTCAATGATTGAGAAAGCTTGTCTAGCTATGATCTTTGCATCATAGAAACTGAGACATTACATGTTATCTCATACCACACATTTGGTAGCCAAGATTGGTCCACTCAAATACCTACTAAGCAAAGCTGCCCTCACAGGTAGATTAGCTAAATGGGTCATGCTCTAAAGTGAATTTGACATTGAATATGTGGAAAGAAAATCCATTAAAGGATAGGTTATTGCTGATCAGTTAGCAGATGCACCTATGATTGATGACACACCAATGCAAATAGAATTTCCAGATTCCTCTATTATGACTCTTTCTTCTAGAGAACGACAGTTATTCTTTGATGGCTCCTATACAAAGAATGGATCAGGAGCAGACATATTGTTCATAACTCCTCAAGGATACTCAATCCCAAAAGCATTCAGATGAAAGTTTCCTTGCACAAATAATATTGCAGAATATGAAGCCCTTTTGAATGGTATGAAAATAGCAATTGAGTGGAAAATAATAGAATTACACATTCATGGAGACTCTCAACTTGTAATCCATCAAGTCAATGATGTGTACCAAACTAAAGATGAAAAGCTCATTCCTTACAAGAGAATGGTAGATGATCTAAAGAAGTATTTCCTATCTATCACATTTGAGAAAATACCTAGAACAGAGAACAAGGTTGTCAATGCAATGGCAACGCTATCTACTTTATTATAGCAGCCTGAACATGAGTTATGTTACGAGTTCCTAGTGGAAGCACTATCTTATCCTACATATGATTCCCCCGAAACCCACATGATCTGCACTGTTGTTGGTCATGATTCATCCTAATACAAAAACCTATTTTCCTATCTCTAAGACCAAATCATTCCTGATACCTTCAACCACCATGAAAAGAGATACCTTATCCATAATGCCTCCCGATATGTCATCATTGGTCATGATCTATACAAATGAGGTCTAGATGGTACACTACTTAGATGTTTAGAATGGGGAGAGTCTCAATGTGCATTAGAGGAAGTCCATGATGGTATTTGTGGGTCACACTCAAACAGTTTAACACTAGCTCAAAAACTTATTAGGGTTGGGTACTATTGGCCTGATGTGGAGAAAGAGTCTATCAAGTTTGCTAAGAATTGTCAAAAGTGCCAAGTGCATGGCAATTTAATTCATGCTCCAGGGAGGGAGCTAATTCCCTTTACTACACAATGGCCTTTTCACCAATGGGCATTTCATCTTATAGGAGCTATCCATCCTCATTCTTCTAATTGACATACCCATATAATCATAGCTACAGATTATTTTACAAAATGGGTAGAAGCAGTCCCTTTGACACAAGAAACTGGAAAGCAAATATCTATGTTCATATTGAACTATATCATATGCAGATATGGGATCCCACATTCTATAATCATAGATAATGGGGGACAATTCAAAAATAAAGATCTAGATGATTTATGTGCTAAATTCAATATTACACAACATTGGTTATCAATCTACTATCCTCAAGGAGATGGACAAGCAGAGGCTTCTAATAAGAATCTATTGAAAATCTTGCACCGTACAGTTAATAAAATAGGAAGAGACTAGCATCTCATGATCAATCCAACTCTCTGGGCCTATAGAACAAGTATCAGAATGCCCACTGGGGCTACACCTTTCACTTTGGTTTATGAGTCTAAAGCCGTACTGCCTATTGAGGTTGAAATCCCATCACTAAGAATTAGAATGCATGGTCTAGTAACTGATGATGACTACAGAGTGTCTAGGTTGCAAGAACTTGAACTACTAGATGAGCACAGATGAGCAACGTATGATCATCTCATAGTATATCAGAAGAGAATGTATAGAGGTTACAACAAGAAAGTCAGACACAGAGAATTTCAGGTTGGTGATCTAGTCTTGAGAGAAAATCCTAAAAATCAATCACATCGAGAACACAAGGGGAAGTTTGAACCCAACTGGCTGGGTCCCTTTATAATCACTGCTACTTTTGGCTTTGGTGCCTATCAACTCTCAATGACTAAAGGAGAACAGCTCTGAGAACCAATCAACATTCTCCATCTGAAGAAATTCTATGCCTAAGACATTGAGTGTATGGTAAAATGTCTTGAAAAAATCTTAAAAATTAGGAAAAAGTCCTGAAAAAATGAACATCTTGGTGAAAACCTAGCAATGGGCACCTTGATGATTCACAAAAAAATAAAAAAATATCAAAAGTACAAAAAAAATAAAAAATGAGAAAAAGACAAAGTGCCTTGGTGAAAACCTAGAAACGGGCGTCTTGGTAGCAAAAATAGAATCTTTGCCAAGATGGTGAAAACTCAGCAAACGGGCACCACTTGTTTCAAAATGCTCCATCTATCAGTGCAATTTTGGTCTTTCCCAGCTTTCATTCTTGCTTTAGTTTGTACATATCTCCTGGTTTGTTTCTGCATTCTTGTTTTCAATAAGTCAGTTTGTACACCAATCAGCTCAAGCGTCTATATCCTATCAATGTTCAAACTTGGGGATAATCAAAGTCATATCCCATGGCCTCCAATGTATCTTGGATGTATCATATCTGGCCAAAGTCCTTTGAAGCTTCATTTGAGTCAGTCAGTCAGTCTTGTCTCTAGAAAGGATTTTGCATCTACAACAATGCAATCAAACATCAAACACAAATTGAAAACAATCTATGCTTTTTACATGCTTTTATCTCCTTGTATGCTTACTGATTCGCATTGATATTTTTGCATATTATCTCCCTTCAAGCTCTTCGATGATGTCCTTTACAAGATTTAGAGAATGATGACTAGGGGCATAATCTTTTCTTTGTTTTCTTCTTGTATGTGAAAATCTAACAACTTTGGAAATTCTAGATTGAAATGGTGTCCGACTATAAGAGCCTCTATCTCAAATTGGATGGCCATGCGTACCTCAACCATTGATGCCAAGAAAATTCAAGGAAGTTTGATCTAACTATTATCTTTTGAGTGAGTTCTTTCTCCTATTGTGAAATGTGATCTTACCTAAGGATGTGAATGATAAAGGGTCACTACAAGTAATTCACACTAGATTTAGAATGATCTCTTGACTGTTTGATGTGTTTGTAATGCAAGGCGTATTCTAGTCATCATGATGTTGATGTTTTGATGCTTATACAAGTTGCTATATCAAAATGGACATGATATTTAGGTCATCCTAGCGTTTGTGCCTTGGTGCTTATATCTAATCTGACATTCTAAAAATAAAATCAATATTCATATATCTATGGTTGATTGACTAGTGGATGTTGTATTGATTCCCACACATACAAATTGATATTCATATGTCTATGGTTTCATAACTAGTGGGCATTGTATTGATTTATCTGGTTACCTAAAAATTCAATGATGAGAATAACCGACACATGATCAGTGACTAGGTCCTAGGTCTTAGGTTGCATTTCATATTGCATGTTTCTTTGCATTTTTCATGTTTGCATGATCTCACAATGACTCAATGAAATTCAATGACTAAGCAATTCTTCAAATATCTCTTCAAATCTAACAAAGAGCTGAAACCTAACTTGAAGGTCTCTTTAATCGAATCACAAGTAGTTACTATCCTGGGTTACACATCCTTTTTGACATAAGACTGAGTACTTGTCTTCATCAATACCTACAAAACATATCATGAGTATTGCTGCATTTACATATCATAATCATTTGTTGCATTACAATTCATCCATGTGCATAAGCATACATCATACATACATCTTTTCATATATCCATACATACATTCTACTCTACTCATAGCATAAACATCACATGATATCATCATAAATCAAAACATGACAAATACACATGAAGTCACAACCAAAATATCGATCTCATATATATCAAAAATCTCAAACTAGTCAGGGGTGCACTACTAGCATAGTGTACAAAAGAATGAGCTCATGCGAGCTCTCAATGTCAGAACAGTATATCAAAATGAAGAGTACAGTATATTAGAATCAACAAATCACAAATGTCAAAACATATCACTGATCAATCAGCTATCTGCATGATCCTCTGCATCTTATGGAGGAGGAGGTGGTGCATCTGGTACAACCTCTTCTCTAGGTGCTCTGGCTCCCTCTGATGCCATCATGTACTGTGAGTAGGAGGGAACTCTCTATGTAGCAGGAACAACTGTATAATATGTGGACACATAATAAGCTGCCCGTGAGGTCTAATGAATCACCTCTACTTGTAACCTTTGTACCTCCATCCATAGCTCAATTCATTGTCTATCAGCCTCTATGTATTGCTCCTCCCATCAAGACTTGCACACCTTTAGGTCCTGACCTGTGCCCTAAGCCATCTAATAATATCCTGTGAAGTAGGAGGAGCAGTAGGATCAACATCTGGCATCTCAGTATCAGGGGCAGCCTACTCAGTAGTATCTGCTCTTTGTGCCTTACGACATCTAACCTTAGCACCTAAGTCAAAACTAGTATCCCCCTCTATGAAGTCACCACCACCTACCACCTGCTCAGCTGCAAGTACCTCATCTGTTGAACCAACTCCACCTAATGTCCCACCCTCTCCCATAGTCCGTCTGTGCAAACTAGAAGATTTGCTTGCTGTGGAGCTAGTGGGATGAGGGTCCCTCATTTGTCCTGATGGTCTCTATGGTGGAGTCATTGCTCTGGGTCTCGAAGGTGTGGGGTGTATGATAGGAGCATGTGTCAGTCTGGGACCCTATCCCATCAGAGCACCAGTAACATCCATCACCTCCTCCATGGAGGGTATCAGCTCAGTGGGATCAGAAAATCTATGAATGGGGTGATCAATAGGCCATGAAATAAATTTGTCAATAACACCGGCATCCAATACATCTAGTCTATACTCCCAATCCCTGCTGACAATAGCATTGTAGTCCTAAGAACACAAAGCATAGGAGAGCCTATGTGTCCATCCCAGTCCAATCTCACACCCTATCCATGCATATGTAGCATAATCCTCTAGGGCATCCTGAATACATCCATACTGATGCCAGACCCTAGTAATGAAAAATCTCTTTATGGTGGAGGATGACCTCCCAATCAGTACCCAGCTCTGGAAGAAGTAACTAAACTACTCTTGCACAGTAGGCCAAGGCTCAATGGATACATAAGGTCTCCGGTAAATAAAATTCATGTCATCGAGGCATCACCTCTGGTACTCTACATGACCCATCCATCCCTAAATAACATATCTAGCATATCTATAAATGATAGGCTCATGAGGTTGCCTCTATGTAGTACAAATAGGTCTCAACATCGGGATATGCTCCCATGCCCATATCTGTAGAACAAGAGCTCCTACTGCAAAAGATTTTCTCTCTTGATACACAACCTCATGCATCTTAGAGAACATGTGTGCTAATAAACACTGAACCCAAGCCAACATAGAGGAGTGGCCATCGACATGCTATCATAGGGGCCCATCCCATCAAAAGACCATTTTTCTGATGGTTAGACATGATAATGCCACCAATCATCTCGATGATGATGCACTCTAGCCGGTGTGTTTGTCCATATCTTTGAACTAAGGTCTCCGAAGAAATGGAGGCCGTCATCTGGGTATCATCTCCGAAGAGATGTCTAAAAGATAAAACACCTGAGTTCCCCGAACTCATATACTCTGGTCTCCTAGCAGCATGGAAAGGAATCTACAGTATCTGGTACAAGTCCTCAGGGGTAACAGTGATCTCCCCCGTCGGTAGGTGGAAAGTTTGGGTCTCTGAGTGAAACCTCTCAATCAATGCAGTCAATAAACCATGATTTACCCTAATCTCAGGCAAATATATCAAGTGCTTGAATCCACAAGAAGCAAGATGAACCCTCATAGGGTCTGGCAAGGAGACACATAATCTCTGAGTAGCAGGATGCGAGATCTATACATGTACATATGGATAGAAAACCTACATAGCATAGAAATTGGGAATCCTATCAGTAATTGGGTCACAAAACTGGTTCAAGGACAGAAACGGGGCAGTTCAGTGTTTCAAAAGGTAGTTAACAGGTCAGGAATCAGGCTAAGAATTAGAAAATTCAAAAATTGGACTTAATACTGAGTTTTATGCTCACTGTTTTCCATGCGACATATCAGACTGGCATGAAAAGTCGTACGACTTTCCACATCATACTAAATGACAAACCATAGTAGCACGACAAAGTATCCCTCTTTGTACGAGTTATGAAGGACCCGATGGAATGTCATACAACTCATGGGTACCTCTGATATGAGTCATGGGGGCTTATCAGATGACAACCTAGCTATTGTTGAAAAGTTGTACGAGTCCCACTGGGGAGTCATACGAGTTTCCATGTGTGCAAAATTCAAAAATGGAAAAGACATATGAAAATTTGTAAAATCCTATAAAACATGAAAAAAATGACATTTTAGCAAAGCACAGAGGTTCACCTACCGCATGTCCATACTGCCGAGGTCTCTGGTGTCTCTGGCTGTGCTCAAATTAGTGTGAACTCATAGGTACCTTTGGTTCTGCTGCTCTATCCACCATTTTGCTCAGAGGGCTCCACAAAGATTCTAAAGTCAAACAGGTTAAAATGATTTGAAAATGACCCTTCCGGCCTTTATATAGCTTTTGACCTAATTTTCAAAAGTGCTTCATTTTTCAGAAAAATTACACCCCTAGCTAATTTCAATGTTCTGAATCCATTTTCAAGATCAAAATTCAAATCTAAGATCATTTACTATGAGTCAATCATGAATCATGAATCATGGGTCAATGAGCTTGACTCAAAAAAACTACACAGTTAAATCCTGATAGCAATATCACAATCATTTACTATGTCAAAATCATGATTTAAAATTTTTGGACCCAGGATGGTCTAGTGCTTGCATAATTGACCTTCAATCATCACAAAAATCTAGAACTCAACTTAACTGATTATCTTATATCAAACTATCAAAATTTCAACTTGGTCAACTATGGTCAATTCTTGATCAAACCTTGTCAAACTTGGTCTTCTGAACCTCCAAACGATGCAGAATGCATTTTCAAACATATATAACCAGTTCTCAAATCAATCAACATGCTTTCGAACTATCAACAATGACTTTTCTTGTCAAATTTCAATTTTAATCCCAAAGGGGGCATGGTATTACACATCATTCAAAGTCTGTAAATTAAATTTTGAAATCATATCTTTCCTCAATAATCAAAACAACAACCATGTCTACTTGCTGATTCATCAAAAAGACCTCATCGCTTGGGGAAAATCAATCATCACTTGGGGCATATCAGATTCATCGAAATCCATATCAATCTGGTATTCTCTTAATCTTGTAAACTGTATCAATTTTTGTAACTATCAGTTCAATTGCGTTATTTCCTTGGTTCTTTAGAAACTGAAGGGTTCAGATGTGATACCAATGCGATTCAATATAAGGACAATCAGGTATGGAATTAGTCACTCACTTCTTTGCAATCATAAGGTTCAAAATTAGGCATTTTGACACTTTTTCGCAATCATCGGTTCATTTGTTGTTATAGTTAACAATATCTTTGGTCATTCAGGACCTATTATCTTCATATCAATTTCAATCAGTTTCTGTCTCATATCAATATCAATTTCAAACATCAGTTTCAATATCATACACAGACTATCTTTGAACCACTGTGCTTCACACAACAATTCAAAGAGGGGCAAAATGTAATGCCCCAAAAATGGGCTATAGGTTCATTAACCTCCTATATCGACATATCAAATGAAATCGACATCAAAGTCGTAGCCTAAGGCACATTTGAACATCATTGAATCCTAATTGATTATCATAAATTCTGCATCAGGGAATATTCCTAGTAATATTCCTACTCATCTTAATTATCTTTAATTTAATAGTTATTTGGCGACAAATCTTATTTATCCTGAAGTTTGATTAATTGAATATTCTCAATATTTAATTGATTAGATTTTATTTTGCCACTTAATTGTTTAATTGAAGTTAATTCTATTTATTCCTAAATTGTATTATTTAATTTTGACAATAAATCCAAAATCTTATGAATAATTGATTAAATTCTTATTTAATTAATTAAAGAAAGTTGTCAATTTTTAATAATATTGTTTTTGAATAAAAGTTTGAAGAATAATTGATTAACCCATAAATCAATTGTTTTATTTTTCAAAATTAGTTAAGTTGGAAATAAATCACTTTATTATTAAATTAATTCATAAATAAAACATGCACAATCAAAAAAGTAGACAACTATCAATTATCAATTAAATCTAAACTCTATTTTGAGTTAAACTCTACTTTTGCATGTTTTTGTGAGTTAATTATCCTTTATTTGAAAATAACTCAAAAATCAACCTGAGTTATTTGAGTGATTTATGGCTTTTTTTCATGCACCTCCAAAGCCCTAGATTTCTATAAATTAAGGCTTTAGCTCTTCATTATCAATGAATCCATCCATGAATTGCACACTCACGCTGTCGAATTAGAGACTGAAGAATCAATCTTGAGAATTCGAGTTGTTGTGAGATTTTAATTGTTTTTGCATAGTATCCATATCATTTAGAATATTATTGTTAGATCATTTTAGCATATCAATTTTCATATTAGCATAGATTTCATATCATTTTTCACCATAATTGCATAGAAAAACCAAAAAAATAGATTAATTTGCATTCATTCCATATCTAGGTTTTGAATTCAAATCCTTCATTTAGGTGTCGTCAAGGTCACTGATCTCGGTATAATCTGAGAATACATACTCGCATCTACTAGAAGGCAGTAAATCACCTAGTTAGTTTAGTTTTTCATTTATTGCACGATTTCAATTTCAACTAACCTCTAATGTTTTACTGAAGTGTTGTGTCTACAGATCAGGTACAAAATTCACACACAGATTCAAGATGGTGGCATCCTCTTTGTTGATGTAGTTGTCCTATTTTTTCTGCACCGGTAATCTTTTCTATCAAGTCCTTGGTTTATGTTGTTCCACTTATGCTGGTGCAACAATCTTTATAAAATGTTCATATACACTAGAAAAAAATGGTGAATATTGTAATAGTTTTTTCAGCTTATTTCAATTTGAAAAAAAAGAAATGGTCATCAATACTCTTTTGGTTGTACAAGTTGAGAATATACTTACACAATATTCTTACAAATGGGTGGTGTGATTACAAAGATTACACTCCAGTATTGATTTTATTTGTGACATAAATTTACAAGATATGTCATAAATATTAGAGGAATAGAGAAGAAGATGATATATTATTGATTCAAGACAATGTCTTTTATAGAGGCGATATAGAAGGATAAAATTGTCAATGCTAATAACCATTTACATGTACAATTTTAAAACTAAAAAACCTAACTAATTAATGAAATGTGCTACTATTTCCCCCATTATTACATTAATTTGAACAAGATTGGAACATTACAAGGATTTTGAACCCAACCCTTCTAGAGACTTTGATGAAACACCTTCACCAATCCTCCTTTCTCACCCAGGAAACACTAAACTGACTACACTTGTGGGTCTTCTGAATGTATAACCTAAAATTATCTATACAATATAAGAGAACATAAAAGTGTTCCATCCCCATGCACAATGAAACACATTTGGACCCTAGAATCCCACATCTCCTTTGAGTGTATCTAATGTCTCCTCTATTGTTGTACATGAAACATATTTTCTCCAAAATTTCACATCTCCTTTGAGTGTGCCTAATGCCTCTTCAAGTGTTGTGGAAACAATCACCAATCAAACATCTACACAAGAGACAATGTTTCCTCTAAAAGTTCACATATCCTTCGAGTGTGACTAATGTTTGGTCAAGTTCTCAAAAAATCATCAACCAAACATGAATACACCAAGTGTACCCAAAAGAATCTTGTACTACCTTTCTCCTTGTAGGAACAAATATGCTTTCGAGACCCCTCTTCAAGGACACAAATATGATGCTTCTAATGTAGTGAATCATCCTTGAATGAGAAACTAACTTGGGATTATAGATATCCTCCTTCCTCCATTGCATCCAACCTTTGATATTATCTTTGTTATTCTCTAAACTACAAATTTTTCATCAATCTTTGCATTGTGCCATGAGTTGTCATCATCAGATGAGTCATGTGTATGTATTTTAGAACTTGAAAAGTATGTTTTGAACCTTTAGTTGCAATGAAATTTGTATTTCTTTTCAACTTTCTATCGATGATATCTTTGGGTCATTGAATGAAATTCATCTATTCATGTCCAATTTCAAAAATAATAAAAATTAATTCTTTTCTTGTTGAAATGCTAGACTTTTTTTAACAAGAAAATCACTTCTCTCAAGAATTAAATGAATCTTCTCAACTCTAATTCGTCCATTTATTAGAACTTAAATTTATAGTTTTGAGACTAATTAATTTTGTTTAATATAAAAATAATATAAACAAAAGTTGAAGGCATATTACTTAGTATGATCATCTTGGAAACATCATTGTCGACTTTGGAGTTTACAACTACAAGACGATTAAGAAGAGAATGAAATATTCTTATATGTTGAACAATATTGTCTCCCTCTTTCAACTTCAACCCAAACAAATTCTGCTTTATGGATATTTTGTTACTTGAAGCCTATGAACCAAATAAAGTGTTAATGCCATCTCATATTTCCTTTGATGCCTTTATAAGATCAATGTGATACAACTATGCATTTGATAAACCAAGACCAATTAGTGTTGTGTCCCTACAATCTTTAGCCACCAATTTTGTTGCTTCATCTGCATCCTTTGGTTTTCTAACAATTCTACTCACAATGTCCCCCAAATCATTTACAATTAAAAGAAAGTGTATCTTAATTAACCATATGTGAAATTCATACCATCCAAAAACAAAATGCCTCCAATTTTTCATTCAGTAATATCCATGTATGAATTTTCCAATGTAATTCTACTTCACTTTTAAAAGCATTGTTCTTACTTCGCATAGGCATGTAGAAACATGTTTTATGGCTGAAATATGATTTTTCTTCTTTCATTGCTTCAATCAACTCCTTGGAGATGTTTGTAGGTTTTATAACCAAAAGAGTGAGAACTAGATCTAAATCATCTTTAACTACTATATTAGACCCAATACAAGGCATTTCCCTCATGGCGAGAGAGGATTATATGGTCTTTTGTGAAGTGACCCCCTTGCTAACCAATCCTTTTCTCTTCTTAGTTCAATATGGCCTACTCTTGGAGGAAAAATGTATATGAATCTACATAAGGATGTATGTTCTCATAAAAACTAAATAGAGTAGAAGATAAAGAGAAAATGAATAGCAGGTTGTAATGTCCATTTTCTTATAATTCTTGGACACTATGTGGAATTACTCAGTTCTTGTCTAATAAGAAATGGAAATGATGTACTGGCTAATATGAAGGTGCTATATACATGAAAATATATGCTCTTATTTCATTGTCTTATCACATTTTTTGTTTTATTAATTCAGATTATTAAGGGATATCAAAGTCTTCGGGTGGCTGCAAGAAGTTGAGTCCCACTTTTGGGGAAAAAGTGGAAGTGTTTTATCTGTTTTTCAAAAAAATTATCAATTGATGTCAAAATTTGAGGCACTTAAAGATTGAATCTTGAAAAAATTCAATAATATAAAATTTACTGCTCAGAGTCTACTTTTCAAATATGTAATTTATTTCAATACCCACATGGTATCAATTGAATTTTAGTAGGCATGTTTAAAAATCACTTTTTCAAAATGCATGTATCAGGACCACACCTCACATGTGTATGACCACCCTTTTTTGAAGTAAATAAATGTATTTTTGTGAATCCTTTTGGGAAAAGCTACTTAAAACATTGATGATTGATGAGAATATTTTATCTTTTTTTTATTGAATATTTTTTTAATTAATTTTTAATTTACTATGAAGTACAATTTTGAAACCTCTGGTGTACGACCACCATAATTCGATGATAACTTCACTTTTTTTTCATTTTTTTTGTAAATTTGAAGGAAATTCTATGTAGATTGATGTCATATAACTCATTTTTCAAAAAATGTAAAATTAAAAAAGTTATTAAAATTTTAGTTAGCCTTAGTATTTTAAGTTTAGGTACCACATTGGCTTAATAAATATTGTAAAAATATTAATATTTCTCATATCACTATTAAATTTATATTTTTATAATCTGCACAATAAGAACTAAAATGGGTTTTTGTTTTATCAAAAAATTCATTTGGGAAGATGTCCAAAAAATTATGGCAAGGTAGGAATTTTATATTGTAATGCCTTAGCCATATTTTTTCAAGGCCAAGCATAGGCTTGGTCCCACCAAGCCTGTCCCAAACCAAAAACCAAGGCAGTGGGTATGGTTCTTGCTCATAGTTTTACAAAACAGGCATCCATTTTTTTAAATTCAAAAAATGGGCACCCGTTTTGTGAAATTAAAAAATGGGTGCCCGTTTCATTTAAATATCGGGTGCCTATTTCATTTATATAATGGGTGCCCATTTTATAAAGAGTCTTTGCAGCCAAAAAATATGACTATGGGCCTGATCTCAATGATTGATGAGTTTTCAATCATTTTTTTAATGATATGTACTAGACAAACATAATATTTTGATCAACATTCTCTTTTTTGTCTTGTTTTGGATCTGACATGAAAAGAATCATTTGAATTTGAATCTTGGTGCAAAAATGAGATCAAACCAACTCAGAAAGAGGCTAAGGAAGGTTCTGACAACTGAGGAGGTTGCAACAAATAGAGAGGAGGCAAAATGACAATGGGAAAGAAAAGAAAGACTTCAAAAACTAAATAATGTTGGAGCATCAAGTTTAATAATTATTTCAAAAGAGGAGAACAATGAAGACACCATGATGGATGCAGAGGCTGAAGAAGAAAATTCAGGTGCATCTTCTAATCCAATATTGGATATAGGTATATCTGCATAGCCAAATGTAACTTATTCTGATAAAGAAGCTCAACATTTGATAGAAGAATGTTACAATATAAATGATTTAAATTGTATTCCTAAAAATAGAGTAACAAATTTAATTTCACATCAAATTCCACAAATTAGTAATGTTAATCATAATGATAAAGGAAGTGAAAGTCAAACCCCAATTGAAACTAAAAATCAAACACCAATTCAAATTGAAATCAACAATGTGGATGTAGACATAGAAAAACCGATTGAGAAAGAAACGCCTTTGAATGATAATGAAATGAATGAACAATTTTAAAGAAAAAGTGATGTGCTAGAAAATCTACATGTTTTGGTTTCATGGAGATAGATTAGGACACACTCGATTAGATTGTTTAGAAATTTTTTTTATAATAAGAAAATTGGGTTTCAATGTCAATTAATGTTACAATTAATTAAAATGTCTAAAATGTGAAAAGTGATGAAGAGGTTAGGCATTTATGTGAAATCCAAGAAAAAGGATGAGTCTCTAAAACAAGTTGTATCAACTATTGCTAGTGCCTTTGACACAATTAGAAAGAAAATTCATTCTAAAGATAGTAATGGGGCACGACGAGCAATAACAATAGCTTTAGTAAACAAAAATACTACTAATAAAAGAACGATTTCAAACATAAGTGGATATCTTAATATTCATCATAAAAATTTAACAAGATCTATAAAGAGGAGAGTTAAATTTGAAAGTGCTCCGGTAAACCATTTATGGACCTTCAGTGGCAGACTCCTGAGGTCTAATATGAAACTTATTGGTGAAGTCATAACTTTGAATAAAAATTTTCTGGCACGATAATACAATAGTATCCCCTAATGTGAGAGATGTTCTTAAATTAAGAGTCAATTCAAAAGTGTGTGATCCACATACAAAACACGTTTTGGATATGACTCAAACCGAATTGTATAAAATATTTATGGATAATAAGGTGTTAACTATTAGTATTAGTCAAAGGTCTTTTGAAAAATGTAAACCATGGTATGTAAGGATTAACAAGGAAAGAATCACATGTTGTTGCAAAACTCATGTTCAATTTTGTTAGATCATTATGATATTTTTTGATCTATACGTTCTACTATGCATACTAATGAAATTTTGCAAGAATGTGGTATAAATATACCACCTCAAACTGTAAAAGAGTTTATATCAAGTTTGTTTTGTAACCCACCTAATGAGCAATTTTTTCTTTTGAATGCATGTGTTTCTGGTGTATGTGATGTATGTGTCAATCTTACATTATTAGATGAATGTTTGCATGAAAATATTTCAATTGATTTTGGACAACAATCAGTTGATGTACAAAGATTTAAAATTGTTGAGTATCCATTGAAGGATGAAAAAGCTGGAAAATGGTGCAATCTAATAATTGAAGAACTTAGTCTTCATGATTTTATGAATTAATTCAAGAGTAAGGTTGTACCTAAATATGTGAAACACTCTCAAAATTCTAGATGGCTTGATGGACAATTTCACATATGAAAGAATACATTTCCAATTGGTAGTATACATTCAGTCATTGACTTTGCAGAGAAATACACGCTTGCACCACAAGATGAGATCCGACCGCAATATTATAATTCAGTGCAAGTAACAATTTTTGTTCATATTGTCTCTAGGCATGTACCTGATAGTATAGAAGAGGATCAAAAAATATTGAGAGAGTAACATTTCTATATGAGTAATAATAAGTTACACTCATCAAAGTTTGTCTAGTATTTCTTTAAGACCTTTTATGAAAATTTAAGGGAGAGAGAAATTCATATAACACATCTAATATGGTCAGATAATTGCACATGGAAATTCAAGAATGCTAGAATGTTTTATTAGTTGAGTAGGACACATAAGAAAATAAATATCGAACATATTTATAGTTTTTTTAAGGCTGGACATGGGAACAGAGAACATGATGGTTCCGGTGCATGTGTTAAGAGAGCCCTTTGTAGAGAGAAACTCAAATTTGAGGAAAAATCAAAATTTAAAGATGCACATGCAATTGTTGAATACTGTAAAACAAGTTTGTCTACAGGATCAAGTCAGAACTCTATAATGATTTATTTTTTTTGGCTATTTGAAAAGAAGAATATCCTTTCAAGATATGATTGTGATACAATCAACAGATCAAATAAATGACATTCATTTAGGAGTTATAATTCTAACACTTGGACTATATAGACTAGGGAGATTGCATCTTTGTCAAAAAAAATTTGCAAGTGAATGGGAAGAATGCGAGAATACATAATGGGTTGAAGAATAGCAACAAAAATCCTTAACACCTAGTGAGACACAAGATGAAGATGATATAATAAATGAAGACCTGGATCATGCCTTTGCATCAGAAGATTATGATCGTGTTTTAGACCTCATACAACTTGGTAATTTAATTCAATTTATTGTAAAACTTTAAATTATATTAGTTACATGTGTATGTCATATAATTTATGATTATATTTGAATTATAAACCTTAAAACAAGTTTTATTTATGCATGTACTTAATTTTGTCTTGTAGGACATGTGTATGTTGTTGTTGCACCTTAGGATAATGAAGAGAAGACAGAGTATTTGTTAGCTCGATGTGTAGAAACTAAGAAAAAGTTGATATTTCATCAAGTAGATGATGATGATTTTCAGTATCCAATTGGGTTTTTTGTGGTAGTTGATACATGGCTACACAAATACCTAACAAGAAGGAATGGTTTACCAGCTTTTGAAGACTACCAATCAGAAAAGAAGACTATGTACTATTCCCATTTGGTAGTGGCAACAAATATCAAATTGGAAAGATACAAAGGGAGACCTGCTAATAAAATATTATGGACAATTTCAATGGAAGAGCATGATGCACTCATAGATGCATTGTAGAAAAGAGAGGATGCTAATGGTACATTAGGTTGAATCAAATTTATACATGTATTTTTTTGTTCAATTTGTCTTATTTTTATATGTTTTTCTATATAAATATCTATGTCTTCTTTCAAGTTTTATATAATTTATAATTTAGAGATATAGATTTGAAATAAATTAAAATTGAATTTAAATGAACTTTACATTTAAATACATGCATAAATTCTAACATTTCAACATTTATTTTTATGATGCAAGATGTCTGGAAGAACATGGACATGAACTATTTATGTAGTACAATGCACTCTTGTATTCGTCTAATTTTGGTTTTGTAAAAAGTTAATGAACTCACTTTTATTCATCTAATTTTGTTTTAAATATTTAAGTTAAATTCATAGTTGTATACACCTAATTTTGTTCTAAATATTAAACTATGCACATTGGTAAGATTATGTTTACTTAATAGATTATGATAGATTTATTTGTGCATCCATATTCATTGTTCAAATTAATAGATCTTAGCATTAGATAGATGGTTTTTAATAGTTAATCAAAGTCAATAAACTACTTGTAACATCAATATTGTTCTTGTCAATTACATGAATTAATAGATCTCATTGAACTATCTATAGATAGATGGTTTTGAATAGTTAATTATCAAAGTCAATATTACTTGTAACATCGATATTGTTCTTGTCAATTACACATGAATTAATAGATCTCATTGTTAGATAGATGGTTTTTTTAGGATATTGATATTTTATTACAATTGATATTAAACATCATCATATTACATAAGCTCATATATCTAGATTCAAACTGCTATTTGAAAAAATCATGAAATAGGATTAAAAGTCCATGAATAAGATAAATAACACAACTCCTAAAATAATATGTATCATAATGTCCATCATATCAACTCAAGATATATACAATCACACAAAAAAGTCCTACTCTAAAAATAAGTCCAAGTAATAAATGATAACAAGTCCTAGTACAATGCAAGTCCTACACTAACAAAGAGTAAAAATAATATGACAACAAGTCATCATAACACAAGTCCAAATAACATGATAACAAGTAGATCGATCACACACACACACACACACCTATAACACGTGCCATCATATAATTTCCATCATATAAGAAGTGAAAATAATGTATTTGAATAGTATAATCTAACTCTAGTCATATAGTTGATCTGCAGTCCTCTTCACTCCACGTGAATAGGACTGTGATGCACCATCATGATGTGTCTAGTCCTGAGTGCCCTCATCCTCCTGTAAATTTTTAAAAGATCTCATCAAAAGACCATTAAAAAATTCACTTAAAAAATAATTAATATAAATTTTAACATTTAATATTTTACCATGTGTCCATGCTCAATAATGCCCTCAGTGGGACATGAAGGTCCTCTCTCAACTACATCAGAAGTGGATGCACTCAAGTCCTGTAAAAATAAACATTACAAAATTTTAATAATTCAGGTATAAAATATTTATGTGTGTATGCTTAGTAATTCCCTCAGTGGGACATGGAGGTCCTCTCTCAACTACTTCAAAAGTGGATGCAGCCAAGTCCTATAAAAACAAAACGTACAAAATTTTAATAATTAGGTGTAAAAGATCTAGATACACAATGGACATTGAAAAATTACTTTTAATAATGACCTCAAAGGACAGTGTTGATGGTTGCATTTGGCTTAATCTTGTAGCCATGCCAAGACTCATGGTGGTGTCGACCTGAAAAACATATATAAAGCATGAAACAAACTTATAGCATATACATAAATTATAAAGTATATATTACTTGACTATAAATTTATGGAATAAAATCATGTACATTACCTATGTGTGACACGTAGCTAATGTCACCAATGAGTCAGGATGTAAATGTGATTGTGCAACATGAGATAGTCCAAAAGACTATAATTGCTAAAAAATAAGTGTGAATCAAAGTTATACATAAATTAGTAAGATATAAACACTTAAAATTAATCAATGAAAAACATACTACAAGTATATGCGGCTGACTCTCGATGACTAGTGGGGCAGAGAATGAAGGACTACCAATCTTAGTGTTACATGAGAGACCCTACAAAATCACAAAAAATATGTCAAACACATTATCTATTAAAGTTTCTATTGTTTAAAGTTTAAATGTATCAAGATCAAAGTGCATACCATGAATGGGGCACTAAGATGTCAAGGTATGGATGCCATATAATGATGGCTAATGAATGATGGAGGGTCAACCCTCCTCTGTTCACCAAAAAATCCACATGTTATGGTTCATAATTGTATAAATATGAAATTTATTATTGCACTATATAAATTTTAAATATATTTACCTCTACAAGATGATCATCATCCACATTGAAAAAATCAACATATGATGTGATATCATCTCCAACATCACCATGTGCGTCACCATAATCATCAACATATCCACCATGGGTAGCATGGGAAGCATTAGGATCAGCCTGGGGACCCCTACATATATCCCCACAACTAGTGCAAATATGTGCTATGCTGGGGGCATCCCTCACCTAGGTCAAGTGTTGTAACAAATTGCCCGTAAGGGCACTCAATGAACCGATAGCTAACTACATTGCTCAATGATGGACATGTGCAATAACTATAGGAGAATGAAGAGTAATAAGAGGCTCATTATGCACATGATTTCTAGTTCTATCACTCAATTTCACCCCTGGCCTGTCCTGGGGCATGCCCCGACCGACCCCCTGTAATGCTCCCATGTCAAAATAATTGGGTTTCCTACCCAATTCAAATTCAGCTCATCATTTTTTCAAAAAATAAAGTGGGACCTCATGATTAGTGTGTGGTGGATGGTTAAATACCATCCACTATCGCTCCCAAAAATGCTCTTCTATACCAAGGTATCTACACCATCTAATAGAAATAGGTGGCTTCTTTCCAAGTATCTCCTCACCTATTTTAAGGTTCAAAAAATAATGTGTCATATCACTTTTTATAATTTTTAAATTATTGACCTCTTTATAAGAGAGGCCGTCAGCATAATATCCATGCATACTCTCCATCCGTGACTAGAAACTATCAAGCTCAGAGTCTAATGTATGTACTAAATCTACTATGCCTTGCATACTATCTACAAGGTGTAGTAGCTGGGGAGATGGATGGGGATCATGCCTTTATAATATTTACATCTCTTATTATAGCCACTACATTTCTCCTAATAGTGTCTCTCAACTCTCTAGGTAGAGGTGGAGGTGGAGAGGGAGAGGGAGGTGGAGGTGGAGGTGGAGGTGGAGGTGGTGGTGGTGGTGGTGGTGCATGCTGACCTATAAGCTCATCAATGTTGAAATCATCCATATTTATAATCTACGTACATATAAAAAAATGAAAATTTACAATTAACATACAAATTACATTTTACCTTACAAAGAATGTCTTAAATAATTAAAAATCTACAAATAATTTAGAAATTTTACCTTACACACACACACACACACACACACAGAGACTCAAATAAAAACAATTATGTGTCATAATTTAAAAACATATAAAACCATGAAAATTTATAATTAATGTACATGCAAATTACATTTTACCTTACAAAGAATGACTTAAATAATAAAAACTTAACAAATTATAATTTAAACATTTTACCTTTTAGAGAGAGAGAGAGAGAGGGTGTTAAATAAAAACAATTACGCGTCATAATTTAAAAACATATAAAAACATCAAAATTTACAATTAATGTATATACAAATCACATTTTACCTTACAATGAATGACTTAAATAGTTAAAAATTAATAAATTATAATTTAAATATTTTACCTTACAAAGAGAGAGAGAGAGATCTTTTACCAACTAGTCCTATTCCTTTTAGGACTTACTCTAGGCCTTTCTTTGACCTATCCTAGGGTTCTCTTAGACCCTATTTACTAAGGAATTCTTGACAATATCCTCTTCTCCTCAAGATCTCACTACCAAGAAGTATAACTCTATCTTGTCCTTAATTCCCTTCATATGAATTCAACCATGGAATTCATCCTCTCACCCAAATAATTGATACTATGTTGAAAATACGATAGAAGGCTCATTTTTTGTATTTTTTTGATCACATTTTAGGTGTTTCACCATTCATTTTCCTTCTCCCACAAGACGATCTCCAAAAACTAGACCTAAAGCCTATTAGGTCCTTGTAGGTCTTCCAACTCACCATTTAGGGCATAACTTCATAACTTTCCAAAAAATTTGTCAAAAAAATCATATATTCTAACACCCTTTTCAAATTTATCAATGATTCTCAACTTCTTAGGTCCTCAAGTCATCCGTACAGTGCCTTCCTACATTCAAGCCTAGTTTTTAGGCCTAATTAGGCCTCACTGGTTTTCAATGAGGGTTTGATGATCACACCCCTTGCTCAATTGGTCAAAGGCTCTCCTTCTTAGGATTGAGTCTTTGATCCCTAAACATCACTTTTCTGTAGCTAGATTGACTCCTTCAATCCCTGGGCCCTCTCTCATTTGTTGGATCAATGTCAAGCACACTAACCGGGCATGCTTTGGCTCACCTAGGGCTTGACTTAAAAACTCTTTCCTTTGCAAACCTAACCATATAAATACATATTTAAAAAGAATGTACAATGCCCTAATATATTCTAGAAGGCTGTACAGTTCCTTCAATGGGAATTCATGTTAGAGCCATTTATTGAACCTCTACTTTGAACACACCAGTGAACTAGTCAGAGAGGATGATTTATTTTGCAAAGCCAAAAGGAAACCTATCTATTCAAACCAAAGCAAAAAATAACTTATAAAAACATGAAGAACAAATACATGCAAAAGATATGCTCTGGTCTAATCCATGATGAAGGATAGTCGAGCTTCTATTCACTGATACGCTGGCACAGTCACACCAGTCGTTTACAAAATGAAAAAAAAACTTAATTATCAGATCCAACCCTATGTTTTGGTTAGAAAAATAAATTTATAGGTTCAAACAACCAAGCTAGGTTAGTTATAACCCTCTAACTACCTCTAGCTCTCGGACAGCCTCTTTGACAAAATGTTGTCTTGACAACTTTTACATTTTGCATGAGAACTTTTCCCAAGTCATGTCAATAGGTATAAGAGGACCTCTAAGGCTAACTTAAAACTTATAGGACCTCTTCCTCACTGATTTCTTTTTTTTTCACAATCAAACCAATGCCTTGACTGACTATCATAATCAAATGGAATACAAGCCATACTCCTTAGATCCACTTATCCCTAATAAAGCCTTCACTAAGACTCTTAGTAACCTTCCTAAAAAAATTGGATCTCAACACACACACACACACACACACACTAGGGACTCACTAAGTCCTTATTAGATAGTGACTTGGCTAAGGTCACTACAAGCCAAAACTAGGACTTAGGTTGGCCAAGAACCTAGGTGCTCCTACACCATACTCCCCCCTACAAAAAGAAGATAAGTACCATTAGGAGACAAGAGTGATAAATCTATACCTAGCTTCTGAAAATTATTCTCTTCAATCCATTGAGCCTTTGATTCAGGTAGAGACTTCCACTTCACAAGGTGCTCCATGTAGATCCCATGCCTAGTTTGTTTCTTCACCATTGAGTCTAGTATCCTCTCAGCTTGAGGTTTCACTTGAACTGGTATTTTGAGGTCTTGGACATTGGCATGGACATCTGGACTATGTTCTTCTTCCTTCACATTAGGTCATTTGTATCTAACCAAGTCTTGAACATTGAAAACCAGAGAGATAGATAGGTCACCAGGTAGGCCTATTTTATATGTATTTGAGCCATACTTGGCTAGAACCTTACATGGTCCAACTCTCCTCATTTGAATCTTGTTTGGTATGCCCTTCTAAAGCCTTGCCTTATTAAGATGCATTGTCATCATCTCCCACTTCAAGCTGTAAATCCTTCCTCCTTTCATCAACTCTAGCTTTCACTTTTTGATTGGCTTCTACCAATGTCATCCTTACCTATTCATGTACCTCTTGCATGGATTGAGAAAATTCATCAGCATGACCACTCACTCCCCTTGATTAACAAGCTTTCTAAGTTCACACACACCTCTTGGGTGCATTTCATACACCACTTCAGATGGGCTCTTGTCGGTAGACCTATTTATGTTGTCATTATAAGAAAATTCAGCTTGTGGTAACACCTGGTCCCACACTTGTACATACTCCTTTGTAAGACATCTTAAGAGGTTTCCCAATACTCTATTTATCACCTCTATTTGGCCATCCATTTGAGGGTGATAGGCTAACCCAAATCCAAGGTTGGTTCCTAGTCTCTTCCACAAAATCTTCCAAAAATGCCCCATGAATTTGATATCCCTATTTGACACTATGTTGATTGGTAGGCCATGAATCCTTACCACTTCCTTGAAGAATAGATGTTCTATATAGCTGGCATCATGTGTGGTCTTACATGGTATGAAATGGATCAGTTTACTAAACCTATCAACCACCACATAGACAATATCAAAACTAGTAGTTGTCTTAGGCAAACCTACTATAAAATCCATACTTAGACACTCCCATGGCCTCTTAGGGATTGGTAAAGGCAGATATAACCCTGCATTCATAAATGTGCCTTTAGCTTTTTGGAAAACAATAAATTTCTCTACATACCTCCTAACATCTCTTGGCATCTTGGTCCAATAGTAGAGCCTTTGCACTAGGTCCAATGTCCTATTCAAGCCAAAGTGTCCACTAAGGTTCCCATTGTATTTTTCTTGTATAAGGTTCTCCCTCATTGAACCTTTGGGTACACATAACTAGTTACCCTTGAATAAAAAACCATTCTGCAATGTGTAGTCAGAAAACTCACTATGAAAGTGATTCTCAAAGTCTTCACATACCTTATATACCTTGGAGAAGTTCTCATCCTCCTTGTAGAGTTCCTTAAATCCTTCCACACCAATTCTTTGAAGCTATATTTCTTGGACAGTCAGTAACCTTTAGCTTAATGCATTAGCTACCTTATTGTTAAGACCATTCTTATACTTTATGGTAAAGGTATAGGCTGAGAGGAACTCCATCCACTTGATGTTCCTATGACTTAGCTTATCTTGAATGTTAATGTAGCTTAATGCATGATTATCTATATAGACTACAAACTCCTTAGGAAATAGGTAGTGCCTCCACTTCTTAAGTTCTTGGATCAATGCATAGATCTCTAAATCATACAAGGAATACCTTGACTTGGCCTCATTCAATATCTCACTGAAGAATGCAATGTGTCTTCCTTCTTGGTTTAAGACTGCTCCCACTACTATATTGCTTGCATCATATTCAACTATAAATAGCTTGTCAAAGCTTGGTAGTACTGGGATAGGCTGAGTTTCCACTCTTTGCTTCAATATTTCAAACCCTTCTTGAGCTGCTTTGGTCCACACAAACTTGGTCTTAGCTCCACCTTTGATAGTATTGAGCATGGGTAAACATATTTCACTAAATCCTCTTATGAAATTTCTATTGAACTGAGCTAATCCATGGAAGCTCCTCACTTCAGTCCCTATTTTAGGAGTGGGCCAACTTAGTATGGCTTCCACTTTACTTGGATCCATCTTAAGGTCACCTTGAGACACCACAAAGCCTAGGTACACTAGTTCTTGTTTAATGAACTCACTCTTCTCTAGGGCTAGTTTCTCCTCATGTAACCTTCTTAGGACAACCTCTAGGTGTTTCATGTGTTCCTCCTTGGTCTTGCTAAAGATAAGGATGTCATCTAGGTACACCACAACAAAACTACCATGTAATCTTTTAGGACCTCATTCATTAACCTCATGAAATTACTAGGTGCATTTGTAAGCCCAAAGGGCATGACTAACTATTCATAAAGACCCTCATTAGTTTTGAAGGTTGACTTCCACTCATCCCCTTCCTTCATCATAATTTGGTGATACCCACTTTTAAGGTCAATTTTGGTGAAATATTGAGACCCCCTAAGACAATCCATAAGGTCTTCTATTCTAGGGATAGGAAACCTATATCTAATGGTAATCCTATTGATTTCCCTAGAATCAGTACATAACCTCCACTTACCTCCCTTCTTTAGTGCCAAAACCACTAGGACAACACATGGACTAATGCTCTTTCTTATTAGCCCTTGATCAAGAAGTTCTAGAATCTACCTTACAATTTCTTTGTTCTGGTCCAAGGTCACTTTATATGCTAGTTTATTAAGCAAAGATGCTCTAGGTAAAAATTCAATTTGATGACTGATTTCTCTCTGAGGAGGAAGAGTAGTTGGTGTCCCATCACTTATTATGTCTTTACACTGGTTCAGTAGATGTTGCACATCTTTTGGCAATGTAGGGTGTAGGACCTTGGTCTCCTCCTTGAGTTTTAGGACTATGGCTAGCTCTACTCCTTCCTCTTCTTTGATTTTATGCAAGAACTCCTTCCCACTCATCAAGAGTACATTAGGATCACTTGAACTTTTAGCTCCTTCCTCCATAAGTGACTATATTTAATAAGTCACTCCATCTTTCTTGAATTTATACACATTCTTCTTTCCGTGGTAGACTACATCCCAGTCATATTGCCATGGCCTGCCTAACAGAAAATGGCAAGAATCCATTTGTAGGATGTCACATAACATCTTGTCTTGATAACCACCTATCATGAAGTCCACCCACACCTACTCATTCACTAGAACATTCTGCCCCTTATTTAACCAAGTCACCTTGTAAGGATGTGTATGAGGTATCCTTTCAAGTTTTAACTTTTGGACTACTTCCTCTGAGATTATATTATCAGTTGAACCTGAGTCAATGATAACTTTACAAACTTTTCCAAGGATCTTGCATTTGATCCTAAAAAGAGCCCTCCTATGCTTAGATTCTTCCTTGATTGGTTCCCTTGAGTAGAACCCTCCTAAACATGAGGTTATCATCATGTTTTGAATCCAAATTAACTTTAGGTGACTTCACACTACTCTCTTCCTCTTGGGCATAAGATATCTTCTTCTCTCCTTGGGAACTAGGAGCTTTATCAAGACACCTATAGGTAGGATGGCCTAGCTATCCACAATTATAACACTTCATGCTTGTGAAGTGTGACCCTTTGCTAAAACCACTTGCTCTACCTCTCCCATTTTGGAATCCTCTTCCTCTACCATGATTTCCTCTTCCACTTGGCTCACTAGTTTGTTCCACAAGCTTGGAGTCTCCTTGACTTCTTGGTTCATTACTCCTACAACCATAGCCACCTCTACATCCTCTATAATCTCTCCCTCTACCTCTACCTCTTGGGTTAGAGTCTTGCTTCTTATTTTTCTCTTCTACCTTAAGTGCTAATTGAAAGCACTTGATGCAGTGCAAGGTAGGAGAATCCCTGATGGAGATTTCCTAGCCCCCAAAAAATAACCACACAATAGAATATAATAACAATACAAAGATTTAGATCCACACAATGCCAAATACTCATAATAGAATCATTATATTTTCATCCAACATGCCCAGCTGTAAGGCCTTCCGGGTTACGGCCAAATACAATGCAATTACAATAGAAACTCCACAAGATCTCACAAGATCCAAACCAAAACCCTAGCTAGCCCAGATCCACGCACTGGTAGGAACCCCCAAGGAAGATCTAAACTTGTGCTTGCAAGCCCACCAAGCAATCTCCTTGTTTCCCAAGCCGCAGCTACTAGCTCTCCTCAAAACTCACTCCTCTACCTCTTCCTCTTCTCCAAGATGGATGAATAATGCCTAAAGACTTCCCCCACAACCCCTACTTATACCAATCTAAGCCACAGGTCGGCCCTGAACATAAATTAAATACAAATACCAAAATTAAATGCCACAAGTCGGCCAACAACAACAATTAAATGCCCAAAATAGATGTCTTAGTAAAATCATGATATCTCCTAGCTCCAAATGAATTAGAACTCATGCTTCAAACTGTAGGTAGAAATATAGGCCCACTTCAATCCCTAAAATTTTCAGCCTCTAACTCTTTGTGAAAAATTACTTATAGAGCCTATAATAGGCACCAAATTTCTAAGCAAGGCTGAGCTCCTCCTAGGCCATGCTGAGCAACCAAGAACATGCCAAGTTCCATTAAATACATCAAAACCAATTACCCAAGACCCAAGTAGGTTTATCAAACTCTACCAAACCCCTCACACATGAAAATAAGTCCACACAACTCCATCAAATCTCCCAAACATGCAGGATAGCCAACTACCCTGGGATGCTCCTGCATCAGCACTTGTGGATAGTAGTAGGAGTCCATAAACTAATTTCTTCTTCAATAATCCACTTTAATCCACCCAAGTATCTAGCAACCTGGATACTCTCCTCTTCTTGAACCTTGGACCTCAAATAGAGTTTTTGAAACTCTTCAGTGTAAGTAGCCACATCCATCTCCTTTTGTCTGATATTTTGCCTCTTCTTAAGCATATGGATCTCATGATCCTTTGGCAGATAATTATCTTTGATCTTTGTGACCATATTTCTCCAATTTTCTTTGGGTCTTTTCCCTTCTCTTTCCCTCTCTTCTTGAAGGAATTTCCACCATGTTAGGGCTGGTCCCCTTAGCCTTGATTTGGAAATCTTCACCCTTTTTGCCTCTGAGACACCTTCACATTCAAAGTGATTCTCCATCCTTTCAATCCACTCCATCACTAGCTCTAAATCCATCTTGTCAATGAATAGAGGTATCCCCTCAAGTTATTTTCCTCCCAATACCTTAATGGATTTTAGGAAAGGTTCTTCTTATATTGGTGGGTCTAGTTCAGGGATGTAATCTTCATCAAATATTTCTTTACCTTTGTCATCTTCAACTACCATCTTCTCCTTCATTTTACTAATGGTCACTGCCACTTCATCAAGCTTATCTTTCAAACCTTCAATAGTCTCCTCTAGGATCCTATTTCTTTCATTTTGTTCAACCACTTCTCTGGCCAATTCAACATTCATCACCATAGTTTTATCCCCAATGGATTCACTTCTTTCTGACATACACGTTTCACTACCCAATCCTTTCAATGGCTCTAATACCAATTTGATAGGGAGATCTTTTACCAACTAGTCCTATTCCCTTTAGGACTTACTCTAGGACTTTCCCTGACCTATCCTAAGGTTCTCTTAGACCCTATTCATTGAGGTATTCTTGACAATCTCCTCTTCTCCTCAAGATCTCACTACCAAGAAGTATAACTCTATCTTGTCCTTAATTCCCTTCATATGAATTCAACCATGAAATTCATCCTCTCACCCAAATACTTGATACTATGTTGCAAATATTATATAAGGCTCATTTTTTATTATTTTGATCACATTTTAGGTTTTTCACCATTCATTTTCCTTCTCCCACAAGACAATCTCCAAAAACTAGACCTAAAGCCTATTATATCCTTGTAGGTCTTCCAACTCACCATTTAGGGCATAACTTCACAACTTTCCAAATAAGTTGTCAAAAAAATCACATATTCTAACATCCTTTTTGAAGTTATCAAGGATTCTCAACTTCTTAGGTCCTAAAGTCATCCGTACAGTGCCTTCCTACATTCAAGCCTAGTTTTTAGGCTTAATTAGGCCTCACTAGTTTTTAGTGAGGGTTTGATGATCACACCTCTTTCCAAATTGGTCAAAGGCTTTCCTTCTTAGGATTGAGTCTTTGATCCCTAAACATCACTTTTCTACAACTAGATTGACTCCTTCAATCCCTGAGCCCTCTCTCATTTGATGGATCAATGTCAAGCACACTAATCGAGCATGCTCTGGCTTGAATTCAAAAATATTTCCTCTGCAAACCTAACCATATAAATACATATTTAAAAATTATTTACAATTCCCTAACATATTCTAAAAGGTTGTACAGTTCCTTCCATGGGAATTCATGTTAGAGCCATTTATCCAACCTCTACTCTTAACACACCAGTGAACTGGTCACAAAGGAGGATTTAATTTGCAAATCCAAAAGGAAACCTATCTATTAAAACCAAAGCACAAAACAGCTTATAAAAACATGAAGAAAAACTACATGCAAAAGATATGCTCTGGTCTAATCCATGATGAAGGATAGCCAAGCTTCTATTCACTGATACGCTGACATAGTCACACCAGTCCTTTACGAAATGAAAACAAAACTAAATTATGAGATCCAACCCTATGTTTTTGTTGAATAAAGACATTTATATGTTTATAAAAATGAGCTAGGTCGGTTAGAACCCTCTAACTACCTCTAGCTCTCGAATAGCCTCTTTGACAAAATGTTGTCATGAAAAATTTGCAAAATTATAAAGTTGTCATTGACAACTTTTACATTTTGCATGAAAACTTTTCCTAAGTCATGTCAATAGGTCTAAAATGACCTCTAAGGAAAAGTTAAAACTTCTAGGACCTCTTCCTCACTCATTTCTTCTTTTTTCCACAGTCAAACCAATGCCTTGCCTAATTGCCATAATCAAATGGCATACAAGCCATACTCCTTAGGTCCACTTATCCCTAATAAATTCTTCAATAAGACTCTTAGTAACCTTCATAAAAAAATTGGATCTCAACACACACATACACACACTAGGGACTCACTAAGTCCTTATTGGACAGTGACTTGGCTAAGGTCACTACAAGCCAAAACTAGGACTTAGGTTGGCCAAGAACCTAGGTGCTCCTGCACCACACACACACACAAAGAGAGAGAGAGAGAGAGAGAGAGAGAGAGAGAGAATTATGTATAAAAACATGAAAATGTACATACAAATTACATTTTACCTTACAAAGAATGACTTAAATAATTAATAAATCATACTTTAAACATTTTACCTTACATAGAGAGAGAGAGAGAGAGAGAGAGAGAGAGAGAGAGACTTAAATAAAAATAATTACGTGTCATAATTTAAAAATTAACAAGTATAACATTTTATAGGTTACAAAGATAATCAAGACAAATGTTCAAATGTTATTTTTTAATAATGTACACCTAAGGTTGAGAGAGAGAGAGAGAGAGAGAGAGTTAAATAAAAATAATTACATGTCATAATTTAAAAATTAACATATAAGTTAAACATTTTACAAGTTACAAAGACAATCAAGACAAATGATCAAATGTTTTCTTTAAGAATGTACACCTAATGTTGAAAAAAGGAGAGAGAGAGAGAGAGAGAGAGAGAGACTTAAATAAAAACACTTATGTGTTGAATAGGTGATAAATGGAGCTTTAACAATGCATCTAGCATTCCCACTATTCATTTATATTTAGAGTTGGAATTGAATAAGTAATGTAAATATGGAAATTCTTGAAATAAGATAAGATAAGATACATACCTCATGATGGAATCAATCTGGCAATACCTATTTTCTGATGCTTTTGTACAGTCTCAGGAAATTCTGCAACCAGATCTGGAACCAAAAAACCACAATAGAGAAAACCTAAAAAAATTTTGTCTCTCTGGAAGTAGGTCAACTTTGACTTAGATAGCGGGGCACAATCTTACCCCGAGGCACAATCTTACCCCTCATTGAATTTCATCCTTGACCCAAAATAACTCTGATGGAAATTTTGTTCACAGATCTTGAAAGTTTGACAAAAAGGGTATTCAAATCTGCACTTCAATTCTCGAAACAACGACTGTAGATATCTGAAAATGGTGTTTTATGGTGGCTATATAGGGTTTTGCCTTAGTCAAACCCTAATTTTGGTGATCTCCACCTCCATAAATAGGTAGATGTAATAGAATATGTCTGTGTATTAAATGTGTAATGCCAAGATCTAATCCTCTAGATTGAAACCCTAGCATGAATATGTATAAGAAAGAAATGCATAGATTTGAATAAGATAAGAAAGCATACCAAGCCCCCAAGGCTAAAGTATTCTCATCAAACTCATAATCCATAATTTATACCCCATGATTTTATCTTTGAATGCTTGAATATTGATAATGGTGGATCAAGGAAGAAAGGATCTCTCTTGCTCCAAATAGATGTTCACAATGGTGTGCTCACAAAAATGCTTGATATCAACAATGGCTTGATCTTCTATATCATCCTCTTGAAATCTTGCATCATTACTTCACTATTTCTTTCTTTCTTCAATCAATTAAGACTCCTTGATGTATCCTTGCTCATGAAATTGTTTGATCTCGCTTGGTGTCCTTGTTGTGAAAATGAAGGCAAATGAGAGTCTTTATATAGAGGTTTCAAGGTGAGGCTCCTAGATTAATGCAAGGACCCATAACTCAAATTTCACCTAGAATTATGGTCCAATCACAATAACCAACTAAGGAGGTAAAATAATTAAATGAATTTCAAATTAAAACCCTTCAGCATTCAGATCTGAAAGCCTAACATTGATTTTGGGGCCCTTCGGGACCAAAATTTGAAAAGGGGGATCAAATCCCGAAGGAGGTCAAAGAAGACCTTGACTCTGACCTAGGTCAGATATGACCTTGACTTTGACCTAGGTCAGGTTTGACCTCGACCTTGATCTAGGGGTCTAGATCCAGCTAGAATAGGAAACAAGAGGTTCCAAGAGTGCCCAAAGACCTAGAAATGATAACAAAACTAGGTAGAGTGCTAGAGAGAGGCACAAAGTCCTATGATAAATATGATGAAGGCTATGAGGACCTATACCTAAGTCCTACCTATAAAATAGATCCATAGAGGAGGGAAATTAAGGAGAATCCTTGAGATCCTAACCCTAATTTCACCTAGAATGAAGGAATCAAGTGCAAAATGCATCCTAAATGCAAGATTATCATGATAAATGCACCAAAAGAGGGTGCTAAACCTATCAAGATGTAAGTTCTTCTATTTTAATATGATACATTTAGCCCCCACTTTAGCTTAGATATGACACTACATGAATATGCAAGCTAAAGTAAGAAAACATCATAGTAAATAAAAATGATATAGCCAAGTCCTCGATGTAGAGATCCTACAAAAAACTATTAGAACCTAAAATACACAAGGTTAATGAAAATAAAAAATCACCTAGAGCTTACTATATGAAAACTTGAGAAGTGCATAAAGCCCCTTATGCCTCCTGTTTCATCTTTGTACTTCTGAAGGGTGAAACAGGGTGATAAGGATAACTTTATACACTGGATATGAAGATTGTTGAAAAGTTCTTTCCTAAACTAATTATAAGGATTCCTAGCCTTCCTAAATTGATTCAAGAAGTTAGGTATCTGAATCATAATTCCAATTCCACTGATGGAACTAAAAATGGAGTTACCAAACTCAAGTTATGATGAAAAGAGCGAATATCTATCTAAATGCATAAGGAAGGAAATCTTTATTTACCATAAGTAAACCCTAAAAAAACCCTAATTTTAACTATAAATAAGGAAAAAGGAAGTCATACTTACTCATTCTTACCATTTTTAGATTTGAAGAGAGGAATCAAGATGCCGAGGAGAGAAGAACTTCGAGCGACGTGCATGGAGTTCCTAAGACAGTGCTTGGCTACTGAACAGTCACTTCCTAAGGTGAGTTTGTTGTTATTGGTTTATGTACTTCAAAAATTCTTGATTTCTGTAGGCAAGGTCGACCCTAACCCTTAAAGGTTGACCCTGACCTAGTTATGTCGACCTTGGCCCAAGAATGTTGACATGAACTAGAAGGTCTCCACCTTATCTAGGATGAGGTCGACCTTGACCCAAGAAGGTTGACCCTGACCTAACTGAGGTTGACCTTTCCCTAGTCAAGTTGGATTTATAGATTTGATGATGTAGAATGTTGAAATGATGTTTGTTTGAGCTTACAGGACACAGTCCATCTCTGAGAAAACCCCTTTGGAGATTTGCTAGTGGTTGTCAGAGAGAAACTGTCTGAGCTCAGTGAGGATGAGATGCAACTATTGAGAGACCTAGGACTATATTGGGTAGTAGTCCTATCACAGATTAGGCTACACCAAGCCATGCTATCAGCTCCAATAGAGAGGTGGGATGAGGATACATGCTCCTTCCATCTTCCCTCGAGAGAGATTACAATGACACTGGAGGATGTATACAGGATCTTGCGGCTTGCAGTCTGAGGTGAGACTATCAGACCTAGAGCATAGCGAGTTTGTGAGGAGATCCTTATAGATAAAGAGTATTTCTTGGGATGGGTTCCACATATATGAACCCAATCAGATCAGGTCCTTTTTTCATCCATACTGTGAGGCCCTACACCTTTGGTATGGAGAGTGATTCTTTGCATAGTATCCTTGGTTGTGTTACCCAACTCAAAGGGTACAATATTTTCTACACCTCTTACCCATCTTATACAGAGGATGGAGAGTGAGAAGACCATGTTCTCATGGGGTTACAAAATGTTAGCCTAGTTATACCACGAGATATTTCAGCTAGTGAGATACTAGAGAGAAAGTCTTTTGATATGCACACTCTTATAGATTTGGCTGTTTGAGCATTTTTCATGTACACATCCATAGGGTTCTCCCATGATGGTAGATGCAAGTACACTGAGAGTCTTTGCTTACACTCTGAGAGATGCCCAGTAGTTCAGAGATATCCTCTATTGGAGGGTACGTCTAGACTGTATTCCAGGCACAGAGGTGATATGGAGACCCTACTACCAAATGATACAATGGCCAAATACACAATTCTAGATGAGACATTCATAGTGGAAGAAGCTTCTAGAGGGTCATCAAAATCATATAGTGATGCCATACTATTATGATTAGGTGATGAGACAATTCGGCCTATTATAGGGAGTCCCTAGAGTAGTACCTTGTTATGTACATCTAATGAGGTACTATCAGAGACCCCATTCCATATGCTGACCATTGGTAGTAGACATAGAGGATAGTGATGTAGATGAGACAGAGGATATAGAGGTACCACCAGATGTGACCTATTCAAGCATGAGCAAAGATTACATCAAGTATTGGAGTATGTAGGGGACCCACCTCATCTTCCCTGAGGATTAGCCTATAGGTGATCCAGGCCTTTCACAGAGGACTCACCGGGATAGTGGTACAAAAGAGGAGGATGAGGATCTCAGAGATGAGGAGGAGCACATATTTGAGGGAGAACCCATGGAGGAGGAGAGAGTAAAAGAGACAGAAGAGGAGAGAGTAGAGGAGATGCCCCCAGTTGGTGATACTGGTGCAGATGTACATGTTTTTCATGCATCACCAGTGAGATCATGATGGCCTCCATGCTCCCACATAAAGACACCACCAGTGAGGCCTACAAATAGCAAGCATGTAGAGAGTAGTTACTCCATGCCCCCACCATCTATACACTTCAGTGATGTCTAGGAGGGAGACCTAGGTATGCAATATGAGATTTGATTAAATATCCAACTTGATTTGGAATGAAAAAGCACTAAATTGATAAATGTAATTTCATTCTGTCGCTAGCATAGCTGATAGATGAGGCTATGCAAAGAAAGAGAGGAGAAGTTGATAGCTGAGTTACAGAGTGCCCAAGGGTGCCTGCATGGTATGAGCATATCGAGGATCCACACCCGGACACATAGATCTACATCTTCCTATCATATGCTAGAGAGATCCGGAATCCATCAGCCATCAAAGTGTAGTGATAGACATAGTGATAAATAGGGCCATGGGCCACATATATATTATAACTTGAAAAACCTTTGATGAATGAAAAAATTTCTCTACTAATTAGTTCTATGTTTGATTACTATGCTTTAATCAATATAAAACTTAATAGAAAGAAAAGAAGGTGCATAAATATATTCAATATGTAATTTTGCTAGAACTACATAACCTATAAAACAAACTTTATAAGGAATACATAAATGCAAAAAGAAAGAATGGATGAAATTAGGGATAATAATGTTTGAGATGCATAATATTAATAGGTTCCTTAAAAGAAACACCATCCATATCAGCAAGTTTATAAGCACCCGAACCAAAGTCTCCAATGAGAACAAAAGGTCAAGCCAATCAGGGCTAAACTTTCCTTTTTCACCAGGTAAAGCATTCACATTTCATTGATTCTCATATAAGACTAAATCACCAACTGAAAATGTTCATTCAATTACCTTATGATTATATTTCTTCTGAAGAGATTTATGATAAGCTTTTATATGTTCTAACGCATGTATTCATTGTTCATCCAAAATTTCTAGCTCTTGTAAGCATTGTTCCCGAAAAGTATCCTTGTCAATTATCCCATGAAATGAAATGAGTAAAGAAGGTATTTCTAATTCCAAAGGCATAATAGCATTAGTACCATAGACAAGATTGTAAGGAGAAGTACTTGTGGCAGTACGAACACTAGTCCTATAAGCCCATAAAGCATAGGTCAATTGAGTATGCCAATCTTTCGCATGCTTGTTAACTATTTTTCTTAGGATTTGTTCAATGATTTTATTTGATGCTTCATCTTGACCATTAGATTCAGGATAATAAGGAGTTGAAAATCTATGTTTAATTTGATATTTCTCCAAGAATTTCATGACTTATTTTTTTTTAAAAGAGGTACCATTATCTAAAACTATCATTGAAGGTATACCAAATCGTGTTATGATATTTCTAAGGATGAAATCACAAATAACATCTGCAGTCATTGAATGAAGAGGGACAACTTTGACCCACTTCGTGAAGTAATCTATAGTAGTCAAAATGTAAGTATGTCCTTGAGAAGAAGCTAGTGAGATTTTTCCAATAAGGTCAAAACCCCAAATACTAAAAGGCCATGGAGAAACTTGATCACGAAGCTCACGAGTAGGAGAATGAATCAAATTACTATGTTGTTGACATTGAGGACATTTCTTAACAAACATGAAAGAATCTTGTTCCATCATTTGCCAATAATATCCCATTCTAAGCAATTTATTAACTAGAGATTTTCCACCTAAATGTCCCCCACAAGAACCAGAATGAGCTTCTGCCAAAGCTACCAGGATTTTAGTTCTATTGAGACATCTTAATAGTAATCTGTCATAAGAGCATTTGTAAAGAGTATGTCCTAGAATGATGTAACATGTTGCAAGCTTCCTAATAGGATTACACATGTTCCTTGTTGCTGATTTAGGAAAACTACCATCTTTCAAGAAATGAAAAATATGAGAATACCATTCATCCAAATGCAAATTGAAACAATCAAAGGTAATATTTTTAGAAATTATAGGGTTTCTAAGAGTTTGTATAGTAAATTGAAAATTTTCAGCATTATTCTCAAGAAAAAACAAAGAAGCTGCACTTGCCATGGCATCCGCATGTCGATTATCTTTTCTAGGTAAAGTTTGAATAGTATAAGAAGAGAATTGCGAAAGCACATCAAGGGCCAAATCTCTATATTGTGTCATTTTATCATTCTTAGTCTAATAAACTCCTCTAATTTGTTCAACAATCAATTTCAAATCTCCATATATTTGCAAGTGTTTTATGTTAAGGGATGAAGCTCCTCATAGGCTACCTATAAGATCTTCATACTCTGCAATGTTATTAGTACAAGGAAAGGTTAATTTGTATGATAAAGGGATTAGATTTTTCATAGGAGGAATCAAGATAATACCAACACCGGACCCTGTCTTACATTTACACCCACCAAAATATAATTCCCCAATATCATCTTGTTGAATAGCTAGAATATTGTCATTAGGGAATTCTATTGAAGTAGAACATGTATTAGAATGAGGACGAGGAGCTTCAGCTAAATAATCTGTTAAAGCTTGTCCCTTAATAGACTTCTAAGAAATGAAATTAAGGTCAAATTCTGTAAGTAACATCACCCACTTTGCTAGACGTCCAGAGAGATCAGTTTGTGAGAAAATATGTTTCAAAGGATCAAATTTAACAATGACATTGACTTCAACATTTATAAGATAATGCCTGAGTTTCTGGCAAGCATAAACTACAACTAAGCATAGTCTTTCCAAATATGTGTATCTTGTTTCATAATCAAGTAAAGTTTGACTAATGTAATACACATGTTTTTCCTTATCATTATTATCATTTTGAGTTAACAGTGCACTCATGACTTTCAGAGTTGCTGAGGTATACAAATGAAATGGTTTATCAAATTTAGCCGGTTGCAAGATAGGAGGATTTTCAAGTTACTCTTTAAATTTCTCAAAAGTTTGTTTACATTCATCATTCTAAGAGAAAGTGGTATCCTTTCTAAGCAAGGAAGTAAAAGGAATGGTTCGATCAGCTAGATTAGAAATAAAGCGACGAATAGCTTGTATTTTTCCTTGTAAACTCTATAATTGAGAAATATTCTTAGGAGGAGGCATATTAACAATAGTTTCAATCTTTACATTATCTACTTCTATGCCTTGCTTAGAGATTATAAATCCTAATAATTTACCAGAATCCACTCCAAAGACAAATTTCTTAGGATTCAATCTCATGTTGTAACTTCTAATCCTTTCAAATATTTGTCATAAAATAGTAACATGATCTTCTCTTTGTATAGATTTTGCTAAGATATCATCCACATAATCTTTAAGGATCTTATGAATGTAATCATGAAAAATCAAAGTCATAGCTCGTTGATAAGTTTCTCCGGCATTTTCTAATCCAAAAGGAATCATGACCTAACAAAATGTTCCCCAAGGTGTTATAAATGCAGTCTTGAATTGATCTTCAAGAGGGATAAAGATTTGGTTATATCCAGAAAAACCATCCATAAAAGATAACAAGGCATGACCCATTGTTGAATCCACAATCATATCAATGTTAGGTAACTGGAAATCATCCTTTAAGGATTCCTTGTTCAAGTCTCTAAAATCAGTACACATCCTTATCTTATTTTCTCCTTTTGAAATAGGCACAATGTTTGAAATCCAATCTAAGTAATCAATAGAATGGATAAATCCAGAATCCAATAAATTTTCAATTTTAGTTTCAACCAATAAAGCAATTCATGGATTCATCTTTCAAATTTTCTGCTTCACAGGTTTCATATTTGGTTTTAAAAAATAATTATGAGTAACAATCTTAGAATCTGTACCCGACATATCCGAATATGTCCAAGCAAAAATATCCATAAATTCAAATAACAGGGAAACCAACTGATCATGCTCATCCTGATTCAAACATTTCCCAATCTTTATCATCTTTTCAGGATTGTGTTAGATACAATTGTCTGAGGGAGATTTTTGGATACAATTGTCTAATTTTGTGTTGTCTTTGATGCCACACAAATGTCATATCAATAAGCAGTTCTGTGTGTCTACCAAGCTCAGTTGGTCAGCAGACGGTTTTTCAGTGTCTACCAAGATCTTTTAGGTGTCAAAGGAGAGTATGGCAAAAAATAGTGTTAACCAAACTTCCATGGTTATCGAAGGAAAGTTAGTGTTTACTGAGCTCACTCAGTCTCCAAAGGATGTTGCAGAATTTGCAGTGTTTACTGAGTTCACTCGGTCACCGAAGGAAATCTTTTTAGGATTAGTATTTACCGAGCAAGGTCGGCCCAATAAAGGATTTTTTTAATTTGAGAAATAAAGTTTGTTTATCCTAGCTGACTGTTATAATGAGTGTTAATGATTATTAGTGCCGACTTGACAATCTAAATGGTATATATATAGAAGGTCAAGTGGTGAATTAGGAAGGTGTAGAATAATGAGAAAGTGTGAAAGTTTGTGAGAAAACATGTAAATCATTTTGAAGGAAGGTGTGTGCGAATTTTGAAGGATGGTTAGATATCCTTAAGGAGCAGCAAAGATTTATTTGATCAGGAAGGATCTAGTGAAGAAGAACAAAGATCTGTAATCAACAATTCAGTTGCATCATTATTCAGGTCATTTCATTGTTACTTTCTTACCATTGTAGCAGTGATTTCAAATATCTTAACCGAGTTGGTTTAACAGCCATTTTGTAAATCCTCTAACAAGGTCACACCTAATAGTGTGTTTTGTAACCTTTTACCGGGTTGGCTCCTAATAGGGCATCACTTCAGAAGAGTGAAAAATAGTAACTAGTTACATTGGTGGTTTTTCCCATATTGGGTTTCCATGTTAAATCTAGTGTCTCTTGTGTTCATGTTATTTTCTTTATGCATGCATGTTAATCACTGATGAATGCTTAAGAATAGTTATAATTAATACTCACTACAATAATTGAGTTATCGAGTAATAGCAGCAAATGATTTAATAAGACATCTAAGGGATCTGTGGTAAGACCTTTTGTTATTTCCTTAGCAGTTGGTATAGTAGCAATATTCTCAGCAAAACCCAGAGAAAATCATATGATGGCAATCAAAAGAATCTTGAGATACTTGAGAGGAACTGAAGATTATGGCTTGTGGTATAAATTTGAGGCAATATGGACTTAAAAGTGTTTACTGATGTTGATTGGGCAGGAAACATTGATGACAAAAAGAGTACAAGTGGTGGAGCATTCTTTCTTGGCAAGAGGTTGGTATCTTGGACTAGTAAAAAGAAAAATTGCACATCCCAATCCACAGCAGAAGCAAAATATGTTGTTGCAGCAGTAAACTGCTCTAATATTATTTGGTTTAAATAGTTATTGGAAGGCATGAAGGTTGAGATCAAAGAACCAATTGTTATGTTTTGTGATAATACAAGTGCAATAAATATTTCAAAGAATCCAGTAATGCATTCCAAAACCAAGCACATTGCTATAAAATATCACTTTGTTAGAGAATTGGTACAAGACAAGGAAATCAGATTGGAATATGTTCATACAAAAGAACAGATTGCAGATATATTCACCAAGCCACTACCTAAGGATGTATTCTTGTATCTAAGAGGTAAGTTAGGGGTCATTCCCCTCTCTGAAGCTCACTAAATAAAGTTTTAGTGATGCATCAACCAGAGCATGTTGAAGATCAGTTAGTTGATGCAACATAGTCAAGGAATCATTGCATATGAATCAGTACTTAAGGTACATTGGTATTCAACGGAAGTGTGTGTATTGTCTTTGGCATGTGTTGTCAAAGAGGGAGAGTTTGCTGTCATTTCAAGAAATTTCTAAGAAGGAGAATTTGAGAAGTCAAGAGGGAGAGTTTTCAATTAGAGAGAGAATTTTGAGGAAGATGAGAATCAGAATGAAGCTAAGGATATGTTCCTTATTCTATGTTTTCTATGAAATTTCATTGTGCTATGACATGTTGTGTTGCCATCAATGCCAAAGAGGGAGATTGTTGGATACAATTGTCTAAGGGAGATTTTTGGATACAACTGTCTAATTATGTGTTGTCTTTGATGCCACACAAATGTCATATCAATAAGCAGTTTTGTGTGTCTACCGAGCTCACTCAGTTAGCAAATAGTTTTTCAGTGTCTACCAAGATCTTTTGGGCATCAAAGGAGAGTATGGTAGAAAATAGTGTTAACCGAGCTTCCATGGTTATCAAAGGAAAGTTAGTGTTTACCGAGCTCACTCGGTCTCCAAAGGATGTTGTAGAATTCATAGTGTTTACCGAGTTCACTCAGTCACTGAAGGAAATCTTTTCAGGATTAGTATTTACCAAGCAAGGTCGGCCCAATAAAGGATTTTTTTAATTTGAGAAATAAAGTTTGTTTATCCCAGCCGACTGTTGTAATGAGTGTTAATGATTATTAGTGCTGACTTGACAATCTGAATGGTATATATATAGAAGGTCAAGTGGTGAATTAGGAAGGTGTAGAATAATGAGAAAGTGTGAAAGTTTGTGAGTGAACATGCAAATCATTTTGAAGGAAGGTGTGTGCAAATTATGAAGGATGGTTAGATATCCTTGAGGAGCAGCAAAGATTTATTTGATCAAGAAGGATCTAGTGAAGCAGAATAGAGATCTATAATCAACAATTCAGTTGCATCATTATTCAGGTCATTTCATTGTTACTTTCTTACCATTGTAGCAGTGATTTCAAATATCTTAACCAAGTTAGTTTAATAGCCATTTTGTAAATCCTCTAACAAGGTCACACCTAACAGTGTGTTTTGTAACCTTTTACCGGGTTGGCTCCTAACAGGGCATCACTTTAGAAGAGTGAAAAATAGTAACTAGTTACATTGGTGGTTTTTCCCATATTGGGTTTCCATGTTAAATCTGGTGTCTCTTGTGTTCATGTTATTTTATTTATGCATGCATGTTAATCACTGACTGATGAATGCTTAAGAACAGTTATAATTAATACTCACTGCAATAACCGAGTTACAACATTTCTTTGTATGTTTACTGAGTAACAGCAGCAAATGATTTAATAAGACATCTAAGGGATCTGTGGTAATATTTTTGTGGTTAACTGATTCACCCCCCCTCTCAGTTACTCCATCTATATTTCCAACAGATTGTTCTCATCCATTTGAATATCAACAGTCTTAGTTATTAAAAAATCACTTCATATTAGAGGATCCATCAGTAAAGGAAGAATATCCTATTTATCATGTTCTCCAAAATAAGCATCGGTACTTAAATAATAAGGCTTCCATTGTTTGTTATGAAACTTAGGTAAATCCTCATAAACCCCTAAAAAATCCATTAAGGCTTCATCTTTAGAAAAAAACATCCAAAGTAGGTGTTTGATTAATGTTAATGAGGAGTGGGTTAACCAATTTCAACTGTCCACCACATATATGATTAACATTAGGAGGAAAAGTTGATGGTTGTCTATAAGGATTAAATCCTAATCCATACGTATGATCATAAATGTCATTATCTAAAGGCACTTGTATACCTTGCTCATATTTACCACATCCTTTCCCATTAAATCTTGACTTCTTAAGGAGATGATAACCAGAACCATATCTATCAGCCATATTAGATGGAGTCCAAGGAGTGGCATATGTCACAATATCATAACAATCAGGCTTTATTGTTTCAATCGTTTCTTCAATCAAGGCAGCAACAAAATTACTTTTTAATTCTTGAGAAAGAAGGCAAAGAGTAAAAACTTGTTTCTCAAATTTACTTTGTTGGTTCATGAATTCCAAATCAAAGACCTTATATTGTCCAATGAAGGTAGGATTAAAATCCAATGTCCCCCAATCATCCTCGGTCAAAGAAGAAGATGGAGCTTCCAGTTGTTGTATCTCAGATTATTTTACTTTTGTTTTTTTTTCACTCTCTTTGCTTGGTTGAAGAGGCTTGGAGATTTTAGCATATTCCGCATTTAGGCAAAGATTTGGTGCATCATCCGCATGTAATGTATACATTAAGTTTATATAGATGAGCCTAACCTTGCAATGAAGAGTAGAAGGAATTGCATGCATAGTATGTAACCAAGGTCTTCCTAAAAGAAGGCTATAATTGAGAGGTCCAGGCATAACATGAATAGGTGTATTTAGAATAACTAGACCAACTTTAATAGGTAAGGTAATAATGCCCAAAGTTCTCTTTGCAATATTATCAAATCCATGTATAGGGACATTATCAGGTTGAATAGTTGTGAGATCCGCCTTAATTGCCTTAAGAATATGCATACTACAAACATTAAGCCCAGATCCATTATCAATTAATGTTCTTCAAATAATACTCTCGTTAATAGAAATAGCAACCATAAGAGCATCATATTGGTTCTACACCTTAGGAGAAGGTAAATCTTTATCAGAAAACACAATAGGAGGTACAGAAGGCATAGTATGCATGCAATCTAAAATAGAATGAATATTCTCTTGATTAGGAGGTGAAGTAGGAAGAGTGGATAAAGATTTTTGCAATGCCTCATGATATGTCAGAGAAGTTTGAAGTAATTCCCATAAACATATCTTAGTAGGAGTAACACATAATTGGTCAACTAAGTCATACTCCTTAAAGGTAGAAGGAAACCTAGGAGCTTGAGGAAGCATAGGTTGAGAAGGTGGTAAAGAAACTGGAATAGTAGGCTGAGGGTTACTCCATGTGCAATAAGCATGTGAAATGGAATTAGTGTTATCAAAGAAATCCAAAGGATCTCTAGGTTTACCCTTAATCATTATGTGGGGACATCATTTTACCATCATCAAAGGTGTAGGATATATCATTTTAGGTTTATCAATGTTGCAGACAGTGGGTCATGATGGTAACCATGCACACACCTTATGGTAAAGGCTAATTGGAGAAGTTATGGAGGAGAGTGAAAAAGGAATAGGATCAATGGAGATCTTATCCAAACCATTTTCATCCTCACTACCATGTACCTCATTAGGGAATCTATCCTCTTGTACAATAAAAGCCTCATCAAAGTATTCAAAACAAGAATCATACATGTTGAATACAAATAAATACTAAAAGCATGAAAAAGTAAATATTTTTGTATTTTTAAAGAGATTTTGCAATTTTTTTGTATTTTTGAAATATAAATGCAATAAATCTAATCTTATAAGCATGCAAGATCTAAATCTAACACCAAAAAGAAAGAGTTTTCGTAAACAAGTTCACCAAAATGAATAGGTAAAAAATGGAGCTTTAACAATGCATCTAACATTCCCACTATTCATTTGTATTTAGAGTTGGAATTTAATAAGTAATGTAAATCTGGAAATGCTTGAAATCAAATAAGATAAGATACATACCTCATGATGGAATTAATTTGGAAATACCTATTTTTTGATGCCTATGTATAGTCTCAGGAAATTTTGCAACCATATTTGGTACCAAAAAACCACAACAGAGAAAACCCAGAAAACTTTTGTCTCTTTGGAAGCAGGTCAACTTTGACCCAAATAGCAGGGCACAATCTTACCCTAGGGCATAATCTTACCCCTCACTGAAGGTCATCCTTGGCCCAAAACAACTCCGACGGAAATTTTGTTCACAAATCCTGAAAGTTTAATGAAAGGGGTACTCAGATCTGCACTTCAATTCTCGAACCAACAATTGTAGATATTTGAAAATGATGTTTTGGGGTGGCTATATAGGGTTTTGCCTTAGTCAAACCCCCATTTTGGTGATCTCCTCCTCCATGAATAGCTAGATGCAATAGAATATGTGTGTGTATTGAATGTGTAATGCCAAGATCTAATCATCTAGATTGAAACCCTAGCATGAATATGTATGAGAAAGCAATGCATAGATTTGAATAAGATAAGAAAGTATACCAAGCCCCTAAGGCTAAAGTATTCTCATCAAACTCATAATCTGTAATTGCTACCCCATGATTGTATCTGTGAATGCTTGAATATTGATAATGGTGGATCAAGGAAGAAAGTGTTAGCTTTTGGTGACTAATCATGAAAGTTCTGTACACTTTTTTGAGGCCGACATATTTTTAGCTATTTTTGGGCCGATGTGATTGTAACTCATTCTAAACCTAAAGCCAAAAAATATTTTATAATATGGCTTAGGGTTAGGGATTTCATTATGTATCATTTTAGTACTTGCGGCGGAATTGAGTTGTAAGGGGGATTACGGATTGTAATCAGGTTGTAATCACTGGATAATAAAATATTGGACTCGTTGTTGGTGGACGTAGCCCAGGGATTGGGGGAACCACGTTAAATATTTGTGTCTTGTGTTCACTTCAGCATGGTTTATTGTTTTCTGATATTGGTTATATTTGCATGTAATTGTTATTTCTGCCTTGTTAATCCTAACAAGTGGTATTAGAGCGAGGTTGTTTTTTCAGTTATCCTCTGCAGGAAGATCTCATGATTTAGTGGGATTCTCATAGTTGAGTGGGAGTAATGGTAGATGAGGGTATGCTAAAGGTTGACAAATTTAATGGGAAAAAATTTCAGTTATGGAAAATGCAAATGGAGGACTATCTCTATCAGAAGGATCTATGGCGGTTGTTGGAAGGAAAAGCCAAGAAACCGGCAAGCATTTTTTATGAGGATTGGACAATTCTTGATAGAAAGGCTCTTGGTAGTATTTGATTATGCCTAGCACAATTAGTGACATTCAATATTAAACAAGCAATGACGACTGAAGATTTGATGAAAACCCTAATAAAGTTGTATGAAAAACCCTCTGCTTCAAATAAGGTATTTCTCATGAAGTGTTTGTTTAATATGAAAAAGGTGGAAGGTGGGTTAGTTGCTGATCATTTAAATGAGTTTAATATAGTTACCAGTTAATTAACTTCTATCAATGTTATTTTTGATGAAGTTAGGACTCTCTTGATTTTGTGTTCTTTGCCTGAAAGCTGGAATGGCATGGCAATGGTTGTTAGTAACTCTGTTCCTAGTTCTAACACCCTAAAATTTGATGATGTTATTGGTGTTATTCTAAGTGAGGAAATTCATAGGAAAAGCTTAGGTGGATCCACATCAGGTAGTGTCTTAAATACACAAAGAAGAGGTAGAACCAATGAGAGAGGAAACAACTTTGGAAATAGTGGGAAATCAAGAGGAAAATCAAAGGGAAAGAGGCCCGAATCCAAAGGGCCAAATGATTATTGGTACTGTGGAAAACCAGGTCATAAGAAGAAAGATTGCTGGTCTTAGAAGAATAAAGAAGGAGACAAACAAGAAGGTAACAAGGAAGAAAATGTGGTAAGTAATAAACCCGAAGAGGTTGCCTTGCTTCTTTCTTTAGAAAGTATTGATGATTCATGGGCTTTAGATTCTAGGGCTTTATTTCATGCTACACCTCATAGAGGTTACTTTCTTGATTATGTCCAAGGGGATTTTGGGCAAGTTTATTTGGGTGATAATGAGCCATGTCAGATAGTTGGAAAGGGAAAAATTAAGATTAAGTTTCAGAATAAGAATCATTAGCTACTACAAGAGGTAAGACATGTTCCAAGGCTGAGTAGGAATTTAATTTCAGCAGGGTAGCTGGGTGATGAGGGTTACAAAATTACTTTTAATGATAGAAATTAGAAGGTTTCAAAAGGTTCCTTAGTAGTAGAAAAAGGTGTCAAAGTAGGCACTTTATATCTTTGTATAGGTCATATTGTTCCTTCTACCTTAATTGTTTCATAAGATAATGAATGTTCAGAAACAGTGGCTACAGTTGAGCAAGAAGAACATCAAACCATTTTTGTAGATTCTAACTTAGCACTGTGGTACAATAGACTCCGGCACATGAGTGAAAAAGTTATGAAATTACTTCATTCAAAGAAAGTTTTACCTGGTCTGAAATGTGTCAATATGGATTTCTATGAAAGTTGTGTTTATGGAAAACACAAGAGAGTTAGTTTTGTAAAGAGTGGGAAGGAAAATAAAAATGAGAGATTAGAGCTTGTGCATACAGATGTATGGGGACTAGCTCAGGTATCTTCCCTTGATGGCTCTTTGTATTATGTTACATTTATAGATGATGCAACAAGAAAAATATGGATTTATTTCCTTAGATAGAAATCTGATGTATTTCAAACTTTTAAGAAATGGAAATGCTTGGTTGAGAATGAGACTGGTAAAAGGTTAAAATATCTTAGATATGATAATGGTGGTGAGTATTGCAGCACATAATTTCAAGATTATTGTTCCTCTAATGGTATTCATAGGCAGAAAACTGTACCAAGGACTCCACAAGAAAATAGAGTGGCTAAACACATGAACAGCACAATAATGGAGCGTGCAAGGAGTATGAGGTTACATGCTAGGCTACCCAAAAACATGTGGGAAAAGGCTATGAACACTATTTTTTATTTAATCAATAGAGGCCCCTCTACTCCTTTGGACTATGGTATTCTAGAGGAAGCATGGAGTGGTAAGAAGGTGAGTTATTCTTTTCTCAAAACCTTTGGTTGTGAAGCTTTTACACATATAGATTCTAAAAATAGAACCAAGCTAGAAGCTAAGTCAAATAAATTTGTATTTGTTGGATATGGCATTGATGAATTTGGTTATAGGCTTTGGGATTTTGAAAATCATAAAATTGTAAGAAGCAAGGATGTCATATTCAATGAGAAGGTGTTGTACAAAGATCTGTTGCAATAGCATGAGAAGAAAGAAAATGATTATGTAGTATTGGATGATACTCCAAAAGATGATGTTCCAGTAGTTCCTTATGCTCTGCAACAACAACAACAACAAATACCATAGACCCCAATGAATGTTAGACAGTCAAAAAGGCTAAGTAGACCTCTAGACAAATTCTCTCCCTCTTTGTATTCTATTTTATTAACAGATGCTGGTGAACCTGAATGTTATAATGAAGCTATGTAGGTGGATACAAATCTTTGGTGGTGGTCTGCAATGACAAATGAAATGAACTCTTTGCTGCAAAATCAAACATGGAATTTATGTAAATTACCTGCAGGTAAAAGGGCTTTACAGAATAAATGGGTTTATAGGATAAAAGAAGAGGATGGAGGTAAGAAAAGATTTAAAGCCAGGTTAGCTGTAAGAGGATTTGCATAGAAAAAGGGTATTGATTTTGATGAGATATTTTCTCCAGTTGTTAAAATGACTTCTATCCATACTATTTTAAGTATTGTGGCTACTGCAAATTTGCATTTAGAGTAGCTTGATGTTAAAATAGCTTTTCTTCATGGTGATTTGGATGAAGAAATATATGGTATAGCCACAAGGATTTGAGGTCAAGGGTAAGGAGAATTTGGTGTGCAAATTGCAGAAGATTTTATATGGCTTGAAACAAGCACCTCGGCAATGGTATATTAAATTTGACACTTTTATGAATGAGCATGGATACAGTCAGTGTCATTCTGACCATTGTGTTTATTTTAAGAGGTTGGCTAATGATAGCTACATTATTTTATGTTTATATGTTGATGATATGCCTGTAGTTGGATCTAACATGGATCACATTAAGGGGTTGAAACAATAGTTAACACATTCATTTGCTATGAAGGATTTGGGGGCAACAAAACAAATACTTGGTATGAAAATTTGCAGAGATAGGAAAAATAGGAAGTTGTCTCTATCGCAGGCTGATTATATTGAGAAGGTGTTGCAACCTTTCTCTATGGAGAATGCCAAAGATGTCAACACACCTTTGCCTGGTCATTTGAAATTAACTAAGAATATGTGTCCTAAGACATCAGAAGAAGAGGCTAAAATGTCCAAGGTAGCTTATGCTTCAACTGTACGGAGCTTAATGTATGCTATGGTATGTACTAGGCTAGATATTGCACATGTAGTGGGAGTTGTTAGCTGATATATGAGTCACCCTGGTATTGAGCATTGGAATGTAGTCAAATGGATTCTTAGATATTTGAGAGGTACATCCAGTAAGTGTTTACACTTTGGGGGATCTACTACTACTGTACAAGGCTATGTTGACATAGATTTGGTAGGAGATATAGATAGTAGGGGGAGTACTACAGGCTATGTATTTACTATTGGTGGGATATCAATGAGTTGGATTTCTTGACTTCAAAAGTTGGTTGCTTTATCCACTATAGAGACATAGTATGTTGTTGCTACAGAGGTAGCCAAGGAGATGATATGGCTTAAATTATTCATGGAAGAATTGGGACATCCATAGATGGATAATTTTTTGCATACAGATAGCCAAAGTGCCATTCATCTTGTAAAGAATTTTTCTTTGCACTCAAAGACAAAACACATACAGTTGTGGTACCATTTCATTTGGTTAGTTTTGGATGATGGGCAGTTAAGGTTGAAAAAGATACATACAGATGATAATCCAGCAGATATGTTTACAAAGGTAGTAACAAGGGAGAAGTTGAACTCATGTTCAACTTTAGTTGGTCTTCTAGACTGAACAAAATAAAGGAACAACTAAGTCCGGGGTGGTTCAATCTAGTGGGAGCCTAATATGGTAGCAGTATTGCTACAAGATCAGTCTCCAAGTGGGAGGTTTTTTTAGTGTGGATACTGATTAGTCACCAAGTGGGAGATTGTTAGATTGTGGTGACTAAGGAAAGTTTTGTACACTTTTCCTCCTGCCCTCGCTGACATATTTTTGGCTATTTTTGGGCCGACATGATTGTAACTCATTCTAACCCTAAATTGGAAAAATATTGTATAATATGGCTTAGGGTTAGAGATTTCATTATGTATCATCTTAGTACTTGTGGTAGAATTGAGTTGTAAGGGGGATTACAGATTGTAATAAGGTTGTAATCACTGGATAATAAAATATTGAACTCGCTATTGGTGGATGTAGCCTAGGCATTGGGTGAACCATGTTAAATCTTTGTGTCTTGTGTTCTCTTCTATGTGGTTTATTATTTTATGATATTGGTTATATTTGCATGTAATTATTATTTGTGCCTTGTTAATCCTGACAGAAAGGATCTCTCTTGTTCCAAATAGATGTTCCCATGAGGTTTTCCCTCTTTCTCCACTTTATGAGAGATTTTGCATTTCATGAATTGCATTGCATATTGTACACAGGTACCTAACATGACCTATTAGCCGAGACCCATCTTGCATTGTGAGTTTAAGTGTATTCCCCTAAGTTTCACTTAAGGAGGGGGGTGGGGGGTGTTGGTGTAATTTAATATTCCTAATTATACTTTACTTAATCTTACTTAGGATAATGCATTGCATAGTAGTTTTTCATTGAGACACCTAGGAGTTTGCACCTCAATTAAGCACATGGTGTAGGATAAATTCCACTTTAGGTGTGAGATCCACCTTTAGTACTCTTATCACATTATCATCTTAATCCTATTGCAGATACTTCAATTCATAATAGAGGATGATCCACATTTTGTGGACACGTGATTAGACCTAGCATAGGTGATAGCTTATAAACTCCTTATCATTCTCTCTTATCACCTTTCCTATATAAGGAGGCCTATTATGTACATTGAATAATCATGTAAAGGAGAATTCATTAGATCAATTCAATCACCAATCATTGTGTTCATATCATCTCTCTTGTATTTGTGCTTTTCTTTAACCTCTAGATCCTTGGATCAATCTTTTCTATTTGAAAATTCTTACAAGGATGCTCAAGTTTCATGGAGATGGTTGTGAATCAGATGAAGACAAGGGAAATCTATTGAAGGAATTTTAATGCATGAACTAAATTCAGGGTAGGATTTGTTGTTTGAACCAACATCATGCTGTAAGATATTTGATTTCATTGTCTTTTATAAAATACTCTAGAACATATAATGAGGTTAGCTATGATTCATGCATTTGTAAACAATTAGAAATGGATTCTATATCGTAAAATTTCCATTGGTTTCAAGGTGTGAATCTTCCAATGTGGTTGAGGGGCATCATTGATGGATTCTTTCCTATCACAATATAGGATGGGATCACTAAGGCCTTTGAGAGCACATGCACCTCAAAAAGATATCATTTCATGTAATGTAATGATTGCAAGATTTTCAAAAAATTGATTTATGAAAGGCTTTAGAAACTTTAAAACTAATGTAATTGGCAAGGATGTTCAAAAAATGGGATCTTTGGAATTGGGTCTGCACATGTATCAAACTATGCGCTACATGTGCGAACATATGCAGTATGGTAGGAAGTGCACAAACCAATGCAGTTGACAGATCTAGGACATGTCATAGATGATGAGTAGCCTGAGGAGGGTGAGAAGGTCAAGGAGTAGGAAGAGATGATGATGATGATGGGGGTGATAGTGGGCGGGAGTCCTCAATGGAAAAAGCATCCAGGGTATGGAGACAAAGGGCCCCACAGACCAAGAGAGCTAGGAAAATTAAAACAACACAGGTATAAGGACATGAACATGGATAGGTACAAGCATTGAGATAGGATATGAAAGTACAAGTATCAAGGGTAGAGGATCATTGGATAGGGACCATACCACTTGCGGGAGCATGGGGTGTCTGATATAGTCTTGACGAGAGAGTATGAGAGCATTCGGGATAGGATAAGATTGATTACATCCAAATCTTTGCTAGTGTCCTCCCTACCTATGCCTGTGTATTATGCACTGTGAAGTTTATAAGAAACACACATTCACTATCATGAAGGAAAAATAGCAGAGATAGGTTATAGATGCATGAAATAATGATTAGAGATGCAATGTTATCTAAGTGTGTACAAAAAAACAAGGTTTTAGAGCATCAATGGATAAATATTTATGAAACCTTGATAGGATAGAGCATCGATGGATAAATATCTAAGAAAATATTTTGAAGGCTTTTCTATTGAGCTCACCTAGCATGTGCACTTCTGCATCGACTGTGTCTTCGACCAATTTTTTGAATGTGCTCGCATATTATAATGAACCCGCATACATTAGTTTTTTTTTAAACATTTCTTTTGTCATTGGAATTCCAATGAACATGGGAAATGTTTTAAAAAATTATTAAATTTGCCTTGTAAAATATGACAAAGAAAAAGAAATGCCATAGCTTGTCAGAAATGTTTATCAGAAAATGCACCCAAATCAGTTAGTGTCGGAATTCCGACGAACACGGGTAAGATTTTTTTTTAAAAGCAGTTTTACCACAAACCAAAAGAAATCTCATAGTTCATCAGAAATGTTCGTCGGAAAGTGACCCAAAATGTATTAGTGAATGCAGTTATGCTAGATTGTAGGTTAGTAAGTGATATTTTAAATCCCAATTGAAATGTGAAAGCCTAAACTAGATTGAGGTTAGTTTGATGAATTTTAAAACATAAATAAAATGTGAATCTAATCCCTTTTAAAACCCAAAAATAAAGTGTGAGATGGATTAAGGTTAGTTGGTGATTTTATGAGCCCAAATTGAAATATGAAACTGATCCTTTTTAAATCCCAAAACTAAGTGTGAACTATTTTGTAGGTTAGTAGATGATTTTTTATGAGCCCAAATTAGAATGTGAGTTTTGTATTTATAATCCAATATTAGTTTCAAAACAAAAAATGAAAATGCAACTAATCTTAAGTCCTAAACACAGTTCATACAAGCAATGTAGGACATATTAACATATGCATAATAGAACATTAAAATTATGTACATCCGATTAATAGATGTACAAAAAATTAGATAGATGCATATAAGAATTAGACAGATCCACAGAAAAACTAGATAGATGCGCAAAAGTGTGGTATAAATGCATAGGTCTATAAAACTGAAAAATTTTGGTTAGTTGAACTGGTAAATTCTACCTCTGTGAAATTTTATGTTATGTTATGAATGTGTGAGTATTGGGGATGAATACGCAAGATCAACTTGTAGCTTGAACTCTTACACATAGAAAAACTTCAAATAATTGTTAAAAATGGGGTAGGACCCCATGGTGGGTGCCAAAATGTATGCTGATGAAATGCCTAAGTGCATAATCAATTATTATACCATCAAATAACATTAAAATCCTACCTTTCTAAATAATTTAAATGAAACATAAAGAAACAATAAAAACCATATTTTTCCTCCTTTTACAATTTCTCTTTAGCTTGGTTACATTGATCTTCTCCTCCTTGAGATTTTAAGATGGTACCATATTCTCTCAAAAATGATCACCTTCCAAAATGGCTTCAAGAGATTTTAATGATGATGAATCATACAACTAGAATCCTAAAATGCTCCATGATGATGATGAAAAAGATGGTGATTATGCAAGCTAGGTGATAATAAAGTTCATGACTACTAAATGGTAATGGATATTAAGCTAAGATGATAAACTATATGCTAAACCACTAAGACAAAGGAACACAAGATTTCTAAGATGCTTTCAAAATGCAAGCTAAGATTTTGAACTAAGATTATGCAAGCTAGGTGATAATAAAGTTCATGACTACTAAATGGTAATGGATATTAAGAAAATATGATAAACTATATGCTAAACCACTAAGACAAAGGAACACAATATTTCTAAGATGCTTTCAAATTCTCTAATTCTCCAAAACACAAGATTGCTAAAATTCTAATTAGTCCAAAATGAAGGAATGAGGGATCCTTTTATAGAGTTTTCCACACCATGATCCCATGTGGCATAATCCAAGGGATGAGATTGAATCTTGGAAGATTGGAGGGTTGAATATGAATTGGTTGAGAGGGTGGAGAAGAAGTAGGGACTGGTTGGATTGTGAGAGAGAAAGTAGGGAAGATGTTCCTCTTCTAATGGAAAGATGGAGGATTATGTAGGAAGGAGAGATAGTTGTCAATTGTCTATCCATGATGAAAGAGAGAAGCGTCAAAGAAGGCTTGAAGTTGTAAGACTCTTAAGAAAAGTGTCATGTGAGTCACATTTGACTAAATGAGGTGGAGGGAGAATAGGATAAAGGATAGGAAAGGTGACAATGACTTGGTCTCATGAGGACACATTGTCCCGTGACTTAGTCCTATGAGGCCACATAGTCTTTTCCATCATTTTTGAATCAAAGGACATTGTGTTGAAGATAAATAGCTAATTTATAATTTAAATTAATTAATTTCATTAGCCATGGGTGAGGAGGGTGGAGAGTTATAATAGGAGACTTATTCATGTATGATGACAAGGTAATTAAATAGTTTTTAAAAAAATGTTTAAGAGTATAGTTTAAGGGACTTAGGCTAAGAAAAATAAGATAAATTGAATTGACTAATAAATAAACTAAATAATTTATTTAACAATAGAAGGACTATTAATTATCTCAAGCCATTTTTAGATGTATACACTACCATACAAACCCAAACAACTCAAGAAAGCTACATAAGATAGAAATAGTAATGCAAGCCAAATAAAATAAATTAGAACATGATGCAGACCTCCATAATACCTATGAATGTACAACATAGCATATCTTGACATCAAGAAAACTCATCTAAGACACACAACACAAAATCTTCAATGGTTGATGAATGCAAAGCACTCCATTAATCAAGTACATAGACTATGCATGAAATAACACTCAAACCATCATCAAACCTTTTGCATAATGAATTAGAACATGAATTATCTTACCTCCCTAAAAACATGGGCTTATTGTATTTGGTTACTTTCAGTAAAAAATATAGAACAGAGGAACTCTTTAAACATGGAGAAATGAGAAGAATTACTTCATGTTTGAACTCATAAAAATATCAAAATTATCCCAATCTCTTGAAAAGTTTAGAAGAGATTGAAGATGTGATGTAATGCAAGTAAACCCTCAAATTATTCATTCATAATTCACTATTCAAGCCTAGGAATTAATCCAATTCCAAGTAATTCCAACAATGTTTTCTCAACAAAAAGTCCAAAATTGAAACCATAAAGAAAACCAAGATCATCTCATAGTTAATTTAAGTGTGATAGAGGTTGCCATAAATATTGGCCTAGAGTGACATATCTAAATAACCACAATTGAGGAAATAACTTAGAAATACATTGTAAGGTGGATAAATAGCTCTATATACTTGTACAATTTCACACTTGATTCACACATCAAACATAATTTCTCTAGACATATATAAATATAATTATATCAAAAGTAAAGTAAAATAATCTAATGAGGTTCAATATCATATTATTATAGAATTACAATAATCAATTGAAGGAAAAATATTGAGACCATTAAAATCACCACATATATATATGATTCTATTACAACAAGCATTAAAAAAGTATATCAAGTACATACAACATCTAATGAAATATAATAAGTCCTCACAAGGAACTTTGCACACAACCAAACATGCATCCAAATGCAAGCACACAATAGTTGCAATAAGAGTGTCAATAAAAATGCTAAAGCATTACCATTATCCTTTGTGGTGCAAAGTATCGAGAATCAACATGTTGAATCATAGATGTATACATGTTGACATAATCCAAAAGTTCTTAATTACAAGTAATCTGAAAGTCAAATCATGGTCTCTTATGAGATTATCTTGGTTGAAGTAGAAACCTTATTGTTGGAGGTAGTAATAATAGCTCCTAGTTGCTAAGTTGTTTAAAGAAGGCTGAAAACTTGGATAATTATTGCTAGCTCAAAATAGTTGTGGACAAGGTATTAGGCCAAAGGAAGAAAATTTGGATGAAGATGAATAACAAATGATTATGAAAATGGGACATCTATTCAGAAGAGTTTCCTAATGTCAATGAGGAAATAAAAATTGTAGGTAACAAAATAATATAGAATTGCCTTGTAGACAAAGCATATTAGGAAAATAGGGCAGACCTTTTGGTGAAATGGTGGGCCTTTTCTATTTAGTGCGAAAAAACAAGGTTTAAAACTCGTGGGTTTACTCTCTAGTATGTCAACAATTGTGAGGCCCTCAAGATCCTTTATCTTGATTTACCCATGAGATGTGGGTTGGGGCATTTGCATTTCATCTAGGGGTACAACCATAGCCTAAATTTTTTGTCAATATTGACATGATGTGATGGTTCATTTGTAGTGTTATTTATCTTTCCATCAAGGTTGAAAACCAATAGGGTGTAATTGTTGGATGATTATATTGGGGATGAAGTCCCTAATTTGTGACATCACCAGTTCATAGCTGTAGGTCGACAAAGGTTCTTATACCTCTTTAAAGAAAAAAAAAGTAGATTGGTCCAAAAAGAATACTTTTCACATTAAAGAGTTTAAACTAACTTGGGAGCACAATGATAAAACATATTTAAGAGAAACTGCTAATAGAAAATAAAGGTTGTTAATTACACAATCGAGGACTAGATCACATCTTTTGGAGTGTGAGACCAAGAGACAGAGTATACCTAAGGAAGTTTGGGAAGAAAGAGTAAAGGGGTGGAGAAAAAATGACACTTTATCATGGACTACACAACCTATGAGGGTATTCATGCCCATTACAAATACAACATGAAAGTTGGAAGCCTTCACAAGTTATTTGAGAAAGTGCAAATCAACAAGATGGTTAGCTTCTCGGTCAAGATTCATAGCTGGAGATTTGAAGTTGAAAAAAGTTTGAAAATTACTTAATAATGTGATTCTTGGTCCCTTTGATTATTTGGTCTCACATTGATCATTAAAATCTTCCATTCATTTTCAAGCACTTGAAGCAACATGAGAAACTATGACCTTGATATATAGCCAAAATAATGAATTTAGTCTCACATACATCATTAAATCTTTCATTCTTCCATTCATTCATTTCCAAGCACTTGAAGCAACATGTAATACCACGACCTTGATATATAGCCAAAATAATGAATTTGGTCTCACATACATCATTAAAATCTTCCATTCATTTTCAAGCACTTAAGCAACATGCGGAGCCACGACCTTGATATATAGTCAAAATAAAAAACATGTAGGCATCATTGAGAATCCACCCAAGTAGGTCATTTGCTATTGCTTTGTTACCAAGTGAACACTAGTGTGAATGATGTCATAGAAGAAGGTTTAAAATATAACAAAAGAAATGGTTCTGAATGAATGAATGAAAGAAGGAATTTTAATAAAGTACACGAGACCAAACAATCTAAAAGACCAAAAGTCCTAACATTAACACATTTTCATATTTTTTTCTTTATCAACTCTTTTATTATGAATCAAAGAAAACTAGCTTGAAAATGATGAAGATAGCAGTAGGATGAAATAGAAAGGTAATGCCATTGTTGCCATCAGGCCACTCTTTAATTTTTACACCAAAGCCTTGGGAGACAATTATGAGGAAAGCATTATAACCTCGTGCAACAAAGAAGACAAGCATAAGGACATGAGCATCTACTGTATAAGATAAAAGTGTGGTCCAAAGCTCCCACCATCAAAGAAGATCAATACATTTATGGTCTCCCAATGTTTTACAACTATCAAACTGCTAAAATCATACTGCAAATGTACTTTCAAGTCCTTTCCCACGCAAAGAATGCTTTCGACAATAAGTATGCCTGCTTTCATTAGCTTGTCAGAAAACTGAAAAGTTCTCTGCATTTTTTTGTATTGTATTAATAACAACAAACGAGATTACCTAAAGTTGGTGATGGTGACACTATGAACTATTTTCTTTGTAATCAGCTAACAAGATTATTTAAAGAACCATTGTGTGATGGCAATAATTTAAGAACCATTGTGTGATCGAATAATTTGATAAAAACATATTAGAAGTTGAGGGACGGTAAATTGAAAATAGTCCTTCATCAATCTTTGAATAGTTATAATTGCTATATAATAAATTCATAACTCATAAACAATTTTGGTCTGGACAAAGAGTAAGTCATTTGATTTTATAGTGTAATTTTTATAAAGTTCAGGATTATATTTATATAGAGAAAGAGATTTTTTAGTTTGATTGTATAATGTTTTTAATTTTTTTTTTAATTGAGTTGTGTAACAATTTTTAATATAGAAGTTTCAAATTATATTTTATAATCTATTATCAAATAAGATGGAGTCAGAGAAGAAAACAAAAACATGATGATTTATTATATAAGATAAAACATTATGATATATTACTTTACTGTCCATAGAATAGCAATATCCTGACAGTTTTAGGGCTTTAAATTCAGAATGTGAATTTTAATGGAAGATACTGTCCAGGTTATGTGGCCCTTGCAGTAATGAGAGTGCACTTTTTAATTGGTAATTTGGTGAAAAAAATGTCGGCGGTGGAATGCTTGTGTGGCTGAACTGCTTTAGGTTAACTGCTTGAGCTTTTTCTGGTTCAATTTTTATTTATTAATTTTAATTTAAACAAAAAAAATACATTAATAAATCTATTATGTAATAATAGTTGTTCATTTGTATTATAAGTATTAGCAATTTTTGAATAATTATTAAGACAATTGTACATAAGAAGTGATAATTTTTGAACTACTACCACTACATTTTTTATAAGTATTAAGAATTTTCTAGGTAGTTGTAGTATATAGTTATTGGAGCATCTTTAAGTAGGTACCTTCTTACTACTGAGAAGCTAGAACAATAGCTATAAATAATTAAGTCACATATAAAGACAACAACAAATTATGGTTGAAATCTAATGTACTTTAAGATCTTGGATGTGCGAAGTTAACTATAATGACTAGTGAAACTTTATTTATTGAAGATGGAAAATCACTCATAAGATATGGATGAATGAAAATTGTTTCAAAAACAAAAAGGTCTCTTAAAATGTTTGATGAATGTTGAAAAATATTACAAAATAGACATAAGAAACCATTCAATTATATCTAGTAAATTCTATTTCACACATGTATTAATTAAAAACCATCACATTTGCACTATAGAAAACGTTAGATGATATCTTATAAAGAACCTAACTCATTATCAATTCTACCACAATTAAAAACCGTCACATTTCCACTAAAGAAAATGTTAGATGATATCTTGTAAAGAACATAACTCGCTATCAATTCTAGGACAATTCAATTCTATAACAATTTATGATATTTTATCTTAAGTTATTTTTTAAATATTCATTATTTCCATAATAGATCATTGAGTATGGTTTCAAACATGTTAATATACAAAAGCATATCATTAGATTAAAAAATTACTGTTGTCTTCGTGAACTACGCAAATCTCTTCCCGGCTCAAGAATTCCCCTTTTATTGGGTGGAGATTCATTGGATTAGCTTTCATGGCTTCCGGCAGATTGTGGGCAGATTATGTGGTCCTTTTTCAGTAAAGAGGCAATATGAAAGACAGCAAAAGGTTGTCGGTGGTGGAATCCTTGTAAGGCTTCTTATGTTTGGATGTTCAAGTTCTGAGGGAAATATAAATTGTGATTGCATATGATTGTATTTGATATCTTCAAATGTCTTTCAGATTTAAACATCTTCAAAGTCTTGAACTAAAGCACTTGATATGAAAGGATCAAGCCAATTGGGTGAATAGAAACGAGAACTTTGTATGTGGTCCAAAGTAAGTTAACTATTTGAGGATAGAGAATTTATTCCTAGCACTTCAATATCTTTTATTGAGATGCGCAGCAAAACTATTAAAAAAAGGTACAGTTATCAATGACATACAACTATAAAGCCAAAACAAAAGTATTATATAGCTCAAGAAAAAGTGGAATATTAAAGTTAAGGTATCAGGGAATTCTACATAGCTTTAAATTGCACAATTGAGGGTTACATTAGATTATATCATCTTGGGTGTGATATTAGAAGAGGACTATATTTAATGAAGGTGGAGAAGGAAAACCATACATTTTTTTGTAGTAAAGATGTGGTGGGACATATAACATTTTATTTTATTATGGAATGCGTAAGTTATTAAGATAGTTGTATCTACTATAAATACAATTTGACATTTGAAAGTCTTCACGAATTAATTGAGGAAGCAAAAATCAATAAGATGGCAATCTTCTTGGTCAAGATTAATAGCATGATATCTAACATTGGAAAAAGTTTAAATATTACTTAAGGATGTGGCTCTCAGTTCCTTAGGCTATTTGATCTAACAGACATCATTAAAATCATTCACTCATTTGTTGTCAAGCAGTCAAAGCAACATGCAAAACGACAACCTTGATATATAACCAAAACATAATACCAAAACATAATACCAAAAAAACTATCTCAAAGTAACAAACATGTAGGCATTGTAGACAGCTTTGAGAATCCACCCAACTAGGTCATTTACTATTGCTTTGTTGTACCAAGTTGATACTAGGGGAAGAATATCCATTATTGCTCAAGTTTCAATTATCGTTTATTCAATTTCACTACTTAAAAGCCCACTAAAATATCATCTAGTGGGCCAATAGCCGTTCATTTGCTGGAAAAAAAAAGTTTGACATTAGATTGACTGTGCAACTTTATTGGTGTCAATAGCATGTAATTAGTGGGGCCACACTTTAAAATGACCATGTTTTGACCAGTATGTGTATAGCAAATCATATAACATTTGTCTTTGCTACTCAAAATACTATAACAATAACTATACGCAAGTCACATATAAACATAAAAAAAAACCATTGAAATCTGATATATAATTGATTGTGTTTTACAAATTCTGAAAACTATATGATATACTATTTTGTCCAGAGTTTAGCCGTATCAAATCTTTTCAGAAAACCCTTGTGCAACAAATTAGAAGACATGTATTATAAGGACACGAGCTTCCACTGTATAAGGAAAAAGTAATTCCATGGTCAAATGCTCCCACAGTCCATGAAGACCATGAGTACGTGTCTGACTATGGTCTCTAAATGTTTTACAACTATCAAACTACTAAAATCGTACTGCAAATGTACGTTGAAATCCTGTCCCACGCAAAGAATGCTTTCGGCAAAAGTATACCTGCCAGATCTACATCTGCTTTCATTAGCTTGTAAGGAAACTGAAAATTTCTCTGCAATTTTTTTTGTATTGTATTAATAACAACAAACGAGACTACTTAAAGCTGGTGATAGTGAAAGAATTATTTGATCGTAACAGATTAAATATTTTTTTGGGTCTGTTTATTCATTTCATTAATCTTTGAATAGTTTTTTTTATATGGAGTATCTTCATAATCTAGCTCAACGTCTAGCAGTTTGTATCTTGAGCATTTGCAGTGTGAGCTAGGGCGAAACTAATTTCTTAAAAGGTAAAATCAGTCATTCGCAAGTTATCCAACCCTTTTATGTTTGAATAATTATAATTGTTATACAATCTATATAATCTCATGAACAATTTTGGACAGATGAATTTCATTTAACAATGTGATTTTTTCAGAATTCATGATATCACATGCATTTTTTATTTGATCGTGTAACAATTTTTATCAGTGAAGTTTTGGATATTTTGTATGGTCTATTATTGAATGAGATGGACTTAGAGTAAGAGAGGATAGAAGTATGATGACATATCATCATTAAGATGAGATAAACTAGTGTTAAAAATATTATACAATTAAATTCAAAAATATATGTATGTGAAATCATTTTATTTTAAAATTAATAGTTCTACATTACTAGAGCTGAAAAGGGACATATACAGAGCTTTTTATCTGACTCACAGGATTGAAAGTAAATCAATTTAATTAGCAGTATATAAATGTTTTAATTGAATAGTAAAATATGTTTACAATTAAAATTTCAAATTATATTCTATAATCTATTATAAGAACAATAGAATTACTGAAGATAATATAAAGTTAAAAATGTTATGCTAACTATATCCATAATTTATTATTAGAATGATGAAATTACAGAAAATAATGGAACTATAATAACTAATCATCAAAATGAAATAAAATAAAAAAAGATAGTAAGAATATGATTCAAATGTAAAAAATATTATACAACAATAAAAAAAATAATGGATATATATGAAGTCATGTCATTTCAAAACGACCGACTTCCATAAACGACAAGCATAAACAACATTACTTTACTATCTACCATAGCAATTCCCTGAATTAGTAATGAGAATTGTAATGGAAGATCCTGTCCAGATTATGTACTGGCCCTTGCAGTAATGAGAGAACACTTTTTAATTTGCAGGTTGGTAAAAACAATTGTCGGTGGTGGCAGGCTTGTGAATTTAAACTAGTGAAGGTGATGTTAGAATTCCAAGTGAAATACCAAGCCTCGAGAATAATTACATTGTACATTGAATGTCTTTCTTGAAGGGTTGTGTTTATGGATTTTTTTTTCGTTTGTGTTATGGATAATTTAAAATCATGGTATGCAACTCATTGATAAGTACCAATTTCATTGGTAGAGGAAAAAGTATTATTAGTGTCCATGTTTAAATTATCATTCATTGTTTGTTCATTTAATTTTCTATTAAGGAATTTTAATGAAGTTAAAAAATAATAATTAAAAGTCTATTAATAAATTTATTTCATATCAGTAATTGTCTACTTGTACTTTAAGTAGTGAGAATTTTTTAAGGACTATTGGGACATTTGTGCTTGAATATTCACAATTTTTAAACTTAACAATTTTTGAGGTGGTAATGTATGATTTTTGTAGCATTTTTAAAGGATACGATTAATTTTTTAGGATGAATTCTTTATGATCCGAAAGGTTTATGATAGAGAATAACAAAAAACTCTGTGAAAAAATCTTTGTATTTTTGCAGATCGAAAAAAAAAAATTCAATATTTTGATTTTACAGTGGGGAGGATAGCCGCAACATTTTTAAGTGGATATTTGACAATATTTTGAAATTACACTTTTTACTCTTGAAATAGATCTTATAATGTATATCTTTACCACCCAAAAATTAGAACAATAATTATAAAGAATTAGAATACTATTTAAAAAAATTTGTATATACAAAATTAACTATGATAACCATTAGTATTTCCTCAATAAATATAAATCATATTAAACACAGCTACAAAATTAAATTAGAAATTGTGATATTTTTTACTTTCAAGCTTTTTTCCTAAACTTGAACTGAAGTTGATAAGGATGACCCGATATTATTGCTTATGTGATGTTGAAGAAATCCGTATACAGCTGGTGATGAAAGCGAAGACCAAACAAGTATATAAATACATGGTCTGGATCTCCCACCGTCAAAGGAGGTCAATACGTATCTCAGCAAAGTTCAATGTATGGTCTTGCAACATTTAACAAGAATGATCAACGTTTTAATTTGGTACTGTAAATGTACCTTCGCAAGTCCTTTCTCGTCCAAAAACACTTTCGGCGTAATAAATATATGGATCATTATTTAGCTTTCATTAGTTTGTTAGTCAGTTGCAGGTGTTCTTTATTATAAATTATTATAAAAAAATTTGGTTAATTGGCATGAGATATAGAAGACTTTGTCAAGGTTCAAACTTTTGTAGTCTGTTTAGGTTAGGTTAGGTTCGACCTTTGGGTGAAGTTGTAGATGGGATCTTCTACATGTGCTTACCAAGGAACTTTGCACACAATCAAACATGCATCTAAATGCAGGCAAACAATAGTCGTCACAAGAGTGCCAATAATGCTAAAGTATTAACATTATCTTTTGTAGTGTAAAGTATGAAGAACTAGAATGTCAAATCATAGATGTAGACAAATTGACATAATCAAAAAGTACTTAATCGCAAGTTGTCTCAAAGTCAAATCATGGTCCCTTATCGTTAGCCTAAAATAGTTGTGGACGAGAAATTAGACCAAAGGAAGAAAACTTGGATGAAGTAGAATAACAAATGGGACATCTATTTGCAAGAGTGTCCTAAATAATAAGAATTTTCTTGTGGACAAAGCATATTAGAAAAAAGGGATGACCTTTTGGTGAAATGGTGGGGCTTCTTGCTTGTAGTGCAAACAACCAAGGTTTAAAACTCATGGGGTTACTTTCTACCATATCAGCAATTGTGAGACCCTCAAGATCCTATACCTCAATTTACCCGCGAGATGTGGATTGGGGGATTTGCATTTCATCCAAGGGTACAACCATGGCCTAAATTTTTTGTTGATATTGACATGACATGATGATTAAGTTGTAGTGTTGGTTCTCTTTCCATCAAGGTTCAAATCCCAATGGGTGTAATTGTTGAATGGTTATTTTGGGGATGAGGTCCCCAATTTGTGACATTACCACTCCATAGCTTAAGGTCAAAGGTGCTTATACCTCTTTAAAGAAAAAAAAAAAAAAAAAAGTAGATTGGGAAAAAGAATGCTTTTCACATTAAAGAGTTTAACCTAACTTGGGAGCACAATAATAAATCATATTTAAGAGCAACTATTGATAGAAAAGAAAGGTTGTTAATTGCACACTTGAGGACTAGATCACATCATCTAGACTCTCAGACCAAGAGATCGACTATACCTAAGGAAGTTTGGGAAGAAAGAACATGCAATCTTTGTAGTAAAGGGGTGGAGAAAAACTGACACTTTATCATGGAGTACACAACCTATGAGGATATTTGTACCCATTACAAATACAACTTGAAAGTTGGAAGGCTTCACGAGTTATTTGAGAAAGCACAAATCAACAAGATGGTTAACTTCTTGGTCAAGATTCATAGCGGATGATTTGAAGTTGAAAAAAGTTTGAAGATTACTTAATAATGAGATTCTCAGTCCCTTTGATTATTTGATCTCACATACATCATTAAAATCTTTCATTCATCCATTCATTCATTTTTAAGCACTTGAAGCAACATGCAAAACCACAACCTTGATATATAGCCAAAATAACAAACTTGTAGCCATTGTGAGAATTCACCCAAGCAGATCATTTGCTATTTAGAATTTGTAACCAAGTGAACACTAGTATTGATGATATCATAGAAGAAGGTTTAAAATATAAGGAAAGAAATGGTATGGTCCAAAGCTCCCACCATTAAAGAAGATCAGTATATTTATGGTTTCTCAATGTTTTACAACTATTAAACTGCTAAAATCATACTGCAAATGTACTTTCAAGTCCTTTCCCACGCAAAGAATGCTTTCAGCATTAAGTATGCATGCCAGATTAAATCAGCTTTCATTAGCTTGTAAGAAAACTGAAAAGTTATCTGCAATTTTTTTTGTATTGTATTAATAACAACAAACGAGATATCCTAAAGTTGGCGTTGGTTTTACTTTCAACTATTTTCTGTGTAAATCAATCAGCTAACGAGATTATCTAAAGTTGGCGATGGTAATAATCATAGAAATATTGGGTGCTAGAATTATTTCATGAAAACATTTTAAAAGTTTCAGAGACAGTTAATTCAAAATAGCATTTCATTAATCTTTGAATGGTTATAATTGTTATACAATCTATATAATTTCATAACTCATAAACAATTTTGGTCTGGTTGATCGGATTTAGAGAAGTCATTTGATTTTACAATATGATTTTTGGAGAGTTTAGATGTATATAGATTTTTTAGTTTGATTGTATAAAGTTTTTAAATTACTTTTAATTTAGTTGTGTAACAATTTTTAATATGGAAGTTTCATATCATATTTCATAATCTATTATCAAATAAGATGGAGTCTGAGAAGAAAATAGAAATATGATGATTTATTATTAAGATAAGATAAAAATAAAATATGATGACAAAAATAATAGTATTAAAAATATTACACAATTGAATCTAAAAAATTTCATACATAAATTATTTCATTTCAAAATCAGCAGTTCAAAACAACTAAGACTAAAAAATAACATACAATTTTATATAATTTCATACACAAATTTTATCTAGTAAGGAGGTGGTGGTGATAAATAATATTTTATTATGGAGTGTGCAAGTTATGAAAATAGTTATATCTAGTACAAATACAACTTGACATTTGAAAGGCTTTACGAACTAATTGAAGAAGCAAAGATCAATAAGATGGAAAACTTCTTGGTCAAGATTAATAGCATGAGATCTAACTTTGGAAAAAGTTTAAATAATACTTCAGAATGTGGCTCCCGGTTCCTTTAGCTATTTGATCTCATAGACATCATTAAAATCATTCACTCATTTATTGTTAAGCACTCAAAGCAACACGCAAAACCATAACCTTGATATATAACCAAAACATAATACCAAAACAAGTATCTCAAAGTAACAAACATGTAGGCATTGTAGACAGCTTTGGGAATCCACCCAAGTATGTCATTTACTATTATTTTGTTGTACCAAGTTGACACTAGGGGAATAATACCCATTATTGCTCAAGTTTCAATTATCGTTTATTCGATTTCGTTACTTAAAAGCACACTAAAATATCATCTAGTGGGCCAATGGCTATCCATTTGCTGGAAAAAAAAAGTTTGACAGTAGATTGATTGTGCAACTTTATTGGTATCAATAGCATGCAATTAGTGGGGCATTTGTGCGTAAGTATTGGATCAATCGGGCAATAGGGAAAATGTTCGGGACGACACTTTAAAATGACCATGTTTTGACCCTTGTGTGTATAGTGAATCATATAACATTTTTCTTTGCTACCCAAAAAGCTATAACAATAGTTATAAACAATTATGTCACATATAAACATAACAAAAAAATCATTGAAATCTGATATACCATTTCAAACTCAAAATACCCAAAATTAACTATAAAGACTAGTAGTGCTCATCCCCTAGTGTGTGTGATATCATAAAAGGAATGGTTTTTGAATTTGAATAAGAGATTGGTAGCTTAGAAATTATGAAGACAAATGTGGAATGGGGTAGAAAGATGATGCTATTTTTGCAATCAGACCACTTGTACATCATTATGCTCCATACAAAATGATATTGAAAAAAATTGAAAAAAAGTTTGAATCTGCAATATACACTATTTTCTTATGATTTTTTGTGGTTTAACAGCAATGAAAAGAGAGATCATAAAGGATCAATTATTAAAAATTTTGTAAAAATTTATTGTATTTTACAAGGCGCTGGCTATGCTCTAGACAAATGCACCAAAGACATTAAAAAATAAAAAAAGTCAAACCTTTTTTTTCAGATTTACAAAAACACTGATTTTTTACCATTTTTTTGTGATTTTAGACTATAATGCATGTATATGAAGTCATGTCATTTCAAAACAACCGACTTCCATAAACAGCATTACTTTACTATCTACCATAGCAATTCCCTGAATTAGTAATGAGAATTGTAATGGAAGATCCTGTCCAGATTATGTGGCCCTTGCAGTAATGAGAGAATACTTTTTAATTTGTAGGTTGGTAAAAACAATTGTCGGTGGTGACAGGCTTGTGAATTTAACTGGTTAAGGTGATGTTAGAATTCCAAGTGAAATACCAAGCCTGGAGAATAATTACATTGTACATTGAATGTCTTTCTTGAAGGGTTATGGCTACGGACTTTTTTTTTGTTTTCTTTTGTGCTATAGATAATTGCAATCATGGTATGTACCTCACAATAAAAGATCAATAAGTTCATTGGAATAAGGGGAAAAGTATCATTTATTATCTTATGTTTCAATTATCATTTATTTATTCTTTTATTTAGTACTTATAATGAAATCAAAAAATTGTTAAGTGAAAGTCTATTAATTTATCATGTATCAATAGTAGTCTATTTGTATTTATTAGAACTTTTTACCATTATTTTAGCATTTGTGCTTAGGTATTCACAATTTTTTAACAGAGACATTTGTACATGCGTATTAACAGTTTTTGAGGTTGTAATATGTAGTTATTGAAGCATCTTTAAGTTAGAACAATTGCTATTAGAAGTTAAATTGCATTCTCAAAATTGGATGTAAGAATTAGCAAATTTCTATAATCCATAAGATATGAAACTTGTGCTTCTGAATTCTGATTGTGTAAGAATTTTTGTGAACCATCATCAGGGTAAGAGAGCTCAAAGAAATGAAAAAATCTCTTTCAGCTCTCTTGTTCTGTTGATGGTTCACAAAATATGATCCATAACATTGACACAAACATTCTTACACAATCAGAATTCATGAACACTAATTTAACTTAACTATAATAACTATAGGTATTTCCTCTATAGATATGAATCATATTAAACATAGCTAAGAAGTTAAATTAGAAATTGTGACATTTTTTACCTATTTGTTTTTTTCTAAACTTGAAATCCTCGTGGCGTAGATAAGGATGACGCCATTGTTGCTGTGTGACGGTCATGGTGAAAACGAGGACCAAACAAGAACATGAATACAAGGTCTGGATCTCCCACCGTCAAATGTGGTCAATACAGTATCACAGCAAAATTCAATGTATGGTCCTGCAACATTTAACAAGAGTGACGTCCAACTTTTTAATCTGGTACTGTAAATGTACCTTAGCAAGTCCTTTCTCGTACAAGAAACACTGTCGGTGTAATGAATACATGGATCATTAGTTTGTTAGTCAATAACAGGCGTTCTTCATTATAAATTATTATAAAAAGATTTGATTCATTGGTATGAGATATAGAAGACCATTTATTAAGGTTCAAGTGTTTGGAGGTCTTTTTGGGCAATGTCTAAATCGGAAACTAAAATGTATTTCTTATCAAGGGGGACACTTCAAACTTTTTGAAACTTTCCTTATATGTTTTACGTTCTAGTTTACGATTTAGACAATACTGTCTTTTTGAGTCAAGTTGGACTCTTGATAAAATTGTGGATGAAATTTTCTACATGTATGTACCTAAGAAGCTCGTAGTTTAGATGTATGTTTTACACATATCTTTGTAATATATAACTAAGGATACTTACATCTATGTATGCTAACATATATTTCTATAAAAAAGATAACTTCACTAATACATTTGGGGTGAAATTGCGACGGCAGGCAAATGTCATGCGGTTTTGGCCTTTTTTTTTCAAATATAGCCCGACACCGTCGCAATTTGTGACGACAATACATTTGGCACTGTCGCAATTGCGACGTTGTCGGGATATAAGCGCAAAATTAAAAAGGAACGTTGTCATGTGTGTTTTCAACAGCGCCGTAACCCTCCGCGAAATCACATCAGGATATAAGGGCAAAAAAAATAAGAACGTTGTCATTTGTGTTTTCAACAGCGCCGTAACCCTCCGCGAAATCACATCGGGATATAAGGGCAAAAAAAACAAGAACGTTGTCATTTGTGTTTTCAACAGCGCCGTAACCCTCCGCGAAATCACAGCTACAATTTCTGAGTACGTTGGGTTTATTTTTCTTTTGTCATTATTATGTAATCTGGTATTCAGCTGTTAGAGAGCTAAAATACCTAGAAATGAGGACATATCTATGTTGAATTTATTGTTAGCGGCTTTGGTTATTTAGAAGTTTAATTTTATTTGTTCATCTTTCAAGCACAAACGTTTTGTGGACCGTAACGTCTTCATTGTTTCGAGTATGCAGTGAAATAGCCCTAACTTGCAATTGCGATGTTGTCGGGATATAAGGGCAAAAAAAAAAGGAACGTTGTCATTTGTGTTTTCAACAGCACCGTAACCCTCCACGAAATCACATCGGGATATAAGGGCAAAAAAAACAAGAACGTTGTCATTTGTGTTTTCAACAGCGCCGAGAGAGATTCCCTCCGCGAAATCACAGCTACAATTTCTGAGTACGTTGGGTTTATTTTTCTTTTGTCATTATTATGTAATCTGGTATTCAGCTGTTAGAGAGCTAAAATACCCAGAAATGAGGACATATCTGTGTTGAATTTATTGTTAGCGGCTTTGGTTATTTAGAAGTTTAATTTTATTTGTTCATCTTTCAAGCACAAACGTTTTGTGGACTGTAATGTCTTCATTGTTTCGGGTATGCAATGAAACAGCCCTAACTTGCGACTACCTTCACGGTACTTGTGTACATTATCATGTTGTCTTTACAGTGACTGTCCTCATTCAAGTGGCAATTACACAAGGGACAGTCACTGTGAGATGTCCTCATTTGTGACAAGGACAGTCACACTTAGGACATCTCATAGTGATATTCCCTTGTGTAATTTCCACTTGAATGTATTGCTATTGAACCACATTAATGCTTTTCTTCTTCAACAAATGAGGACAGTCACTGTAAAGACAACATGATAATGTACACAATTACCAAAAAATGATCTTGTTAATTGATGTAACACTTTGTCTTGCTCACTCCCTATCCTTCACTAGGGTCTCTTTAGGCCAATGTTTTGACTTGATAGGGTACTTAACTATCCCTACACTCTTTAGGTATCTCTACCCAAGATCCCACTCCTTCAACTAGTGCACACCAACAAGAAATACAACGAACTCTGCTCAATACCAATCTAGCTACTAGGACACTCCTAGTCTTGTCTTCACAAATTGAAACACATTCAACTAGAACTTTACTCCATGGAGAGGCTGGCCACTAGGACCTCTATTGGTTTCAATATTACTCCTTCACCTATACTTTTCATCAGTACTTCAATCCGGTTCATCAAACCATGCCAATTGCACCCAAAAATAGGCTGCTAGCAATTAGGCCTTTGTCAAGCCTTTTTGTTTATATTAAGCCACCTAAAGGGCTTAGGATTCAGATGCCCTTTATTGAGAACTCCAAGATATCTAAGGTCTTCTCCTCCTAGATTTTTTGTACACCAACTGCTACAGCCATGCCTGAAAACAAGTATTTTGACACAACTTGGACAGTCTGACTAAGAGTTTGTTTTCTTAGCAGCCAAAGAAACTCACCCAATCTTCTAATTTGACTTGGGGCTTCTTTAGATGTGTGTCTACCTCTCCATGAGATTTTAGTTGAAGCAACCAATGCATTCAACTTGTTGTAATCTTCTTGTAATGATTTGTCATCCCTAACTGTGCTCAACTGACTCACCTAGGACATCATTGCAAACATAGAAAATGAGCTTCCCAGGGCCCCTCCTTCCAAACATATAGTACATGGAGTCTCCTCACCCATTCCAAGAGCCCGTACAAAATTGACAATGGAATGATGAGCTAAGACTCCATTTGTTCAACCTGCCTGGTTCAAACCAATGATAGGGTACTTAACAAAAGAATTAACAAACTAGTTGGAATGCTTCAAAACTCAAAAAAAACACAACACAGAATAAAAAAACAACTTGTACTAACTTTTCCAATAGACACTGTGAGCTATCTAATCCATTAATCAACTGAAAACAAAGAAACAAAAAAACTCAAGAATTCACTAAAACCGTGTTACTCTACAAATCTTCTTAATTCCAAATGTTTTTCCCCCCAACCTTTTGCACAGATCGATGGAGGCCTCTTATAGTTGATCTGATGCCTAATTCAATGGTTTCATATAGTTACATAACCATCTTACTCGAAAATGCTCCCTTGCACAAATGTTGTCAATGTTGTGAATGACAACATTGACAACTTGTTACAACCTTTGGGATTTTGGTTCAAAACTTATTGTTCAAACACCATAAGACCCTAACCATGACTTAGTTAGGCTATTTAGACCTCACATAGGCCACTTCTACACTTCTTTGCCCAATTTGACCCCTAAATGCTTCATTCCCACTTTTGCCACAATATTGGTAACTTGGGTACAAATTGGCACTTGCCTTCACAAAGGTCACACATGAGGACATCTCACAGTGATCGATTGTCCCTTGTGTAATTTCCATTTGAATGTATTGCTATTGAACCACATTAATGCTTTTCTTCTTCAACAAATGAGGACAGTCACTCTAAAGACAACATGATAATGTACACTCACTGTAAGGACAGTCACAAATGAGGACATCTCACAGTGACTGTCCCTTGTGTAATTGCCGCTTGAATGTATTGCTATTGAACCACATTAATTCTTTTCTTCTTCAACAAATGAGGACAGTCACTCTAAAGACAACATGATAATGTACACTCACTGTAAGGATAGTCACAAATGAGGACATCTCACAGTGACTGTCCCTTGTGTAATTGCTGCTTGAATTACACAAGGGACAGTCATTGTGAGATGTCCTCATTTGTGACAAGGACAGTCACACATGAGGACATCTCACAGTGATTGTCCCTTGTGTAATTGCCACTTGAATGTATTGCTATTGAACCACATTAATGCTTTTCTTCTTCAACAAATGAGGACAGTCACTCTAAAGACAACATGATAATGTACACTCACTGTAAGGACAGTCACAAATGAGGACATCTCACAGTGACTATCCCTTGTGTAATTTCCGCTTGAATTACATAAGGGACAGTCATTGTGAGATTTCCTCATTTGTGACAAGGATAGTCACACATGAGGACATCTCACAGTGATTGTCCCTTGTGTAATTGTCACTTGAATGTATTGCTATTGAACCACATTAATGCTTTTCTTCTTCAACAAATGAGGACAGTCACTCTAAAGACAACATGATAATGTACACTCACTGTAAGGACAGTCACAAATGAGGACATCTCACAGTGACTGTCCCTTGTGTAATTGCCGCTTGAATTACACAAGGGACAGTCATTGTGAGATGTCCTCATTTGTGACAAGGACAGTCACACATGAGGACATCTCACAGTGATTGTCTGTAATGTCCCCTTTTTGGCTAACTTGGAAAACAGGAACAATTACTCCACTTCTCAGACTTACTCTATCAGATACTTACAATTAAACTAAGTAATGGAGGTTACTTAAGATATCAACCGCTATTTCAGATTCAATCACAATATGTGTGCAAGATGATATTGATACCAATATGTTTAATAGCACTGTCGGATATAATGATATGAAATATGCTATGAATATGATGTTTCCTATCACTTATAGTGATAGTATAATGATGGTATGTCTGATATAAACAATATCGATATACAATCAATAAGTATTGCTTACAGCAATGTATTTGCTGTGTCTGATATGATGATGTAATTATGCAAATGTGTAATATCGCTATGAGTGATATGTTGCTATTTCAGATTCTGAATTATATGCTTGCAACTTCAAATATTGATGCTGTTTCTGACTATCCTTTCTATCTGTGCAATCATGGTGTTGTCTCTGATCTGCAATGATAAACTTGAAACCAAACTGCCAAAGGCAGATGCTCTATTGAGTATATCCAAATATGGATAAGTAAATAAAGTTCTAATGATGCCTTGAGTGATTGACGAGAATGCATTCTTATATTGTCTTTAACAAATGAAGAGATGCTATGAATGAGACGTGTCTTGTTTCTTCCTCCATGTCCCTTTGTTAATCACACCTTTCCATAATCTGACAGTTCACATAATATTATTTCATTATTTTCTGATCATAGATAACTCCCAGATTGACTCAATATCAAATCTTTTTATGAAGGTAATCTTCCCTAATTGGTAGTGCAACCAGTAGTTAACATCCATTGTGTTTGTATTAGTTTGGTCTAACTATCATTAGTATTTAGTCAATCGATATTAACTCTTGCCTTATCCCATATTGTTATGATGATATCCAATCTTTCTACTCTGATATAAGTCGATATCATTTTCTGATAATTGTCCATTTATTGGTTGATTGCTGGTAATGGAGTTTGATCTTCAAATTGACTTCCATTCCTGTTAATACTTAAGGATACATTGTACTTATTATCCATGACTGATGCCTCATTCATCAATAGCTTGTGATATAATCACTGATGCTTTTGTGTTTCTACAAGATGTGGTTTATCTCAGACAATCGATAATCTTTCAATCCTTTAGTCGATATCCTCCTATGTGGTGTCTATTGATATAGATAGTAGAATTCAATCTAGTTTATGTTATTGTCATGATAACATAGGAAGTGATGGTGCATATTTGCTAGCGGGTCTTCATGTTTGATATTGCTTTATCGGATATATCATTGTCTAAACTTGTGCAATTAATGATTATTTATAATATATGAATGGTTATCCTTCTTGCTTATCAATACATCTTCTGAAACACATAGCGACCTATCCCTTATTCATATCATGTTGATCTTGACTTCATAGTATTTGGTTCATTAATCATCCTCTCATGGTATCGATGTGTAATGACTAGTGATTGTTGTATCACTTCTTCATTCCTCATCGTGATAGATAATGCAGATGTTTAATGTAGATGTATATCGATTACAGATATTCGATATTGCTTTAAACGTTATTATTATTATTATTATTATTAATGTTATTGTTATTATTAAATATTATAATTAATGATGTCAGTAATATTAATAATATTATAATAAATATTATTATAGTGATAACATATTGTTTTATATTGAGAGGTTTATTAATATTATTTATATATTAAAATTATTATATCAATAATTGATTTAATATTATTACTTAATATATTATTATAATATAATATATATAATTTATTAATAATTATTTATTATTAATTTATATTATAATTATAATCATAATTATATTATTTATTAATATTTTAATATTATTTAATTAACATATTACTTATTATGCTAACTATATATTATTATTATCTTTTGATAATAATTATATATTATTGTTATATACCGTTAATAATAGATTATTATATATCATCTAATCATTTTATTATTATACTAAGTTCAATATGTCACGGCTCATGACATTGTCCCTTGTGTAATTGCCACTTGAATGTATTGCTATTGAACCACATTAATGCTTTTCTTCTTCAACAAATGAGGACAGTCACTCTAAAGACAACATGATAATGTACACTCATTGTAAGGACAGTCACAAATGAGGACATCTCACAGTGACTGTCCCTTGTGTAATTGCCACTTGAATTACACAAGGGACAGTCATTGTGAGATGTCCTCATTTGTGACAAGGACAGTCACACATGAGGACATCTCACAGTGATTGTCCCTTGTGTAATTGCCACTTGAATGTATTGCTATTGAACCACATTAATGCTTTTCTTCTTCAACAAATGAGGACAGTCACTCTAAAGACACCATGATAATGTACACTCACTGTAAGGACAGTCACAAATGAGGACATCTCATAGTGACTGTCCCTTGTGTAATTGCCACTTGAATGTATTGCTATTCAGCCACATTAATGCTTTTCTTCTTCAACAAATGAGGATAGTCACTCTAAGGACAGCATGATAATGTACACTCACTGTAAGTGTACATTATCATGTTGTATTACAAATGGACCTTATGTTGGTCGGGATATAAGTGCAAAAAAAAAAAAGGAACGTTGTCATTTGTGTTTTCAACAGCGCCGAGAGAGATTCCCTCCGCGAAATCAAGCGGGTTATCATTTGTGTTTTGAACAAAGCGGGTTGTCATTTGTGTTTTGAACAGCACCGAGAGAGATTCCCTCCGCGAAATCAAGCGGGTTGTCATTTTTGTTTTCAACAGCGCCGAGAGAGATTCCCTCCGCAAAATCACAGCTACAATTTCTGAGTACGTTGGGTTTATTTTTCTTTTGTCATTATTATTTAATCTGGTATTCAGCTGTTAGAGAGCTAAAATACCCAGAAATGAGGACATATCTGTGTTGAATTTATTGTTAGCGGCTTTGGTTATTTAGAATGCTTCCCCACAATACTTAATTACACAAGGGACAGTCACTGTGAGATGTCCTCATTTGTGACAAGGACAGTCACACATGAGGACATCTCACAGTGACTGTCCCTTGTGTAATTGCCACTTGAATGTATTGCTATTCAACCACATTTATGGGCCCGTTTGGACCACGACACACAGTAGCATCTACAGAGAAGAATATCCCAAGTGTAACAAGTTGTAAGAATATACCAACAGTTCTCAGAAGTTCCCTAGCACGTAGTAGCATCTACAGAGAAGAATATACAACATGAGGGCAGCCACTGTAAAGACAACATGATAATGTACACTCATTGTATGTGTACATTATCATGTTGTCTTTACAGTGACTGACCTCATTCAAGTGGCAATTACACAAGGGACAGTCACTGTGAGATGTCCTCATTTGTGACAAGGACAGTCACACATGAGGATATCTCACAGTGACTGTCCCTTGTGTAAGCCACTTGAATGTATTGCTATTCAACCACATTTATGGGCCCGTTTGGACCACGGCACACAGTAGCATCTACAGAGAAGAATATCCCATGTGTAACAAGTTGTAAGAATATACCAACAGTTCTAAGAAGTTCCCTAGCACATAGTAGCATCTTCTAATTGTCTATACCACTTCACAAGGTATTGTTTGCACACATTGTTTTTGGTTCTTTTGATGACCCTTGTTTTGAAATTGCTATTAGGCCTTGTAGCTTATATGTTTTGATTGCTGGAGAGCTTCTAAAGCTAAGCAAGAAGACCATTGCACAAGTTATAGCCGCGCGCTCAGGTTTGAAAATTGTATATTTTTTAATCTAATGTATATTTTAACTAGACTTTTAGCTTATTTTTGCTGTATATTTTAATCTAAAGGGAATCATGGATGTGAACTTGAAAGAATTTTGTACTTAGTTCTTATGGAGAGAATAGTAGTAGTTTACGGTCTAATATCAAATAGAGTTTTCCAATTACAGAAAGTTAATGAATTCTAATAGCTTATATGTTTTGATTGCTGGAGAGCTTCTAGAGCTAAGCAAGAAGACCATTGCACGAGTTATAGCCTCGCGCTCAGGTTTGAAAATTGTATATATTTTAATCTAATGTATATTTTAATCCTTTTGCCATGTCATGTAATATGTCTTGCCTTGTAGCTTATATGTTTTGAAATTGCTGTTAGGCCTTGTAGCTTATATGTTTTGATTGCTAGAGAGCTTCTAGAGCTAAGCAAGAAGACCATTGCACTAGTCGTAGCCGCGCGCTCAGGCATGAAAATTGTATATTTTTTAATCTAATGTATATTTTAACTAGACTTTTAAAATATTAAAGGATTTAACTAGGTCTAAGAAGATTTGTGTACTTTTGACAATTTTGCTTAGTCACTGAAAGTTGTAGACCGAAGTTTTCATAGCCCAATTTTTGCTTCCTGCGAAGAACGATCATGTCAGATAATATAAGTGAAGAACAAAATAGGGAGACAATCGCTAGATTGTGGTCTAACTTGAAAAGAAAAGGTGATGGAAAATGTTATTGTCCCTGCAAAATTTGTAAGGGCTTAAACCGTAGAAGATTGCTAATTAAAACAGTTAAGAGACATTGTAGGGAGAATGGTCACATTGAAGGGGGGCATGACTATCATCCACTGGTAAGTTGTTCATTATATCATTTTAACAATTTATATACATATGAAATCACTTGATGATGAGTTGAAGATCATGGTTTATTTATGTTAATCAATTTTATATAGGTTGATCTCCCCAGGGAAGTACATGATATGGAGGAACATGGGGGTGCGAATATCCAAGGTGAAGATAATGATCCCATGGAAGATGACGATCATGCGCCAGAAAACACAATTGAAGATGATGGTATAAATACATTGATCCATGACACATTTAGTCCAAGCGGATCTGATCATGATGATGATGATAGCCTTGATGTACCTCTACTTGAGAAGGCAAACGAGCCCCTATACAAAGACTCCCAAACAACTCTTCTCTCTGCTGTATTGTTGTTGTTGAACTTGAAGGTTATGAATGGTTTATCCAACATAACAATGTCACGTATGTTAAGGTATGTCATATATGTCTTTATAGTTAACAAAGGGTGAATAATGTACCACTAATATTGTTTATATTAACAACTTATATTTTTTGCTGTAGATTGATAGGCGAGTTTTTGTTACCACCATCAAATATTCTACCTCGCTCATATCGAGAATTATCTGCTATTATGAAAGATATTGGAATGGAGTATCAAGCAATACATGCTTGTCCCAATGATCATATTATATATTATAAAGAACATGAATTTGCAACACAATGCCCTGTATGTCATACGAGTAGATATCGAATAGATCGAATAACAAAAAAGGTGCCTCACAAGGTTCTTCGTTACATCCCCATTATTCCACGGATGCGACAATTATTCAGGTGTACTAGCTTGGCACAATTTATGGATTACCATGCACGCAATAGAAGTCGAGATGACATTATTCGAATCCCTGTGGATGGTTCGGCATTTATGCACATAGAGGAAAAGTGGCAACACTTCAAAGAAGAACCTCGTAATCTCAGGCTTTCATTGGCAGCGGATGGTGTCAATCCATTTGGAGAGATGAGATATGTTTGCTCGGTGTGGCCTATTTTTGTTATCAACAATAACATTCCTCCGTGGATGTCAATAAAGAGGGAGCACATTATGTTGGCAATGATTGTTCCAGGTATTTTATCATTTGATAGTTATTAATTTACATGTACTTACAAATTTTACTGTAAAATGGTCACAATAATTATGTAATGTTACTGTTCATTCAAGTAGGTAAATATCAAGTTAAAGATATGAATGTATATATTGAGCCTCTTATTGACGAGTTGGTGGAGTTATGGAACGGTGTCACTATGTATGACGTGTCTAGACCAATAGGACAAAGACAATTTCAATTCCATGCAATACTTGTATGGACAATACATGATGCCCCAGGGCTAACACATTTTTGTGGTATGTTATAGTGAATTCAAGTTGCGCATGATAATTCTAATTATAAAAATCAACATATTTAATAATCCACTTATATCATTATCTTGTAGGTCTTCAAACAAAGGGAAAATTTGCATGTCCAGTTTGTGGTCCAAAGATGAAATCTCGTCATTCAAAAAGTTTAGGAAAGCATGTGTTTGATGAGTACAGACACTTCCTCCACAGGAATCATAAGTATCGAAGTATGGAAAAACATCTTTTCAATGGGAAAGAAGAGACTACATCAAAGCCACGAAGAATGACACCTCGCCTATGGAAGTTGGAATATAATAGAATTAATCGTCGAGGTAATGTCATTCCACTTAATGGTTTATGTTTGTAATTTATATATTTCTATTGTGATTTTTATTTACTAATTATGTAATTGATGATCGTGAAGGTCGTCAAGGCACTACTGACAACCTTCCAAAGGGACTAAAAAGCTATCCCAGACAATTTAGTAGGTTGCCCTACTACGAGGACCTACAAATTGTGCATTTGTTTGATCTTATGCATGTTGGAAAGAATATAACAGAGACATTGTGGAAAATACTGGATGGAAGGCGTGACAAAGAAAAAATTGTCAAAATTTGTAATGACATTCATGAATCCAATCATGCACTAAAGAATTTCATTCACTCAAATAGCAATAGAGATCAGATTAATATAAGTGCCCTTCTTTGGTTATTAACGGAGCAGCAAAGTGATGCCATAAAAGAAGTCATACGAAAAATTCGATTTCCCACAGGATTTGCTGGGAACATAAGCAATCTCATATCAAAGAAAAGTGAATTTGGGCCAGGGCTCAAAACGCATGATTGGCATACTTTCATCAAGGTAAGTTATGTTCTTCTGTATTTACAATATATTCATAAACTACGTGTACTATTCATTATGTTATGTTAGAAAATAATGAAATGATTGGTTTATAATTACTGCAGTACGTGCTACCTCTATCTCTCCCAGAGCACTTCAACAATAACATCAAACAAGTGATATATGATCTTGGAAAATACATGAGGTAAGCAGTAATATCTGTTCAATTTGTTGCATATATTTATTATATTCGCGATTTGTTTTTCTTGCTATGTAATCTATTGTATATTATTTTGTAAAGTCTCGTATTTATATATTTTTTGTGACTTGAATCTCTTAATGTAGGTGGTTGTCATCTAAAGAAATCCATAAAGAAGATATAAACTATTGGAAGAGAAGAATTCCTCATTTATTGTGTGAAATGCAAAAGTGTCTACCTCCAACTTTTTTCAATGCACAAGAACACTACCTCATACACCAAGTTGAGGAGATTGAATTGTGTGGACCTGCACACACTAGGTCAATGTGGATGGTTGAGAGGCACTTGAAATCTTTGAAGGCTTTGGTTCGACAAAAAGCACATCCTGAGGGTTCTATGGTAGAGGGATACATGGTATACCAGACTATGGTGTACATTACTGAATATCTTCCTAAGTTTGCTTCAAATATCCATGTAGATCGCATTTGGGATCTCGACCCTTTTAAAAAATTCAAAGGGGAGTACTTGATGGGGAAAGGTAGATTGAGGAAAGTGACAGGTAATAAATTATAAGATGTTATTGTAATAAATTATTTCTTAATCTTCAAAATAAATCGGTTGTAAGTCGTCTATTTTTTTTTTGTACAGTTGCTCGAGAGTGGGATGCACTACATTTGTATATTGCAAACAATCTTGATTGGATGACGGTATGGATTGAACGATGTCAACATTCTGGTCACACATTAACATGGGAAGGTGTATCTTCATTGGTTAAAGAAGCTCATCGTAATGGAGATTCTAATGTTACGCAAAGGGAAATAGATTTAGCATATGGTTTAAGAGATTTCCAGGTACGTACAAAATTATTAATCACCCGTATGTTTATCAACTCACGATATAATAATTTTGACATGTTTCACATATTATTGCAGGTTAAACACCACAAGGGTATGTTCTGTAATGGTCAAAAATTTCGCGTCAAAGTGTTGGATGACACGAAGAAAACTTGTGATTCTGGAATAACTGTAGTCTTTCAAGTGACTAATATTTCATCTAGAAATGACTTAGATCCTCAAGAGTCTAAAAATCAATACTATGGCATTTTGGATGATATACTTGAGTGCGACTTTAGTTCCTTCAAATTAGTACTCTTCGTTGTCAAATGGTACAGGCTACGACTTAATCCAAATGATCCTAATAGAACTGTTATTGAACATGATAATGGATTTACAATGGTTAATACAAGGTCATTTGAGCCAGTTGGGGATGAGCCCTATGTTCTTCAAACAAGGCTATAGAGCCGTGGCTGAACGGCTACGAGCTGAAATCAGTGTGCAAGGTTCAAATAATGATGCATCTAAGCCACAGGTAAATAAGCTAAATGAAATTTATTTCAAATTGAATACTTTACCAATTAGTCTATTTGATGTTAAGTTCTAATATAAAGTGAGTATATCTGTTTTAAGAAAGCAATGATAACAATGTGTAGGATATTGGAATGCAGCCTGACAATCCTTCTACACAATCTATGCATAATGAAGGTTAGCATGATGTGCATCCTAGTGGTGGAGGTATACATTTTCTATTAAAATTTTTATATGTAATTACAATTGGTGTTTGGATTAATGTAACATTTTGTATAGCAACTGTAGAGGATCGAGGGGTCGGTGCTCATGAGCATGTTGAGGTTGAGTCTAGACAAAATGATGTGGCCAGATCAGGTAATTAAAGAGTGCCACAGTTATGTTCTTTAAAATAATTAAATACTTGTAACAATTATAATTAAATATTTTAAATTTAACTCTTTTATTTGTTATTGTAGAGGACCCCCCTTTGCAGCAGCATAGGAATTTGAGATCATCAAGAATAGAGAACAAAACAACTGATGAGGGGGGTATTGATGATAACACTGATGCTCCTCTTAGAGCTTACATAGAAAAAAAAATTAGAAAGAGAAAAAAGAAATGATTGTCATCTAAATACCTTAATTGATAATGACTGAATTTTATGTCTCAATGAATTTAATTATGTGCTAATGAATGTTCATGAATTATGTGTTTATTTTCATATGGATGAATGTTGCGTGTTAACGAATCTAATGTGTTAATGAATGTTATCATGTGATATTGATTGAATGTTACATTTTATTAATAATTGAAAGAATGAATGAATGTTAGATGTTAACGGGGAATGTAGAGTGATGTTAGGGGGAGGGAGGTGGGGCCAAATGAGCTTCCACCTTCACGTGGTTGGCCCTGTTTAGTAGAGAATATTAAACTATATTCTCGAAACAAAGTGAAGCTCAATAAGATACTAAATGAGTCAAAATGGTTATCAAGGTCCTCTATCCATAAGATACTTGTAGTCAAAATGGTTATTAATAAGATACTTGTAGTCAAAATGGTTATCTAGGTCCTCTATCCATTCCATAAGTTCTTCACCATTCAAACTTCCTCCATAACAAGGAATGTGCTCTAGGTTAGTCATGAAGCCTAGCATGGACTCTCTGTCAGATAGAGCCACTATTTCAGAGCCTTTTCTGTGCATTTCCTTCAAGCACTGTACAGTGTACGGATGTGAAAGGGACGGTAGACCAGTGTGGAAGTTAGAGTATTTATATCTTATGCTTTGAGAGTTTATTTGGTAGATTCAAGACACCTTATATCAAAGTTATTCCTTTTTCTTATCTGTTGTTCTGTCAAACCCTCATTTTTTGGGTTATTGTATTCAAATGGCCTTAACTTGCAAATAAACCATAGGATATCCTCTGTTCTTTGTAAAATGCAAGTTAAGGGGGTTTATTTTCATATTTTAAAAGCTTTGGAACATGATACTAAGCCAGAGAATTTCAAGAGCAAGCCCTAGGTCAAGAATCTCAATGTTCTTGACTAGGAGTTGATGGATTATGCAAGATCAGAGGGTAGCGGCAAGTAAAGGACCTCAAACCTTGTTGAATCTAGATCTTTAGAGCATGGTGGACATCTTCAAACTCTGATCTTGGTTTCATGCACCCATTTTCAATGCCTTGTTTTGGAACCCACACCCAAAGGCATGCATTAGGTCTGTGGACTCAATAAGGACATTGATATGCTGGAGTGGAGTCAGGGTCTGGGAGTTGGAGGATTGTTAGAACATCAAAAAGGGTACTCAAAAAACATATAAGTTCATAAGGTCCTTTGTCAAATTGAAGAGTTATTGCTGCAGAACAGGTTTTGGAGACCTACTAGAGTCACTAGGTCTATTTGGACCCGTTTGGACCACGACACACAGTAGCATCTACAGAGAAGAAGTTTGGTATGCAATGGTCTTGAAACCTCCTGAGAAATTCTTGGTATGCATTTGTGTGGTGCAAAAGCTTCGTTGAAAGAGAAAAAGAAGAAAAGAATAGAAATGATTTTTTTTCTTTTTATGTCATATACTGTAACCAGCTACTTATAACTTGCAAAAATTATTATAACCATTTGAAATTGAAACTTAGTTTAATGTGAAACCGAGAACTGCTTTATTAGAGCTTTCTGTGATTTAGATTCAGACATCAAGAACATTGTTTGCCTAATATTGTGATTAATGTTTATTTATTAATATCTCATACTGACAAACAATTGATAATTGTAGGGAAAACGTCATTGGGGGTCTTTGAGGATCCACGAAAAGCCAAGGAGAAAATGTATTCAAATGCTAAAGATGGTGTAACAGTCCTTACAGCTGTTGAACCTTGCTGTGTAGATCATCTCCGATTCTCCAAGTTCAACAGTACTGTGGTATTCCTTTGGATACTTCTAATGGTAAATTTCAGACATCAAGTTCTTTTCGTATGAAACTACTACATTTGTAATATGTAGTTTTAAACTTTTAGTTTATAAATGTTCATCAACTTTAGTTCGTATGCTGCCATTTCAAGTATGATTAATGAAGTTACCTTTATCACAGGATGAAAGTGAGCAGTCAGCATACTGGTACGGAGCTGGCAGCATTGATACGGTGACTAGGGCATCGTTTAATGGTGGTATTGTGTTTTCCCATATTTAGGGCATCGGCCTTTTGAAGCATTGCCTTCATCTTTCTTAAGTCTGAGTTTTAAGTTTGTTTATCTCTCTCGGCGCTGTTGAAAATACAAATGACAACGTTCTTGTTTGTTTTGCCCTTATATCCCGATGTGATTTCGCGGAGGGTTACGGCGCTGTTGAAAACACAAATCCCTTGTGTAATTGCCACTTGAAGGAGGACAGTCACTGTAAAGACAACATGATAATGTACACTTACAGTGAGTGTACATTATCATGTTGTCTTTAGAGTGACTATCCTCATTTGTTGAAGAAGAAAAGCATTAATGTGGCTGAATAGCAATACATTCAAGTGGCAATCACACAAGGGATAGTCACTGTGAGATGTCCTCATTTGTGACTGTCCTTACAGTGAGTGTACATTATCATGTTGTCTTTAGAGTGACTGTCCTCATTTGTTGAAGAAGAAAAGCATTAATGTGGTTCAATAGCAATACATTCAAGTGGCAATTACACAAGGGACAATCGATCACTGTGAGATGTCCTCATGTGTGACTATCCTTGTCACAAATGAGGACATCTCACAATGACTGTCCCTTGTGTAATTCAAGTGGCAATTACACAAGGGACAGTCACTGTGAGATGTCCTCATTTGTGACTGTCCTTACAATGAGTGTACATTATCATGTTGTCTTTAGAGTGACTGTCCTCATTTGTTGAAGAAGAAAAGCATTAATGTGGTTCAATAGCAATACATTCAAGTGGCAATTACACAAGGGACAATCGATCACTGTGAGATGTCCTCATGTGTGACTATCCTTGTCACAAATGAGGACATCTCACAATGACTGTCCCTTCTGTAATTGCCACTTGAATGAGGACAGTCACTGTAAAGACAACATGATAATGTACACATACAATGAGTGTACATTATCATGTTGTCTTTACAGTGGCTGCCCTCATGTTTTATATTCTTCTCTGTAGATGCTACTATGTGCTAGGGAACTTCTTAGAACTGTTGGTATATTCTTACAACTTGTTACACCTGGGATATTCTTCTCTGTAGATGCTATTGTGTGCCGTGGTCCAAACAGGCCCATAAATGTGGTTGAATAGCAATACATTCAAGTGGCAATTACACAAGGGACAGTCACTGTGAGATGTCCTCATGTGTGACTGTCCTTGTCACAAATGAGGACATCTCACAGTGACTGTCCCTTGTGTAATTGCCACTTGAAGGAAAAAAGCATTAATGTGGTTCAATAGCAATGTATTCAAGCGGCAATTACACAAGGGATAATCACTCTGAGATTTCCTCATTTGTGACTATCCTTACAGTGAGTGTACATTATCATGTTGTCTTTACAGTGACTGTCCTCATTTGTTGAAGGAAAAAAGCATTAATGTGGTTCAATAGTGATGCAGAGTAGTCAGGGCTTTTAGAATATACAAATATACATCCTTAACTCTCATTCCACCAAGGAAGAAGGAATTCCAATGGTTGAAACGTGAGTTAAGGTCTTTACATCAGTCAAACCCTGAAAATGAGGGTTTGTAAACACTGCACAAAAAATTTGAAATAACTTAGATATAAAACAAAGAGAATCAATCAAACCAACTTCCAAAGCATCAGATGTCACTATTACAACTTCCAGGCAAATTTTATCATCCAACCACCATCCGTACAGCCGTACAGAGTTCATTTTTCACCAGAAATGCACTAAAATAGGGTTATTTTTATTTTTTATGAAAGCAAAATGATTACAATACTGGTTCTCTATCTGTCTTCGACCATTTGAAGCCTAAAATAGGCTCTCCAAACGTTGGTTCAACCATCTAGGTGGTTAGAACAGTTTATCCAACAAATGTCAACTTTGCTAAGCAACTTTTAAAGTTGCATTACAACTTTGCAAACAACTTTGCCGAGAAGGTTAAAAATGTGTTGTGAAACTTTAGGAACCTTATTAAAGTTATTTTGGACCTTCAAACTTCTTAACAACATCTAAAAGACACCTAATAAACACTTACTATGCTCATTTCATCCAAGGACTCAAAAGATGCCCAAGGTTTATAAGTCACCAAGGGGTCTTGTGTCCAACAAGTGGATGTTTATAAGGAGATAAAATCAATCCTTAATATTTATTACAAACCAAGAAAACATCTAAAACTCCTATTCTAATTTATTGTCATTCAAAAAGACTCTGATTTGTCATTCAAAAAGACTCTGATTTGTCAATCAAAAGGACCTTTCACCAGTCAATCCTTCAAAGCTCCAAGGTGAAAATCTTATGTTCCAATTGATAGGATTTGACTGCTTGGCTTCATGGCAACTTCCTTCAATCATGGTGTCTTTGGCTTGCATTAGGGATGCCCCTGCATCAAATAGCAATGCATTCAAGTGGCAATTACACAAGGGACAGTACATGCCCATTAAAGTTGGTGTTTTGTTATCCAGCATGACAATGGAGACAACATACTCTGTGTCAATTTTACTGATCAAATTTCCCTCCGCCAGGCAAAGCAACAATCTGGGTATGATAAGGTGAAATTTTGTAGTCCTTTTGGGTATGATAACAGTTCCAGTTTCCAATAAGATGGTTCATTTTTATAATCTAGCTTCAATTTCTCTTGTGAAAATCTTTTTTTCATTTTATGGGTGGTAAAATATAATTATTATGCTAGAGGTGTGTACTTATGGATGATAATGAAACAAAATGATAAGATTTAAGACTCTTGTTTTTTTTTTAAATAGCAATTTAAGTTTCCTTCTATTATAAATTACTGTTTTTCTATTTTTTAATGTATCTTTCCAGATCTTTTATATCAATTTTATTTATGAAATATAAATATATTAATAATGTTTTAGTGTTTTTAGGATTAGTTTATATCAATTCTATGTATCATCATTCGTCATTCAATTGTCAGTATTATTAATTTAGACTGTGCAATTGTAGAACTACTCGAATATGGGTTGGATGGATACTCAAGCAGGGGAACCCTCCTCAAATATCTCAAGCAGTGAACTTGGAAAAATGTGTCCTGAAGGAACCCTTTCCATCAGAGAGATAAAAGTACAAACAAGTAAAAGAAGTAGGCTTTGGAAATATGTTTTTGAGAATAAAAATGATAGATTATTCGAGTATGGTTCATGAGGTATATCTAAAAAGACATTTTTTTTCTTATTATAATAAAAGAGGAAGTTGTGAATGTCAAAGTTGAGTGAAACAAAAATTATTTTCATCAAATTTTGTTAGGCTTGCTTTTGGGAATAGTTTCTTACAATATTGCTATTAAGATTTTTATTGTGTAGTTTTTAGATTAGGTTTATAAAATTATATTTCATGAGTAGTGATTCATATTAATCAATTAACGATACTTTTGGAAGGTATTTTCAATGTGTCAAATTTTGATATTTTTACAAGAATTAGATTGTGTAATTTTTTTAATTAAAGTCATTGACTCATATTTCATAAATAATAGTTCTCATGAATCCATCTCTTATAAGATTGAATAGTCTATTTAGGAAGTATTTCTGATAGTATGTCAAATTATGATATTACTATTACCATTAGATTGCATGGCTTTGAAGTCAACCTCGTTGACCCATATTCTTCTCTGTAGATGCTACTATGTGCTAGGGAACTTCTTAGAACTGTTGGTATATTCTTACAACTTGTTACACCTGGGATATTCTTCTCTGTAGATGCTACTATGTGCCGCGGTCCAAACGGGCCCATAAATGTGGTTGAATAGCAATACATTCAAGTGGAAATTACACAAGGGACAGTCACTGTGAGATGTCCTCATGTGTGACTGTCCTTGTCACAAATGAGGACATCTCACAGTGACTGTCCCTTGTGTAATTTCCACTTGAATGAGGATAGTCACTGTAAAGACAACATGATAATGTACACATACAATGAGTGTACATTATCATGTTGTCTTTACAGTGGCTGCCCTCATGTTGTATATTCTTCTCTGTAGATGCTACTATGTGCTAGGGAACTTCTTAGAACTGTTGGTATATTCTTACAACTTGTTACACCTGGGATATTCTTCTCTGTAGATGCTACTGTGTGCTGTGGTCCAAACGGGCCCATAAATGTGGTTGAATAGCAATACATTCAAGTGGCAATTACACAAGGGACAGTCACTGTGAGATGTCCTCATGTGTGACTGTCCTTGTCACAAATGAGGACATCTCACAGTGACTGTCCCTTGTGTAATTGCCACTTGAATGAGGACAGTCACTGTAAAGACAACATGATAATGTACACAAGTACCGTGAAGGTAGTTGCAAGTTATGGCTGTTTCATTGCATACCCAAAACAATGAAGATGTTACGGTCCACAAAACGTTTGTGCTTGAAAGATGAACAAATAAAATTAAACTTCTAAATAACCAAAGCCGCTAACAATAAATTCAACACAGATATGTCCTCATTTCTGGGTATTTTAGCTCTGTAACAGCTGAATACCAGATTACATAATAATGACAAAAGAAAAATAAACCCAACGTACTCAGAAATTGTAGCTGTGATTTCACGGAGGGAATCTCTCTCAGCACTGTTGAAAATACAAATGACAACGTTTCTCTACATTATCATGTTGCCTTTACAGTGACTGTCCCTTGTGTAATTGCCACTTGAAGGAGGACAGTCACTGTAAAGACAACATGATAATGTACACTTACAGCCCGTGTACATTATCATGTTGTCTTTAGAGTGACTATCCTCATTTGTTGAAGAAGAAAAGAATTAATGTGGCTGAATAGCAATACATTCAAGTGGCAATTACACAAGGGACAGTCACTGTGAGATGTCCTCATTTGTGACTATCCTTATAGTGAGTGTACATTATCATGTTGTCTTTATAGTGACTGTCCTCATTTGTTGAAGGAAAAAAGCATTAATGTGGTTCATTAGCAATGTATTCCCAGCATCTGTACCTGCATCTCTCTTATATACTACAAGTTGCTTGCCATCAGAAATTGTAGTTCCCTCACATGACATTGATGGTGAAGTGTTCTTTTCAAAACCATCATCTGTGGTTACCAATGCTCCTGTTTTAGGCAATAAGTTTGTTGCATTCCATGAGCCATTGGTCAAGTTTCTTCTACAAGCTTCTGATGCCTCAAAATCTAAGCAGCGCCTACGCATGCCTCGTTGTGGTTGATTATCATTCTGTACATGAATTATAATGAGTAATCAGTTTTGGGCCTTGGAATCTTGTATATAACATGCACAGGCATTTCATGGCTAAATGAATCTATTTTAAAAGCATCAACTTTTCTTACATGATGCTGGATACATAAGTAGAACAAGCGTATATCAAATTGGAAGCAATCAAAACTCCACAATGACATATTATTTAGAGTACTCTTCAGTTTAAGTAATAATGCATATATTGACACTGTAAAGACAACATTATAATGTACACTTACTGTAAAGACAACATGATAATGTACACTCACTGTAAGGACAGTCACAAATGAGGACATCTCACAGTGACTGTCCCTAGTGTAATTGCCACTTGAATGTATTGCTATTCAGCCACATTAATGCTTTTCTTCTTCAACAAATGAGGATAGTCACTGTAAAGACAACATGATAATGTACACTCACTGTGAGTGTACATTATCATGTTGTCTTTAGAGTGACTATCCTCATTTGTTGAAGAATAAAAGCATTAATGTGGCTGAATAGCAATACATTCAAGTGGCAATTACACAAGGGACAGTCACTGTGAGATGTCCTCATTTTTGACTATCCTTACAGTGAGTGTACATTATCATGTTGTCTTTACAGTGGCTGTCCTCATTTGTTGAAAGAAAAAAGCATTAATGTGGTTCATTAGCAATGTATTAAATAATTTATTTTTTTTTAATCCACCCACGGGCGTCGCAATTGCGACAGCAACCCGTCATAATGCGATGCAGGCACCCGTCGCAATTGCTTGGGAGGCCCGTCGCGATTGCGATGGCCCTCCGAAGCCATGCGACGGGGGGGCGACGCCCATGCCGCTAACAAATCTTAGTCACATTGCAACGGGATATGTGTCGCAATTGCGACGGCTACCCATAGACGTCGCAATTTGCGACTAAAAAATAGCGACGTCTATGGGTGTTGCTATTGCGACACATAGCTGTCGCAATTGCGACACATAGCCATCGCAAAATGCCCCCAAATGTATTAGTGCTTCTAAGATTAGCATGAAAACTTAAAATTCACAAACAAACAACTACTAAAAAAAGACATGGCTAATTGTTAATTGCATGACGATTTCATAAAAATTTATTGAAATTTTGAATAAAGATAATTTTTAGTTTTTATTATGGATGTTGAAATTATGGGCATTGGTTGAAAATATGCACTTAACAAGATTATTTTTTTCCTTTTTTTACCTTTATTAATTAAATTAGAAATTAATTAAAAAAATATAATAAGATAATAAGATAAGTGTTAACATATTCCATAACACATGTAAGTATTAGATAATTGCTAACGCATGTTAACATATATTCATATCCACCAATAATAAAAAATGTCTCCCATTTTTCATTCAGTAATATCTATGTATGAATTTTCCAACGTAATTCTATTTCACTTTTAAAAGCATTGTTCTTACTTCACATAAGCATGTAGAAACATGTTTAATGGCAGCAATATAATTTTTCTTCTTTCATGGCTTCAAACAACTCCTTGGAGATGTTTGTATGTTTTATAACCAAAGGAGCACGGACATTGGATCTGAATCATCTTTAACTACTTTTTTAGACCTAATACAAGGCAGTTTCCTCCTAGCGAGAGAGGATTATATGGTCTTTTGTGAAGTGATCCCCTTGTTGCCCAATCCTTTTCTCTTCTTAATTCAACATGACCTACCATTGGAGGAAAGACGTCTACAAATCTACATAAGGATGTATGTTCTCAGAAAAAACAAATAGAGTAGAAAATAAAGAGAAAATGAATAGCAGGTTGTAATGTCCATTTTCTTATAATACTTGGACACTAAGTGAAATTGCTCAGTTCTTGTATAATAAGCAATGTAAATGATATACTAGCTACTATGCAGACCTACTATATACATGACAAGGTATGTTCTTATTTCCTTTCCTTATTAACATTTTGTGCTTTATTAATTCATAGTTTTAAGGATATCGCAATCTCCCCTCCTTCAAAAATTCTTTCCCACAAGCATTTGGTGTTTCTTCTCTTAGGGGTTTCTTCCTGAAATCAATGCAGAGCCTAGATGTTCCATCAGTATTGAAAATTATTTCTACCCTTGGTTTAGGGTCAATGCACAAAGTTGGGTACCAATTCCGCAGAAGTCTTGTAGAAATGAAAGATGTCGTTCGAAACAGGCACCCGTTTTAGGTTCGGGCACCTCATCCTAAATTCAAAAAATGGGTGCCCATTTTTTTCAAAACGGGTGCCCATTTCTAAATTTTTAAAATTTTTTTTTAGAATTAAAAATGCATTTTAACACTTCGATTTAAAAAAAAAAAAAAACAGGCACCCATTTTTTGAATTTAAATAATGGATGCCCGTTTCTTAAGATATGAGAGAGAAGCACACATCCACCTCAGAATTCATTCCAAAACCGGTTTGGTTTAGGCTTGGTTGAACCAATCCTATGCCTTGACTTCCAAAAATTTGGTTAAGGCACTGGAGTGCTAGATTTTTGCCTTGCCGTAATTTTTTGAGGGCCTTTCTGATTGCATTTTTTTATGAAATAAAAACCCATTAGAATTATCACTGTCCTGAATTAAAAAATGTAAATTTCATAGTGATGTGATTATTTTTACTATTTTTTCATTATTTATTAGTTAAAAGTGGTACCTAAACGTAAAATAGCGAGGTTCACTAAAACTTTAATAACTTTTTTCTTTTTAGGTTTTTTAGAAAATAAATTATATGACATCAATCTAGATACAATTCTCTTGAAGATAAAAAAAAAATGAAAAAATATGAAATTCTCATCAAATTATGGTAGTCGTACAATAGAGGTTTTAAAAATGTGTTTTATAGTCAATTAAAAATTAATAAAAAAATATATTCAATAAAAAAATAAGGAAAAATATGCTCATCAATATTTGGTGTCTTAGGTATATTTCTCTAGAAGTATTTTTGAAAATTCATTTATTTAAGTCAAAATATGGTGGTCGTACATGACTATGGTATGGTCCTAAAACAGGTATTTTGAAAACATGGTTTTTAAACATTCCTACTAAAAAGTAATTTATACCATGTGAGTATTTAAATAAATTACATATTTGAAAAGTAGACTCCAAGAACTAAATTTTCTATTACTAAATTTTGTTTACATTCAATCTCTAAGTGCCTCAAATTTAGACATCAATTGACAAGAAATTTGAAAAAAGGGAAAACACTTCCACTTTTTGCCCAAAAGTGGGACTCAACTTCTTGCAGGCACCCTTTAATTTTGATATTTTGTGACTGAGTCTTCATAAGGGGTATGGTTTCTTGAAGTCCATACAAAGTGTATTTCTATCTCCCTTCTATGAAATTGATAATGTGATGGTTCATATCTTGTTTGAAGGGTTTGATGTGCTTCATCCAAGGGAGCCTAGTATGAGGTTTGACTTCCTAGCTCCAATATGTGGAATTGAGACGTATATGAGTCTTCTCCAAGTTGTAATGGGAGTGGCAATGTTTGAGTATTGCAGCACATATTTCTTCCATTTGCCAATTTAATCCTGATGGAGTCACAAGGAATTGTAGCTAAGTTATGCTTTAGGATCCAGGAGTTGTTAATGAAGTTGTGTGAGGAGCCACTATCTAGGAGTGTCTTAATTTTCCTTCCTTCTAAATAACCTTGAATTTGGAAAGTGTTTGAGGTAGATCCTTCAACTTGTTTAAAGTAACTTCTTTAGCTGAGCCCCCCTCATCTATTTGCTAGAGGGTAGCTTGGTTTTCAACTTCTTCCTCAATGTGGAAGAAGGGGTTGTCATATACTGTGTGATCTTTGAGCTCGTATAGTCAGTTTTGAGTCACTTCTAATTCTTTTCTCTTCTGGTTTCTTGATTATGTATGATGATTTTGTTTCGACAAGGTGGGGAAGATGCTTCATCTGAAATGGATTTGTATCCACATCCTCTCTTGGATGTCTCTTTCTCTTTATCAAAATGGTATATAGGTATGTCCTTGTATCCTGTGAGCTGCTTCCCTTGGATACGAAAGTTGGGATTTGTCGAGTATAAGTTTCTTTGGGTTGATACTTTGTTCCATTGTCCCTTCTGAAGTCGGTGTTCTTTTTAGAGCATGATCCATGAGAGGAAGTAGAATCTTTGTAGAAATGTCTTTTATTGCTGCTCTCTTCTTGTCGAGGTAGTAACTTTGTGTGGTGGGGTGTTTTTTTTGGTCCATACTTCATCCTTAATTCAAAATATTCTTTGAGTGTTAACTCTTCTTTTAGATTCCTATTTCCCTAATCTCCTCTTATTTGTTCTTGTAGGACTAGAAAATCCGTGGGTTCGAAATTGGTAAATGAAGGAATGCTGGTCTAGGATTTCTATCTTTTGAGTAGGATGAATAGTTGGTAAAGGTTGGAAGGTAAGGTCAAGAATCCTTGTTGGATTGGGGGTATCTATTGTTATAGGTTTTAAAGAGTTTTGAGTAAGTTCTTTTATGAGTTGTTCAATTTGATGGAATTATGGAAAGGTGTGTACTAAGAGGGGAGGGGTGAATCAATACCCTTAAAAAAATTCAAACTAAATCCTTGTAAACATGAATATCAGTAACTGACTATATCATTTTCATTCAACATACATCCAAAACATAACTAAAATGTAAATGCATGTAATCTAATCAATAAAGCATTCATGAAACTTCATGCACACAATACATGTATTTTGGTATCGTAGAAACCCTTGTTAGAAGGTAAAAACTACGGTGGGGATGACACCCACAAAGTTTCACTATTGCAGTAACAAAGTAGGGTACAAATATTTTGATCACTTCTAGTGATCTCACCCTATTAGGAGTAACAATGAGATCAACTATATCTACCTGGTTAGAGGATTTTAGCAACACAATTAAGTGTGCACTCAGTTAAGAGATTTATAAAAGAACTATTAAGTCCACTCTGTTAAAAGATTTAAGGTCTACTACAATGTTTAAAAAGTAATAGTAAGATTGCTCTGTAAATAGAAACCTATCTTACCTGATATCAGATCTGTTATGTACTTATATGTTATCACCTTAATGTGATTGATCTCTTCTCTGAATTCTGCTCAGTAGCCTTATGTTTCTGATAAACTGTATGCTTTGTCAATCATAACCCTATCTGATCTTCAAATGTCTTCCAATGGTGGCTACTACATGTGTGATACATGTCAAAATGACATTTATAGAATATTTATATCAAACTAATTTGACCTAATTAGGATTTAGACACTATCTTAGAAAACCTAAGATCAACGATAGAAATGAATAACCTAGATCATCTTTACATAGGAATCATCAATAATTAAATGATTACATCCATATTAAATTTCACCTTGATCTTGGTAAACCATTTTCTAATTGGTGTAAATAGTTTTCCTTGTAGTTTGTGACATTCCAAACTGCTATGTCATTTCCTATTTCACTTGGTATACACTGCATTTATCACTTGGTAATTAACTAGTTCTTGATTCATATGAATGCTCAGTGATTACTATGCTTGGTACTCGGTGATCATTTGGCTTGGTAAGAGTGCTCAGTCAAAACTATATTTAGTTAACATAGTGATCTGCCTTGTGTTCTTCTCAGTGTCTAGGCTCTGTGTATTGACCGACTATCCTGTCTTGTCTCCTTTACCAACTGTATGAATGAATGATACTAATTTGACAACCATTAATGCTCTTAAGGAGTAACATTCTCCCCTTTTGGCATTAGTATCAAAAATTTTATGTGTATGTGTATCAACTACAAAATTAGAACTTAAACAAAAAAAATGTGAATCTATGTGAACTCCCCCTTTGTACATGCTATCAGTGTGAAGTACATGCAAGAATATATACATATATTTTCCCCCTTTTTCGAAATTAATGCCAAAAGATGTACTTACAACTTGTCAAATATGTTCTAATGGGTTTTCTACAAAGTAGCCAAGAGGTTTTCCCATTCCTCTTTGAGATTATCAAGAGCAATATGTTCTAATCTAACTTGTGCATGCATATAAAAAATGTTCTCTATAACATATATCTCATGGGTGGAAACTAACTCTTTTGTCTTATTCACACGCTTTTGCATCACTTTTAGGTGTGGAAGTAACTTTGCATGTAGCTCGGTTACTCGGTCTCTAATTTTATCTTCTTCCTTCCTGAGTTCTAGTCTTAACCGCTCGATTTGTTGAACTCTAGCATAATGCTCAAAAAATGCATTTAGCTCGGTTAAAGACTATTTGTACTATTCTTTATATCTTCATCTATTAATTTATGTATCTTTTCACTAAGCTCGGTAGTGAAATGGTCTATAGTGCATAACTTGTGCAAAATTTTAATAACTTGTTGAATAATAACATTGAGCTCAGTTATTACCTCAGATAACTTCACTTTATTAACTACCACTTCCTAGTTTATTCACTCTACTAGCTTTAGCTATATCTTGGCCTTTGGTCTTTCTTCATTTCTTTTCTCAGCATCTATGTTTTGAGAATTTATATGGCCTGTTAGAGTAGAAAGTTGATCAATGATGGGAGTTTCCTCATCAACATTGATATCGGGGACTACTTGCATCATAATTTCTCTAACATCTTCTAAGACCTATTTATGATTTATTTCTTGTCTTAGTTTCTCTTTTGAAACCTTCCTTGTGAAAATTCTCCATACCTTCTTAGTGCTTCTAGGTCTAGGGTTCTTGGGTCACATGTGGAAATTTCAATGATTTCATCCAAAGTGACTGGACCCTTACCATGTTTCTTCTTTTTCTTCTTTTATTGAGTGCTAGATGTGGGAGTTTCCCATATGATACTAGAGCTTTAGTCTCTAGATTAGACTTTTCTTTCTCAATTGACACACTTCCTTATCCTTCCCTTTAACTGTTGCCTCAATTTGATTTCCTTGGGCTTCTTGCCTTGTGTCAGTTGTAGATGTATCTACATTTGTTTTAGTTTTAGGTTCTTTATTTTTTGCCTCTTTGCTTTTAGGCTCATTTGTTTCCTTTGGTTTTTCTTCAACTTGTCCTTTGGTGGTGTCCTTCTATTGCTCAGGTGCATGTTCCTTAGGTTTCCCTTGAGTGGCAATATCAATTGCTTGTACCAATGTCAGAAAATTACTCGGTATGTTTACTTATGCTGTCTCAATAGGTTGGTCTTCTTCAGTATTTTTTATAGCCATAATGATATCTTCATCAACCTTAGCTTCATCATCAGGATCTCCATTGGTAATATCTTCTATTGTGACTTCATTAGTCCTAGTTTTTACTAATTGCTCGAGAGTATCTTGTTTGTCCTCTTCAAAATGTCCTGCCGGATAAAAGTCCTCGACATAAGTATCATCTTGTATTTCAGTATCTGATATATGAATTGGCTCTTTTGTATCTATGTCAGCATCATCTGAATGTACCCCTTTTCCTTTACCTTTGACCTTCTTCTCAAGGATTATAGCTAATGCGGTTTTGTTTGATTCTACCTTAGAACACTAATACATTTGAGGCCATTTTCCGATGGCTATCTGTTAGTTTTGCAATGCCTATTTGTCGGCATTTCGATAGATATGTCCATCAGTGTTTTTGTGTTGCAAATTGTGATAGGAGTGATAATCATTGCAATTCCAACATCCTTTACTATCGGAACTTGCCTCATTAATAGGAACTTCAATATGGGATTTACTACAGTATATCTATCAAAATTCCAACAAGTATATGTTGGAAATTCTATTGGATTTATGATAGTTATTCAATGAATCTTTGACAGGTTGACCCATCGGAGACATAGCATTCCCATCACCAACATCTGTCAGATGAGAGACGGATAGGAAGAAACTTCCTACAGGAAAATTTATTAGACATATAGCACTGTTGTCAAAATAACTATATGTGACATTGAAAAAGTGACGATTACCCACACTAAAGATAACAGAGCTCAAGAGACCATCATAGTTGGTCTCCATCTTTGGTCCATGTACTAAAAAAATGTTTTACATTTTGTTAGCTCATCAAATGCAGTGATTTGAAAGAATTTAATAGAATATTTTCATGATAATGTATATTATTTAAGTTGATGCTGAATGAATTTATCAACTCCGCACACTTGTAAACTACAAGCACAGCCATAAAGAAGCATCTCCTCCCATGGCCTACATTACTCAAGCCATGGGAGGGGGTGCTTCTTTATGGCTGTGCTCGATGTTTACAAGTGTGCAAAGTAGATAAATTTATTCAGCATCAAACTAAAATAATGTACATTATCATGAAAATATTCTATTAAATTCTTTCAAATCACCGCATTTGATGAGCTAACGAAAGGTAAAACATTTTGTCAATACATAGACCAAAGATAGAGACCAACTATGATGGTCTCTTGAGCTCTGATATCTTTAGTCCTAGCTACTGGGTAAGGCCTAGAAGACTTATACATGTCAATCGTCGAGAATAATCACCACCTTGCCTTTATGTACAGTGCACAGTATCCAATATAAGAGAAGACAAAAAATATGAATGGATAAAAGAAATGAAAGATACAACAATATTATATTGTTGTTTACCTTCTCATAATTAATCACAGTCTTGCAAAAGTAATTTTATACGATCACTAGCACATTTCGTGCATGGATGAGAAACAGTATCCAAAGTTTCTAGATTCTGAGAAGAGGTATGAGTGGAGGCCAAAAAAGGGATATCCGTAAAGGTTTTATAGATGTAGGTTACTGAATCATCATCTCTGCACTGGTACTCAATATGGAGACCCTCTCTACCAAATCTCCACATCTAGCAAATCTCCACAAAAATCCCTTCTGGCCTCCACTGCATATACATCTTCTCAATATCTAAAAACTCTCCATTGATTCCCATCATTTTTACAGCATCTCTATGGATTGAGACCTTAAATTTTTGAGCTTCTCTTTATTGTGAGAATAGTTTAACTTTCTCTACTTAACAGGGCCAACCACGTGAAGGTGGAAGCTCATTTGGCCCCTCCTAGGAGCCTCTTATGACCTTTTACAACACTTTAAGACCTCTAAGATGTATTCTTAGGGATTCTAAAGGGTCATAAGGGGTCTTGGGACACAACAGTTGAGAAACATAAATGTAGACATCATGGTCACAATTGTTTGGAGACAACATAATTGAGTGGTATACCTAGATGATGCTTTGGCATCGTCTAGGTATACCACTCAATTATGTTGTCTCCAAAAAATTGTGACCATGATGCCTACATTTATATTTCTTAGCTGTTGTGATATCTACATTTATGTTTCTTAGCTGTTGTGTTTATGTGCATGTTTTTTATGTGTTTGGGAAGACATATTTCTAGCCTGGGCATGGATCCTTCAATAATTAGCTTCATAATAATGAAGTAGATGACAGATGAGCAATTAGCTTCCCAAGAAAAATCTCATTAACGAACTATGTGTACCCCAATTCTTGTGTCCTCTGTGTGTACCCAAAGGATCTATTTGAAACAACAAGGGTAAGGATTAAAGAAACTTCTTTAAGCCTTACCCTCATTGTTTCAAATAGATCCTTTGGGTACACATAGAGGACACATGAATTGGGGTACACATAGTTCATTTATGAGATTTTTCTTAAGAAGATAATTGTTTAGCTCTCATATGCTTCATTTATTATCAAGCTAATTATTGAAGGATCCAAGCCCAGGCTAGAAAGATGTCTTCCCATTCTGTTTAAGCCATATTCCTTGTTCTTGTCAAACTTCCTTGGTACAGCAGACATGTTCTTTGCAGTACTCTTCTTCAATATGTGTTTGATGATAAGCATCTTCTTCTTCTTCCTAATTGTAGCTAGAGATTCCTTTTCATCAGGATTCAACTCCACTTCCCCCATCTCATCATCCTTGTCACCCTCAGCTACCATCTTAAGCCCTTCTTCCCTCTTCAGCTCTTCAAGCCTCTGCAAGATATCAGGAATATCATCTTCTTTCCACTCTTCATTTGCCAAAATATACCGCTTCTTCAAGATTGTAGAGTAAACTCCAGCCCCACCATTTTCATTCTCATTATCATTCTCTAGCTTCATGGCAACATGAATCCTATTGAGACAACTACTGATCTTCTTCAACCCTTTTCTTCAACAACCTTTGCATGTCGCATTCTTCACCACAATCACCCCTTATTCCTTCAAAGCACTCATAGAGAGTAGTGCGCCATCATCCCCCACCCCCTCCTGATTCCCAAAGAACCCACCCATATTTTTTCCAACCTCAGATCTCATCTCTGCAACCAATTTTGCATCCTCCTCTGAAAGTGTCTCTAGTGGTTGCAAATCAATCTTATTAAAAACTACAATAAGAGGCTTATTAGAAAATAGAGGTTTTATGTTGTCAAATAGAGCTTCTTGTTGCACAATACAATTAAGTAAAAAACATCAAGGAAAAAAAAAATAGCCGCCTTCAAATGAGCCAAGGCAATAATACTAAGCATCTTGATGGTGTTCCTGTCCTCCAAGGGGTGGTCCAAAATACCAGGGGTATCAATAACCTGATACCTCAAGTACTTATAATCAGTATGCCCAACAAATAGAGACTTAGTAGTAAAATCATAAGGTTGCACATCCACATCCACCCTAGTAATCATATTAATAAAATAACTCTTGCCAACATTAGGGTACCCACAGATCAAAATAGTCCTGGTATTTCAACATAGTGTAAAGATTGAACTAGGTTGGGTTATTACATTTCCTTCTCACTTTGTATTGACTAAAGTTAAGTCTGATACATTTTTTATTTGGAAGTTTGTGATATTAAATTGTTATCATGGTTATTTGAGTAAACCTTTATGAATGATCTCAATACAATGCTCTCTTGTTTAAACTAAACCATTCATATAACAAATACAAGACATTGCAAATTGACTTCAGAAAATAACTTCAGTCAGAGTGTTTAGAAAATACATTCAGATCAACCTTAGGATATTACAAGGTATAAATCCAATTGGTGTCTCTTTGGTTGGTTACAATGTTTTCCTATCATTCATGGTGGAAGATGTGAAGGAGAATTTTTTAACTTCATGCAATATGCAAGGTACCACAGTCCATGGAGACATTATTGTTGAAAACTTAAACATGATTCTGATTTTCTAAGTTTGACCAATAGTTCTTTGTCATCATAAGTGCCTTGTAGTGAGGACATTCAAGAGAGGTTTGATGAGTATTTAGATTTCTCAAAGACTGATTTTGAATCAGCAATTGGTGAAGAACATGAAGTTGATATGGATAGGGATTCATTTGACACATCTACTACTCTTCTCAATTGATAAGACTATGAGGAAAATCTAAATTTAGTGGTGTGTGGTGAATCTAAAGATGGAAGGAAAGAAAAGTCCTAAGTTTTGAATTTGGATAGTAGAGGCTCCTTTCCTCATTCTCACAAGTCTACAGATTTGTCACATGGATTAATCAGTAAACAATAGGCATCTAGCATTGGCATTCAAGATATAAAGGTTGGTCCTAACCATTGCACAAAAAAGGTGCTTGTATCCATTTAAAATTTGTCACCAAGGTATGACCATAATTCTGAGTTCATAGCAGTGACATAACTCCACTACCTCAAGATATGACAACCTTTAATGGTCAAGACAAGAACAATGATTTACATCCTATATTTGAGGGTACACATGGTGCAAGCATGGGACATGATGTGAATGATACAACTCATCATAATTAATAAAAGAACTCTTTCTAACATTAGGCTACACACAAATCAAAATAGTCCTGGTATTTGGGTCAATAGAAAGCAACCTTTCCATATGCTACCTCACCTGTTTGAGGTAAGCCAAACTCAATCCAATTCTCTTAACAATGGTACACATGCATCCAAGTGCAGAAACCTTCAAAGATTTGCAGCGGTAAAGAGAATCCCCATATTTTATTAGCCTAACATAGTCTTTGGCCACTTTGGCAATGAGAACCTCAAAATAGAGAAAGGAAACTTAGTAAAACTAGTCTATGCAGTTGTTTGTGAGGGTACAATCATGATAAGTGCCTCTCAAACCTCTCCAAACATGTAAGATTATCTTTAAATACTTTATTGATCTCTTATAAACATTAACTAAATCAACCCTACATTTGAATCCACACACAATAACCCAAAATGAAGGTTTTTGTATCCTCTGATGAATCTGAGTCACTGGTAATGCATGGACAGTCAAACCACTAGTCTCCAAAGCATTCAATAAGTGAATATGAATGTTTGAAAACTATTCCTTATTGCATAGTGGAAAGGAAAAACCAAAACAAGACTTTAACACCTTTAAGATCACTAATTTCAATTGGAAAGCTTTAACTCGCTTCAAACTCACAATACATTGCATGTGTAGTAAAAAACTCATGAGATTATAAAGAAGGCCTCGCTCTTAATCAACCAAATCTTCCTTGTACCCCACAAAAAACTGTGTGATAACTATGTCTCCTCCAACCTTAATTATTTAAGAATTCATCATATCGAATAAAGTATGTCTAACAATGAAGATTTGTCTGACAAATAGCAGGTCTTCTTTAGTATCTTAAGTAACATGCTAAACTGATAAAGGTGTTATCTGCATTTAATTTCACAATTACTAATAGATTAAGCATATTATTACTATGCTTAATGTTCCATTTAAATGCATTTAACACAAAAAACAAATTTACAAAACTAAACCAATGACATGTTTACAACAAAGGTGTAATTGGTTATCTCCATTATTTGATGTTATTGGTGCTTGTTCTCAAGGATATCAATTCACTATTTTGAAATGTTGACTGTGGTTATCAAATGGAAAAAAGGGAAAAAAAAAATTAACACAAATTTTTTTTTACAAAACTGAACCAATGGAATGTTTACAAAAAAGAAATAGAATGATAATAATATGCTAAAAATTCTATTCTTTTTAATACACGCCAAAGGACCAGTCCTAACAATTCTTAAACATACTTTATCTAATATGATGAATTCTTAAACAATTAAGGTTGGAGTAGATATAGTTATCACACAATTTTTTGTGTGGTACAAGGAAGATTTGGGTAGGTCAAATCTTCCTTCATGCTAGCAATCTATAGAATTAGACCTTTATTAACAATTCATCATATCAAATAAAGTATGTTTAAGAATTGTCTAGACTGGTCCTTTGGTGTGTATTAAACAGAATAGAATTTTCAACATATTATAATCATTCTATTTCTTTGTTGTAAACATGCCATTGGTTTAGTTTTAATCTACTAGTGTCGTGCCCTAGCCCATGTGTTATCTCCATTATTTGATGTTATTGGTGCTTGTGTTCAAGGATATTGATTCACTATTTTGAAATGTTGACTGTGGTTATCAAATGGAAAAAATAGAAGAAAAAAAAATTAACATGAATTTTTTTTTTTTACTGTGGTTATCACATAGTTTTTTGTGTGGTACAAGGAAGATTTGGTTGATTAAGAGTGAGGCCTTCTTTAGAATCTCATGATTTTTGTACTACACATGCAACGTATTGTGAGTTTGAAGAGATTCTGTTACATTCTTTCCAATATGCTTAGTATCAAACAAATGGTGAGCATATTATTATCATTCTATTTCTTTGTTGTAAACATGCCATTGGTTCAGTTTTGTAATATTTTTTTTGTGTTAAATGCATTTTTCCAAACCAATTGTTAAACAAGAAAGCAGTAGTAGTGAGGAGGAGTCTTCTTCTGAGGAGATTGATGAAGATCGTGCACCTCAAAAACCAATTCATAAGGTACCAATCATGTTTTCTATTCACTTATATTTTTGGATTGGTAAATATCCTTAGTTTCATGTCCTTTCTTTTGATTACTATGGATGAGATATATATATCTTACCTTTAACATTTAACCTCTTTACATTTTAGAACATGTAGTGTGTTTTCTAAGGATTTTACCAAATCAACTTTTAACATGAACTGAAAACACCAAACTAAATTATGTTTTTCTTCTCATCTTCACTACCAAAATAATCACCCCTTTAATCTAACTACACTCATGAGATTCTAAAGAAGGCCTCACTCTTAATCAGCCAAATTTTCCTTGTACCACACAAAAAAATTTATGATAACTATGTCTACTCCAACCTACCGAGCACAATACAAATCGAGCCTGTTGACACTAATGCATTTCTTTGTTAACCGAGAAAGAAGAAAAGAGACAAATGATTAGTTTAGTCAATAGAGATTGATGAGATGTAAAGTGTATGAGTTCGAGGTTGGAGATAAAGTTTGTTACGAAGATCTACGACTAACAAAATTTGAAGATCTAAGAGATTGAAATAAAATGTGTTACTGACACATTAGCCGAGGAAGGTTTAAACGGCAAAATCTAATGGATGAGAAGAAAATGGTTTACATGTCTATTTAAGAGACTAGGGTTTCATTGTGAAACAGATGCTCAAGGATTGAATACTGCAGAGATATCATGTGAACAAGCTTCATGCATGCCTGATTAGACTGGTTAAGAAGAACCGAACTGCAAAGAATACCAAGCATCAGAAATCTATAACCGAGAGATAGTAAGTTGATATATATTGTTGAAACAGAATTGATATATTGATCAGAGGATTTGAATGGGCACAATATAGGTCTGAACATCTGCAATAGAAGTTGTATTGTAATCAGATCACCTACTATTATATTTTAACCATTGTAAATAGATAAATCTCTTAATAGAGTGGACTAGAAAGTCTTGTAATGTCATTCATAGAATGTACATTTGTTATCCTGTCAACCCCATAGTGAATGCTAGTTGGACGATAATGGTTGGTCTTAAATCCTCTAACAAGGTCACACCTTACAATGTTTTTTGTAACCTTTAATAGGGTTGGGTCTTCACCGACCTCACTTTAGAAGAGTGAACAATTTTTGGGTTGCTAGTCCCAGATGGTTTTTTCCTTTATAGGGTTTCCACGTTAAATCTTTTGTGTTATGTGTTGACTGTGATGATTGTTTGTTATCATAATTTACATGTTGCATATTTGATTTGATCGGTGAATATACTAAGTTGTTAATTGGTAAACGGTAAAAGCACAGACATATTAGTATTTTATGTTACCGAGCTGCAGAAGTTTAAGTAAATTGTTTTTGGATATACATTTTGTATTTGGGACTGTGGATAATTGATTCACCCCCCTCTCAGTTATTCTAACAATTGGTATCAGAGCTTGTGTGGTTGCTTGGAATAAAGTTTGAAGGACTTCAGCACAAAGATCACAAAATGTATAAGAGGGAAGTGCCAAATCTAAACAAGGATAACTTCACAATATGGAAAAGCCGAATGAAACTACATATATCTAGAACTAGGAATTATGTCCTCACTCTATTAGAGAATGGCTACATTGCACCACCCACTAGACACTTGACTCTTGATCAAAAAAGAGATAGGCATGAGCATAATATTACTATGATGGAGATTGATGCTGCCCTATCAGATGCTGAATTTGAAGATATCAAGGTTGTACCACTGCTAAGGATATGTGGGATAAACTTTCTTAAGTTTACAGTGGTGATGCACATGTCAAGAGAGCCAGAGCTAAAATTTTAAGAGGAAGATTTGATGACATGAAGATGAAAGAAGGTGAAAACATAGTGCAGTATACAAACACAATAAAAGAAGTTGTTAATGCTACAAGAGGATCTAATGGTGTTATTGAAGAAGAAACAATAGTAAGAAAAATTCTTGGAACCTTATTACCGGTTTATGCAATCAGAATATTTGCAATCCATGAAATGAGATCTACACTTGGTAATACTCTCACACTTGACAATCTGATTGGTAAGCTAACTACATTTAAGCTTAATAACTATGATAATAGTGTTGTACTGATTGTTGAATCTGCTTTCATGACTTCTCTAAAGATTGGTAAGTCTAGTAGTAGACATGATGATAATGATAGCAATACTGATAATGAGCTTGATGAACTTGAAGCTCTTATGGCTAGAAGATTACCTAAAGGTAAAGGTAGCTATAAGGGTAAGTTGCCTTTAGCATGTTTTAACTGCAAAGAAGTTGGTCATATTACTGCTAGATGTCCAAATAGGAAGGAAGATGATAGAAACAAAGACCGATCTAGTGAGGAAGCTATGGGAGAAGAAACAACAAAATTTACCGACACTACAATAGAGACAACCGAGACAACAATGATAAAGGTAAGAAGGCTTGTTATTGTTAGAAATAAGGAATACTGAGAGGGGGGGGTGAATTAGTATTCTAAAAAATTTATCTTTTGCTTAATTATGGATATAACAAATTATCTTTACACATGCATAACATAAGAAGCTAAACAACATGCATAGCAATAAAACTAAAGAACTCATAACACATGATTTGTTCTCGAGGAAACCCTGGCCAAGGGAAAACCCTGGTGGGGATGGTACCCACAAAGATTCACTAATCAAAAGTATCATGTTAAGGATGTTGACCCTATTAGGATCCTATTACAAGCATAGTGTATCAGTCCTGATTAAGGGACTATAGGCCTTGTTAGAAGCCTACCCTGTTAGGAGTTGGTAGTACAAAATGTGATTACCAGCTGAGCCCACTACCCAAACAAGTAATGTAAAATATACATTGATTAAAAAAAGAGGTCAAGGTACATAACCTTATACTACTTGCATCAACATCTCTTCACTACTCTTTCACTATCGCTATATATATACATCATAGATCTCGCATATTACATCCATCTTATATTTTACAATTACATTTATGCAAGTTATTAAGGCTAATAACTTTACTTGGTTGGCTACCATATTAAAAAATAACTTTATCCAAGGGTAAACATCTAGGATGTCATCCCTTTATATTGTTAAGACATTATTTTGATAAACAAAATAATCCCTTAACTCTTTACCAATTCTGCCTTCATATTTTGTCCTGTCGCCTTCACACTGTCTTCAGAAAAATTGTCATAACTCCTTCCGTACATGTCGTAATGACTTGGGCTTTGAGATGGGTCATCATTAGTCACCATAGAGTCTATGTTCAAGTGCACAAGTATTGAACTTACTCCAGTTAATGTCGCAAACAAAAACTATGTCCAGGTGCACTAGTGAAAATACTATCTCACACTTAGACAAATTTGCAATGCACTCTGTTATACTTGCTCTCTGACTTGTGTGATCTTCATGTGGATAATATGTTTCCATAATGAAAACATCTATGTAATCAACTCAGCCAGATTGCCAACAATCTCCCCCTTTGTCATTGGTGGCAACATATGAGAAAATTGGCTAAGTGTGCAACTCCAAAATCTCAAAATTATCAAAATTGTGGCCATAGTATAACATATATATACTATCCTTATAAATCCTCAAAAAATCTTATCTCTAATACAATACTCCCCCTAAGAGTATCAATCCTTATCATATACTATCAATTTTCTGCTAAATATCTCTCCCCCTTTGACAACAATGACAAAATAAAGGTAGGGAGGGCTACAAAAATGTATCTCTAAAAGATTATACCTTAATCCATTATTGCAAAGCCAGTAGGCTTGCAACATAATCTGCAAAATCAATCTTCATAGCTTCTATCTCCTTCTCCCGTGATTTATTAATGGAATCTACCACATTGAGTAGTGTGCTCAGTCCATAAGATGATATTTGACATGCTTGGAGGATCTCAAAGTTAAACTTCTAAAAAGATATCTTAGCTGTAAGACATTCTTCCAACTACTCTTCAATAATGCTTAACTTCATAGAAATATGCTCTCACAAAAGAATTAGTCTTCTCATTTTTCTATCTCTCTCATCCTGTAAAACTTTGATTTCATCATAAAGCTTCTGAACTTTCTTCTCAACATCACATACCTTCACATTAGGGCTAGAAAGAAGGTTAGATCCATTCTGAATTTCTGCTTCCTTCAACTTGATCTTCTGATCTTCTTCTTCTGTCAAGGTCTCTGGTTTTGTACACTATATGTACAAAGATTTTCCTATTCCCAAATTCTTCCTCAAGTCCTTGATACAGATATCAAGATTGTTGATATCATTTCTGATATTCTGGCTGATGTTCAAAAGGATTCCAACCTCATAGTCTGCCTATGCTTTTATCTTTGCAATCTTAGATAAGTTAGTGAACTCATCATCAAAAGTGCTCATCACTTTCTTTGCTTTCTCCAGAGGGTCTACTTCTATAATCTGTGTAGTTACAACACCTTGTAACTTTTCAGTAAGGACCTTTAGACATCCTTCTAGACTTTTAACTTTCTTATTCTTCCTAATGATTTTGTTCAAAGATGTGATCAATTCCATCTGATCATCATCATCTACTTCTTTTCCCAAATCCTCAAACAAAGATCCAATATGCTTCTTCTTTCTAGTCTCAAGAGTAAGACTGATTCCTACTTTGGAGGGTACAGGTGCTTGTACTTCTGTCACTTTAGATTCTTCAACAATAGATTCGGTTTTCTCTACTTCTACAGTTCTATCCAGTTCATCAAGAGCCAAATTGTCAACAATGTTCTCCAAATTTTTGAATACATTATCATTAGTATCCAAAGTAATCTTTGTACCTTCAACATTCATAGATTCTTCTTCAATGTTTATAGTTGGTGGAGAGGGAATATCCTCTTGTTCTACTTCTTCTTCTTTCTCTACTACAACTGATGGCTCTCCAACAATTTCTGCCATAACTTTAACTATTGCTTGTTCTGTCTTTGTATTCACTTCTTCATATTGTCCTGCCATGATCTGAATGGTTTTCCTTTTAGTCCTTAAATGGGTGCTAAGGGGATTCAAAATAATTTCAATATGTTCATCATCTCTCACATCACATAGTTTCTTCACAAGATTCTCTCTGATAGATTTTTCTTCCTCTTGTGCTCTCTTCTTCCTGTTAAAAAGTTTCTTGAATAAGTCATCAGGTATCTTACCCTGAATAGTGTCAATCTCTCTGAGTAGTCATAGAGGTCATAGTATTTATTCATCTTAGTAAAGTCTCCATCTTTTATAATATCTTCATTCACTCTCTCAACTCTAGGTTTCCATGCTTTCTTCTTCACAGTAGTGTCATCATCTTTAATTTTTGCAACTTTCCTAGGAACTGGTGGCACCAAAGTTTTCTACCTCTTACCAGGTCCAGTAGCAATTTCTTTTACTCTCTTGCTAGGTGTGGAGGAAGAGGATCTAGTAGGTTTCCTTGCTTCTTGTTCCTGCTCAAGTTCATCTACTTTCACTTTGACTTGTGTAGCTTCCTGTTGTACTACACTGGATGACAAGAGAGGTATAGAAAAAATCTCTTTCTGTCCAATATCTTTGATCGGTGTTGCTATGTGCTTTGCCACTAAGAATTCTTTCTCTATCATTCCCAAATCTTTCAGTATTCTCTTAATAGTGCTCTCAACTCTTTTCTTAGACTGCTTCTCCTCAAGTATAGCCTTTGTAGAGTTGAAATTTTCTTCAAAAGTTCTAAATATGTTACTGTAAGTTTCAACCTTGCACTTAAGTAGCCTATTCACATATTCTTTTGTCTCAATTTCAGATATTTCATAGCCAAGATGGTCTATGAACTCAATTCTAGGTTCTACTGCTTCAATGTAGGTAAAGTTAGTATCAACCATAAAACATACTTCATTTTTTGTATTTCTCCACAAGAGACTGTGGGATCCTTGATCTGCTAGTTACCAAGTTCTGAAAAGTCTTCATCACCAACATAACACTCTCATTTACTTTGTCAATAACATGTCTTATATACACTTTATTGATCCTTTCCATTGTATTTTGTCCATCATTTGAGTCACTTGCAATGGTGTAAGGAAATCTTCTTAATAAGTGAAAAAACATTTAAGTGATCAAAGATGAAAATCTAAATTGTGCCTACTTTGCCTTCTTAATCTTCTCCAAGTTCTCAAACAATTGAATTCTTATAATTTCACACATATCAACTGGCACTTTGTCAACACACATCAATTAAGCTATGTGTACCATTCCAGCTACCATGTCATCCTCTCTTGAATTTGAAAAAAACATAATTATTAGGATCTTGCATAAGTATCTAACATCATGTTGTTGGATCTTACTAATTACAATTCCTCTGCCATTATAGGATGAACCTGTGTTATCAATGACTATTTTTCTCATGTTCTTCTCATTTAAAGGAATAGCTCTAGATTTAGAAAGTCATGTGGCTTCATGAATCAAATCAGCTATAATGTCTATTACTCTATCTTCTAGCCAAAGCTTCCCATTATGAATTCTGCTAAGGATTATCTTAGTGCATTCTTCATTATCAAACTCATACTGCAATGCATACTTAACAATCTCATTGTCTTTCAGATGATCATATCCTTCTTTTAATGTCATGTCCTGGTTGTAAATCTTCTGATACTCATTGGTAAAATCACTATCACTGATGGTTTCTAACTTGCATCCAAGATAACTTCTTACATTCTCTAAATGAAAAACTCCATCTGGTACAGATGATAAAGCTAAACTAGGGTCTTCTTCCAAGGGTTCTACTAGTTCCCTCTTCATTCTAGGTCTATTCTTGTCTCTGATATTGTGTATTAATGAAACATCCATGATTACTTCAAATTCCTTTTACTGATTCAAAGATTTGCCAAGTAAAATACCTTAATATCATGATTTTAGGTCTTGCGAAGATTCGGTGCTGAAATCCTTCACCAAATCATTGCCAAATGCTTCCAATCACTGCTCTTTGATCTCCTTAACACTTGTATTTCCTTTGATGATCAAATAACACTGATCATAACCTTTTATTACTTCAATCTCACTTAGGTCTGACATCGCATTCAATTATTTTGCCACTTCTTTCCAAAAAGTTGTTTCTGCTAACCTCCAAAACTTAAAACATCTTGCGATCTCACAAAACATAATATTTTTCTTTGTGCTCTTAACCATAGCATTATAACATCATAAACTACCTTTCATTAACTACGCAAGACTCAATTCATCATAAATCTACTTCTACACTAATCTAAGTTCCTAATCTACTGCAATTTTCATAAATTAAGTGCTTTGAGATAGGTCAAGTAAGGATTCATTCTTACCACTTGATACTTCACCTTTCTAATTACCTTCAATGTTGAGTATGTCTCCTTGATCTATGCCTTTAACAAACTTCACTTCATTTGTATTGCTACAACAACCTCTCTATCTGTTTCTTGTATCTTCATTTCTTCTTTCATGATTTCTAGGGTTAGGCTTAGGATGAAAAACTCCATTGTTCATTCTACAAAACCTTGTTGTATGTCCAATCTTGTTGCATATATAACAAATTATTCCATTGTTTCCATATCTTGGTCTAGGTGGATTAATTTGTGATCTACAATTTCTAGCAATGTGTCCAACCTTGTTGCATCTATAACATGTTACTCCATTTCTTCTGTTCATATCTTCAGTAGGTTTCTTATCTGCATTGTTAGTATTCCTAAACATTCTACTATTATTGTTATTCTCAATAAGCTTAGATTTTCTACATTCAATACCTCTATGTCCAAAACCATGACAATTATAACAATAACCATTAAGAGGTTTAAATTGCTTACCTGTGAAATCTCTCTTCATATGACCAATAGTATTACAAGAAAAACATCTATCTTTGAATTCTCTTTGCATACCTTTGGGTGATTCCTCTTCATTCGATGATTCTTCTTCTTTAGGTGTATCTTCAGATTTGTTGATCTCATCAGGCTTCTTCTCATCTATTCTTTCAGATACTTTTAGATCTGGTTCCTTGCTTTCATCATTTTCTTTAAGAGTGTTAAATCCAAGACCAGTCTTATCATAGAATGGTTTCTGAAAAGATGCTTGTTCATCAATCTTCTCACTAGTTGAATATAGTCTTTCAAGTTGTTTCTTGGTTTGAGTCAGTTCACCTTTCACAATTTTGTTGTATTTTTCAAGTTCAGCATACAAATTGACTTTCTCAAGTTTAGATGTTACATTTCCAAGTTTAGATTTTATTCCTTCATTTCCAGTCTTTAGACTTTCATTCTCAGATTTCAAATTCACTTCATTCTTTCCATTTCCATCTTTCAAACTAAGCTTCAAATTTGCTATCTTCAATTCATGCTTAAGGATCTCATTTTATTTTTATAAATTTTCATCACAATCTTCAATAAGAACTTCAGATTCCTTTTCAGATCTTAGATCTTCCAACTTGTTTTTCAATTTCTCAATGAGGTTTTTAGCATCATCATATTTCCCTTTTAGAGTGTCTCATTCATCAGTAAGCATATCAGTCTATTCAAGATCTTCTTCAAGATTCTTCTGTAGTTGATCCATATCCATAGAGATCTTACTCAAGCTGCTAGGCTTTCCTTGAATGATTCTTTTTCAAGTAACTAAGCCCTAATACCAATTGTTAGAAATAGGGAATACTGAGAGGGGGGGTGAATCAATATTCTACAAACTTTATATTTTGCCCAATAATGGATATAACAGATTATCTTTACACATGCATAACATAAGAAGCTAAACAACATGCATAGCAATAAAACTAAAGAACTCATAACACATGATTTGTTCTCGAGGAAACCTTGGCCAAGGGAAAACCCCAGTGGGGATGGTACCCACAAAGATCCACTAATCAAAAGTATCCTGTTAAGGATGTTGACCCTGTTAGGAGTCTATTACAAGCTTATAGTGTATTAGCCCTAATTAAGGGACTATAGGCCTTGTTAGAAGCCTCAACCCTGTTAGGAGTTGGTAGTACAAAATGTGATTACTAGCTGAGCCCATTGCCCAAACAAGTAATGTGCAATATACACTGATTACAAAAAGAGGTCAAGGTACATAACCTTATACTTCTTGCATCAATATCTCTTCACTCCTCTTTCACTATCGCTATATATATACATCATAGATCTCGCATATTACATCCATCTTTCTTACATTTTACAATTACATTTATACAATTTATTAAGGCTAATAACTTTATTTGGTCGGCTGTCATATTACAAAGTAACTTTATCCAAGGGTAAAAATCTAGGATGTCATCCCTTTATATTTTTAAGACATTATTTTGATAAACAAAATAATCCCTTAACTCTTTACCAATTCTGCCTTCATATTTTGTCCTGTCGCCTTCACATTGTCTTCAGAAAAATTGTCATAACTCCTTTCGTACATGTCATATTGACTTGCACTCTGAGATGGGTCATCATTAGTCACCATAGAGTCTATGTTCAAGTGTGCAAGCACTGAACTTACTCTAGTCAATGTCGCAAACAAAAACTATGTCGAGGTGCACTAGTAAAAATACTGTCTCACACTTAGACAAATTTGCAATGCACTCTGTCATACTTGCTCTATGACTTGTATGATCTTCATGTGGATCATATGTTTCCATAATGACAACATCTATGTAATCAACTCAGCCAAATTGCTAACAGTTATATTGCTAATGAGAATGATATTGACACTGAATTAGATGATGATGTAGAAGTAGTATTTGTTGCGATGAAGGATGATTCAAAGGAAGAAGAGAGGTATGTAGAAACAACACTGATTTCTAAAGTAAATAAAAATGATACATGGATCATAGATAGTGACTGTACACATCACATGACTGGTGAGGAAGAAAAATTTGATCATCTTGAGCAATACAATGGAGGATTTGTAAAGATGGGTAATGCTACACCTTTTATGGTTAGAGGTAAAGGATCCCTAATGATAAATGATAGAATCCAATGTGATAATGCTTATTGGGTAGAAGGACTAAACTATAATTTGCTAAGTGTGGCTCAGCTAAACAATTCTAGTCACCGAGTTGCTTTTGAGAGAAAGAAGGTAAAAATATTTGATGATGGAGGAAGACTAGTTGGAATAGGAGCACAATCGAAAGGTAATCTATTTTATCTTGATAATGATGAGAATTCTTGTTTAATGATGAAAAATGAGGATGCTTGGTTGTGGCATAAAAGGTTATGTCATGTGAATTTTAATAACATGATTAAGATCAGTAAAAAGAAAAAGGTTAGAGGTGCCTAACTTAACAAAACATGATCATGTTATGTGTCATGAATGTCAGAAAGGTAAAATGACAAAATCTAGTTTCAAAAGAAAAGATTATTCAGCAGATAAAATACTTGAGTTAGTTCACACCGACCTATGTGGTCCCATGAGAACTTAGAGTTACTATGGAGATAGATATTTCATTCTTTTTGTTGATGATTACACTAGATTAATGACTGTCATGTTCTTGAAAGAAAAATCAGAGGCATTTAAGATGTTCAAATGGTATAAAGAAAAAGTTGAGAAAGAGACTGGTAAAGAATTAAAATGTTTGAGATCTGACAGAGGTGGTGAATTTATTTATGATGAATTTACTAACTTTTTAATGAGCATGGTATAAAAAGACAGGTCTTTGCACTGAGGACACCTCAACAAAATGGAATTACTGAAAGGAGGAATAGGGTAATTATTGACTATGAAAGGAAACTCATGATAGAAAAGAATGTTTCTCAGACATACTGGAGAGAAGAAGTTGGTAGAGCTTTTTATGTTCTGAACCAAGTTCACTGATAAAGGACACAAATAAAACACCCTATGAGTTATGGTTTGGTCACAAACCCACTATAAGTTATTTCAAAATTTTTGGAAGTAAATGCTTTATTCTGAAAGATGAAAGAAATGGAAAGTTTGACTCAAAAGGTGATGAAGGGATATTTCTAGGATATTCCACTAAAAGTAAAGCATACAAGTGCCTTAACAAAGTAACTAGTAAAATGATTGAAATTGTTAATGTTCAGGTTGATGAGTTTGATGATAAGAATGCAGACGAAAGCACAAAGGAACTGGAAGATTATGGTAGATTCACTTACATTGAACAACCTGAGTACCTACCGAAGCTGCAGATAGTGACAATCGGTCAATAGGAAAATAATATCAAAGAAGAGGAAAGAGAAACCGACAACTAGGAAGGACCTACCAAGCAAGCAAATGAACCTGCATAGGATGAACAATAGAGAAGAGATCAAGTATTGGCAAGATTTGTCAGGAGACATCATCCTGGGACACAAATCATTGGAGACCAATAATCTGGCATGATGAGAAGGAGTAAAATGAGACAAGGAACATGTTTAGTTTTTTAATATGAACAGAAGAATGTAAAAGTTGCATTAGAAAATGATGAATGGGTAAATGCAATGAAAGAGGAAATAGAACAGATAGAAAAAAACAAGACATGGACTCTAGTACCTTGTGTTGGAAATTTCACTGAGCTAAGTACATAGATGTTTTCATTATGGAAACATATGATCCACATGAAGAGTGCAAAGGTCGGAAAGCAAGTATAGCAAAGCGCATTGCAAATTTGTCTAAGTGTGAGACAACATTTTCACCAGTGTACTCAAACATAGTTTTTGTTTGCAATGTTGACTGGAGTATTTTCAATGCTTGCACACTTGAACATAGAATCTATGATGTCTAATGATGATCCATCTTAGAGTGCAATTTAGTACGACATGTACGGAATTAGTTATGACAATTTTATTAAAGATAGTGTTAAGCCGACAGGATAGTTTTGAAGACAGAATTGGTAAAGAGTTAAGGGATTATTTTGTTTATCAAAATAATGTCTTAACAATATAAAGGGATGACATCCTAGATGTTAACCCTTAGATAAAGATATATGGAAGCTGACCATGTAAAGTTATTAGCCTTAATAACTTGTATATATGTAATTGTAAATTGTAAGAAGAGAGGATGTGGAATATTGTAATGATATGAAAAAGTGATATGATGCAAATGTAAGAGCAGTGAAAAGATATTGATGCAAGCAGCATAAGGTTATGTACCTTAATCCATTTTTGTAATTAGTATACATTGTACATTACTTGTTTGGGTAGTGGGCTCATCTGGTAATCAGATTTTGTATTGACAACTCCCAACACAGTTGAGGCTTCTAACAAGGCCTATAGTCCCTTAATCAGGACTGATACACTATATGCTTGTAATAGACTACTAACACGGTCAATATCCTTAACAAGATACTTTTGATTAGTGGATCTTTATGGGTACCATCCCCATCATGGTTTTCCCTTGGCCAGGGTTTCCTCGAGAACATATCATGTGTTATGAGTTCTTTAGTTTTATTGCTATGCATGTTGTTTAGCTTCTTATGTTATGCATGTGTAAAGATAATCTATTATATCCATATTTGGGCAAAAGATAAAATTTGTAGAATATTGATTCACCCCCCTCTCAGTATTCCCTATTTCTAAAAATTGGTATCAGAGCTTAGTTACCTAGAAAAGAATCATTCAAGGAAAGCCTAGCAGCTTGAGTAAGATCTATATGGATATGGATCAACTACAAAAGAATCTTGAAGAATCTCTTGAACAGATTGATATGCTTACTAATGAAAGAGACACTTTGAAAGGGAAATATGATGATGCAAAGGATCTCATTGAGAAATTGAAAAAGAAGTTGGAAGATCTTAAATCTAAAAAGGAATCTAAAATTTTTATTGAAGATTGTGATGACAATTTAGAAAAAGAAAATGTGATCCTTAAGCATGAATTGAATTTAGCAAAACTGAAATTAAGTTTGAAAGATGGAAATAGCAAGAATGAAGAAAACCTGAGATCTGAGAATGAAAATTTGAAGATTGAAAATGAAGAACTGAAATCTAAACTTGGCAATGTAACATCTGAACTCGAGAAAGTCAATTTGTAGTGTGATGAACTTGAGAAATACAACAAGATTGTGAAAGGCAAACTGACTCAATCCAAACAACAACTTGGAAGGCTATATTCAAATAGTGAGAAGATTGATGAACAAGTATCTTTTGGGAAACCATCCTATGATAAGAGTGGACTTGGATTTAACATATTCAGAACAAATGATGAGAACAAGGAACTAGATCTGAAAATATCTGAAAGTCTAGATGAGAAGAAGTCTGATGAGATCAACAAATCTGAAGACACACCTAAAGGAGAAGAACCACCTAAAGGAGAAGAACCACCTAAGGAAGAAGAATCACCCAAAGGTATGCAAAGAGAATTCAAAGTTAGATGTTTTGGTTGTAATACTATTGGTCATATGAAGAGAGATTGCACTCATAAGCAATTTAAACCTCTTAATGGTTATTGTTATAATTGTCATGGTTTTGGACATAGAGCTATTAAATGTAGAAAACCTAAAGTTATTGAAAATAATTATGGTAGTAGAATATTTAGGAATACTAATAATGCAGATAAGAGACCTACTGAAGATATGAACAGAAGAAATGGAGTAGTATGTTATAGATGCAACAAGGTTTAACACATTGCTAGAAACTACAGATCACAAATCAATCAGCAAGGACCAAGATATGGAAACAATGGAACTGTTTGTCAAATATGCAACAAGATTGGACACACAACAATATTTTGTAGAATGAACAATGGAGTTTTTCATCCTAACCCTAACCCTAGAAATCATGAAAGAAGAAATGAAGATGTAAGAAATAGAGAGAAAGTTGTTGTAGTAATGCAGATGAAGTGAAGTTTGTTAAAGGCACTGATCAAGGAGACATATTCAACATTGAAGGTAATCAAGAAGGTGAAGTATCAAATTGTAAGAATGAATCCTTACCTAACCTATCTGGAAGCACTTGATTTATGAAAATTATAGTAGATTAGGAACTTAGAATTAGTGTAGAAGTAGATTTATGATGAATTAAGTCTTGTGTAGTTAATGTAAGGTAGTTTATGATGTACTGATGCTATGGTTAAGAGCGCAAAAGAAAATATGATGTTTTGTGAGATCACAAGAAGTTTTATTTTTTTGCAGGTTGACAAAAATAGCTTTTTGGAAAGAAGCGGAAAAAGAATTGAATGCAATGTCAGACCTAAGTGAGATTGAAGTAATAAAAGGTTATGATTGATGTTATTTGATCATCAAAGCAAGTTGAAGTGTTTAGGAGAGCAAAGAGAAATGATTGGAATGATGGTCAATCTACTATGGAAAGGATAAATAAAGTATATATGAAACATGTTATTGACAAAGTGAATGAGAGTGCTATGTTAGTGATGAAGACATTTTAGAAATTGGTAATCAGCAGATCAAGGATTCCATAGTCTATTGTGGAGAAATATAAAGATGATATATGTTTTATGGTTGACACTGACTTTACCTATATTGAAGCAGTGGAGCCTAGAATTGAGTTCATAGACCCTCTTGGCTATGAGATATCTGAGATAGAAACAAAAGAATATGTTGGTAGGTTACTTGAGTGTAAGTTGGACACTCAGTGCAAAAGGTTTGGAACTTTTGATGAGAATTTCAACTCTGCAAAAGCTACAATTGAGGAGAAGCAGTCTAAGAAGAGAGTTGACAGCACTATAAAGAAAATATTGAAAGATTCAAGATTGACACAACATGAGTTTGAGATAGAAAAGAACACAGCAGTAGCAATTAGAATGAGTGAACATAAAGAAGTTTTGTCTACCCCCGCAATTACAGTACAACAAAAATAACCTCAAGTCAAGGTGAAAGTAGAGGAACCAGAGATGGAACAAGAAACAAGTAGACCTACTAGGTCTACCTCCTCCACTCCTAGCAAGAGAATGAAAGAAATTTCTACTGGACCTGATAAGAGGTAGAAAATTCTGGTGCCACCAGTTCCTAGGAAAGTTGCAATAATTAAAGATGATGACACTACTTTGGTTAAGAAGAAAGCTTGGAAACCTAAAGTTGAAAAGCTTAATGAGCAGATTATTGAAGATGGAGACTTTACCAGAATGAATAAGTACTACAATCTTTATGATTATTTAGATAGAATTAACTTGAAGAATGCAATTGTAAAGCACATGGTTTTTGCAAATAAGAAGTTTGACACTATTCAGGGTCAGATACCTGATGACTTGTATAGCAAACTTTGTAAATAGAAAGAAGAGAGCACAAGAAGAAGACACTTTTATCAGAGAGAATCTAGTAAGAAAGATTTGTGATGTGAGAGATGATGCACTCCTAAAGAAGATATTGAAGGCCTTGAGCACCCATCTGAGAACCAAAAGGAGAACCATTCTAATTATGGGAGGCAGATATGAAGAAGTTAATTCTGATAAAGAGCAGACAATAATCAAGGTTATGGCAGAAATTGTTGGAGCACCATCAATTGCAGTAGATCAAGTAGGTGAAGCAGAACAAGAGGATATTTCCTTTCCTCTATCTATTAGCATTGAAGATGAATCAATGAATGTAGAAGGTACAAAGGTCACCTTGGATACTGATGACAATGTATTCAAGAATTTAGGAAACATTGTTGACAATTTGGCTCTTGATGAACTGGATATAGAAGTAGAGCAGACACAAACCACTATTAAAGAACCTAAAACAATAGAGATTCAAGCACCTATTCCTATCAAAGAAGACATCATTCTTAGTCCTGAGATTCGAAAGAAGAAGGAAATTAGATCTTTATTTGAGGATTTAGGAAAAGAAGTTGGTGATGATGATCAGTTGGAACTGATCACTTCTTTGAATAAGATTATTGGCAAGAAAAAGAAAGTGAAGAATCTTGAAGGGAGTCTGAAGGAACTAACTAAGAAGTTACAAAGCATTGTAACTACACAAATTATAGAGGTAGACCCTTTGGAGAAAGCTAAGAAGGTAATGAGCACTTTTGATAATGAATTTGTTAATCTCTATTGAGCATTTAAGGTTGTCATTAGTATCAAAGGATAGTAAACAAGTTGGGTCATATTAAGATAGTCGGTAACTAGAAGTAAGACATAGCAGTCAGTAAAGCCTTTACACCGAGCATCACATAGTTAATCGAGCACCGACAACATTGACACAGATGGTCAGTAAACATTGAGCATCGCAGTATACACTGAGCAAATTATATAGTGTTTACCGATGATCACAGAAAATGGCATAGTAATCTGAAATGGCACATTATTCTATGCAAATGGTTATAACAGATCATAAAATGGTTTACCAAGATCGAGGAGCATTTATTGTAAATAGATACTCATTAAATGTAATGTTTATCTTATTGTAAGAGTTGATCTAGGTTATTTTGCACCATAGATCTTAGGGTTATGATTATTTTTGTAACCTAATTTTTGCTAAGGTGGCAAAACAAAACACTATATATTTTGTTTGTTTGCACCATTTTTATGAGGTTGGGTGAACTAATATACATGAATCATGGAGCACTTGAAGAAAATGCCTATCTTCAAGACAATCAGTTTACCGAGCAGAATAGAGCACAGAGGATATTAGATTGAGCAGAATCAGAGAAGGCTACCAAGCAAAATAGAGAAGGAAACCATTACAGATAAGGTGATATTTTGATGAGCACTTATAGATCTGTTTCAGATAATTGAGTTGTCAACTAGCAAATAATTACCTATTACTTTCTAACAATTGTGATAGAGTTTTTGATAAATCTCTTAATAGAGTAGACTTAACAGTCTTATGTAAATCTCTTAACCGAGTACACACTTCATTAGTGTTGTTTAAATCCTATAACTAGGTATATCTAGCTGATCTAATATGTTACTCCTAACAGGGTAAGATCACCAGAAATGATCAAAACTTGTAGCCTTAATAGGCAAACCTTTTCTATCTGCAGTAGTGAAGAATTTGTGGGTGTCATCCCCACCGCAGTTTTTACCTTCTAACAAGGGTTTCTGCATTACCAAAATACTTGTGTTATGAGATTGTCATATTGATTTCATATTTTTTACTTTCTTAAGTTAACTAGATGATTGATTTATACAATTGTATTCAAGTTATTTTGATCGGTTATCTCAGTATTCAGTTATAGATTAGAAAGGTTTTACAAGTAAAAGTTTTGAAGGCACTGATTCACCCCTCCCCTCTTAGTACCTATCTCTCCTAATTCCAACAATTGGTATTAGAGCACAGTTCTCTTGTTGAATAGTCTAACCACTAAAGGGTAAAGATCTAAGTCATGGAGAGCTACAAACTTGACAAGACTATTGAGAATCAGAAGATACAAATACAGATGTTTGTGGAATAGTATAAACAAGCCAAGGAAGAACTGAAGAAATTACTGGTTGAAAGGAAGAACCTTGCAATTCAGCTGAATGAAATTAGTTATCATGAAGACCATATTGATGAAATATTTGATCAAGCTCTGGAAGCATCTCTGACGGATCTAAAAGCATAATTTCTAAGTTATCTGAAAAGAATCAGCATCTATCTGAGCAAGTGACAGCACTTCAAATCAGTCATGAATCTCAAATGGTGAGAATGGTGGAAATCATGAACAATGCTAGACAAGCTGAACAAGATCAAAATCTAGCTATTGAAGATCGAAGACTGATGACTAAACAACTTCAAGCTAAAGAAAGTGAAATCTAGAGACTCACTGATCGTCACTTCCAAGTATCAAATCAGATGATGACAGTCAATCAAGAAATGAACTGAGTAAATGGAGAATTATCAAGAAGACTTGAAGATGTTGCAGTACTCAGAGAAGATAATGAAAAATTGAGAAATGAAATAAAGACACAAAAGAAACACAATGAAATGCTAAAGATAGCTGAGGACAGTTCTAAAAAGATTGATGATTTCCTAACTAATCAGAGGAGATTCAGAAGCAAGACCGGTATAGGCTATACTGGTGAAGGTGAATCATCACAACAAGATGAAAAATTCAACAAGAATCAAACTTAGAAACCTAAAGTGATGACATGTTACCACCATGGAAAACTAGGACATACATCTAATGTGTGCAGAAGCAAAGCACAAGGTAAACCTCCCGTCATTCCTAAGTTCAATGGATATTTTTATTATTGTGGTCAATTTGGACATCCAGCTTATGAATGCAGAGCTAAGAAGAATGCCATTGCTAATAATACTACTGAAGAGAAAATATGCTATACTTGTAATAAGCATGGACACACTGCAAGGGACTGCAAGGCAAAAATGAAACAAGTCTAGACACCTAAAGAGAAACTACAATGAAAGCCATATCAACTGAAGAGACAAGGTAACTCATATATTTGGGATTATAATACATGGGCTAATTGTACTACATGTGGTTAGTATGAACATATTGCAAAAAACTGTTACAGAAAGAGTCGGATAGGACAATCAAGAAACTAGACAAATGCAAGAATGGCATGTATGCACTGTCACAAGGTCGGTCATGTAAGCAAGAACTGTAGAGACCAAGCACCTGATGAAAACCATATATTTGAGAGTGGATATAACATTGCAGATATTACAAAGTTAAGGAACACACTGTGGAAGAAGGCATCTAATGAGAATGTTGAGTCAAGTAACATTGTCGGTGAAACCTCGTCCACTAGATTGGGTGACATCGGTACCTCCACTTAAGATGACAAAGGTATGTATGGAACTGACATTTTAAATGATCACATTTTACATACAGTTCCTTATATATGATGTACAAATTCCAAATCTGCATGAATAAAGATGCACCTTGGTTTATCTGTTATAAGTTTACAAATGTTATATAGTTGGTAAAAGAAAAATTGTGAGTTGGTTACCTGTCAGTAATCACTATACAAGGTTAACCGACAATAGTGCAAACCAATGAAGAAATTCTATGTTAATCGAGCTGATAGCTGTTTCGTATCAAAAGTTAAGTCACACATTTAATGCATCAAAGTTTGAGTGGGAATATCAAAAATTCTATATATACACGGAAGTAGAGTTCATTGTTACATTGTGATTTCGAAGAATAGAGATTTTACAGAGAAGAGTTCAAGCTAAAGATTTTCAAAAAAGATTCCAAGCTACTATAGATCGAACCAACGACAAATCTTCGACGATAATGAGTAAGTTCATCTGCCTACCAAACACTAGTTATCTATTTTTTGTCAAAACCCTAGAAACAATTTATGGCATCGACATCGACCACAAGCAAATCACAAAACATTAAGCAGGAAGTGGAATTAATTGTTAGGGCACATTTTTCTGAGGAGAAATTCAAACCTCATCCCAAGGTCATAGCACAAATAGATGATATCGGTGCATTCTTGAGTATTCCAGATAGGGTTTTGTTAACAGAAGATGTTAGGGCCTACATTCATTGCAAAATCGGTGAAGTACATGATTTTGAGACTATTGCTTCTTATCAACAAATCTGTGGACCGGATGGTAAGATTAAATCTGAATACAATAAGATCGAGGAATCAGGGTTACGGTGTTTCACATACTTCCCACAATCCTTTCACAATGATTGGATAAGAATTGTGCTAAGAAGATTTCATGATGGAAAATTTTGGTTGGATAAACCCATTGAGGTCACTAAGAAGATTATCAGTAGGGTTATTGGGTACCCTACAACGGACAAAGCCAAAGCCTTTCGAAGATTGTCTCATCCCAATGTAGAAAAGAACACTGGAGCTCAATGGGATGGTAGGGCACTAAAAATATCAACTATCAAAGATCCAATGATAAAATTCAAAGCTCATGCCATTGGGTACAAGATATTCCAATCTAGCAGACCACATAGTGTACCCTATAGCACCGTGGACATGGCTTACAAAATTATGAAGAAAGATCACCAGGTTGATCTTGCCGAGCTACTACTACACCAATTGCATGACAATATAAAGACAATAAAAGAAAAGAAGTCTAATACATGTAAGTACAGATCACTACTTGTCTATACATTTCTCTATCTATAGAAGTATGTACTGGGTATCAGTAAAGTAAACTGGCCATCGGACAAACCGATAACTGCTCAAATTGGTGAAATGATGAAAAGTTTAGGAGATAATCTGAATAAGGAATTCAATGCATATTTCAAGGAATTTCAAGAAAAAATGCAATAGAGGAGTAGGATTCCAAGGGATTTAGTGAGCAAATTTGAAGATGACATATGCTTTATGGTAAGCACATACTACTCAACGATAAAAGCAGTAGAACCAAGAACAAAATGGCTAGCACCAATGGGATATGAAATGAATCATGATTTCGCTTTGAAATCTATCAATGCATTGATGGCATTACTAATAGACATCACTACTAGTAGGTTTGGTGTATATGAGGAAGCTAAGTCTAGAATCACAACGGACATAGAGATTGGAAAAATGTCTAGAAGGGAAAAGAAAATGAGAAAAGATCTTACGAAAAAATATGGAAATGCATTTGACTCACCTAAGGAGACACCGGTTGATGAGGCAACCAAAGGTCAGTTACAGTTGGCTAACAAGCCCTATGATAGTGAGGAAACTAAGTCAGACAAAGAAAAGGATCACACACTGGTTCCTCCCACCAATGATGAAGAGGAAACTCAGCTACCAGAACCTGAAGGAATGAAGACACGGTCATCAACTATTGCACAATCCACCAAGAAAGTTAAAGCAGTAAAAATAGAAAAAAGAAGAGCAACTACACCTACTAAGAAATATATTAAGAGAAAAAGCAAGAAAGTAGCTGAGACACCGAAGAAAAAGAGGAAATACATAAGAAATAAGGAAGATCAAGAGGACACAGAAACTGAAAATGATCTTGATCAATTCAAGTTAGTTCATAACAGGGAAAGTACTATAGAAGAAATAATTGAAGATATAATTGAGAATGGAAATCTCACAGATCCAGGCATAGGCAAATTTGGCAAAATGTCAATTGAGGAAAAGACAAAGATAGAACATGCTATTGTCCAAATGATGATAAAATTCAAGAGAGTACCGATGGAATTTTCATGTCAATTGCCAAAAGAACTTGATGACATAATAAGTGAGAGATGGGCCATTGCACTAGATACAAAGAAAAGGAAAAGAGAACGGTCACTAAGCCGTGCAGCCTCACACTTTAGCTATGCTATGGTAAGTGAATACATGACAAAATATCAGGCTAGATTTCTAGTAAAAAATATAGCAATGCAGATCATGGATGAGAATGTGGATGATATGGATGTCATATGTGATTCTCTATGGACATCAATTTTGAAAGCAGAAGAGAAAGCTGAACATGAAGCATTCTTGAAACTATCTAAGAAGAAAAATAGTTCAAAAGATAAAGGTATTTTCATTGATGATAACAAAGGTAAGAAAATAGCGAACTCTGGTATATCAGTTACCAAGGTAATTGATATCACTAAACAAAAGGAAGAAATCAAAATTTCACAGGATGCACTGGATCAAGTTAAGACCCACTTGCAAAAGAAAACCAATGATGATGCACTCATTGAGGACATCACTAACGATGATCCTGATGATGAAGATGTGACAATTGCACCATACAAAGATGAAGCATTAGACATTGATAGTGTGCTCACATCACTACCAGGTGAACTACCTATACTTGCAGAGGTAGTCGAAATAATTTCACTAGTACAACCTGATGTGTCTCATCCTGAGCAAAATAAAGATACAACTGAGATTCAAGCACCCGAGCAACCTGCAGATACAAATGAGCCTAACAAACTAGAGGCATAGTCTATAGAAACAAAGGAACCAGAAGAAACAAAGTCAACCGAGGTGAACCCACCTGACACTACAACCGAGACTCTCACACCATCTACCAAGGAGCTAAAGAAGGATGACACAGTGTCAACTGAGAAAGATACTCTGAGAAGTAAAGAAAAAGCTATCGTCATAAGTGAGAAGAAGTCACCTCTTTCCTAGAAGAAGAAGAAGAAGAAAGCCAAAGGACTGGTCACCATTGATGAAGTTATTATTATACCAGAATGTGACCCGAGAACCCTAAGCCCTGAGGAACTAAGTAGGTATGGGGAATTATGTTCAAGGAAAGCGGCATAAGAAAAGTTAAGGAAAGAACACAATTTCTTACAATTCTTGCCCTCTTTGTTTCCTGTTGATGGATCACGGAGTGTGATCCGAAATGTTGATCTAAAAACCACACACAAGCAATCCAGAAACGCATTCATAAAGAACACAAATGTAAAGAAGTGTTAAATGATGTAAGGGATATTCTGTAATAGATAGTACCAGAAACAAATATTGATGAGAATACTCCCATCTTAGATCAACTTGCCACACTCGCTGACAAAATCAATGCCCCTGATATAGATGCAGACAAAAGAATAGAAGAAAGGGCAGAATCAAAGATTCAGAACAAATTGGTAGAAAGGAAAAGTATAGAAGTGGCACTAAACAAGGTAAAATTATCTGAGGTCATTACCAAGGTAAAATCTATCACCCAGATAATCTATCAACTTCTAATCAAGCTTTGTACTTCAGACACCTTCACTAAAGAAGTCATTTAAAAGATAAAAAGTTTAGAAGAAGAGATAAAGTTAAGTACACAAGTAGCTATCATCGAGCCAACTTCTTTCTTAAAGCATATTAACCGAGTTTAGGAACTCCGATGATTGATAGTAGACTTAAGGAAACAAGAAGCGCAGATCACCGATCAGGTTACAAAGTTACAAAAAGAACTCACTCCTTACCTAAAATTTTTTGAAGCAGACATTGTCAAAGCTGAAAAACTTGTGGCAACACCAGAGATTTTGGTATTGGATAATATCTTTGACATGGATGCCCAAGTTGGTCTTGAGCATATTTCTCTTACCAACTTGAAAGAGGAATGGGACAACCTCATGGAGTTGGTAAAGAAAACCCATCCACACATTTTTGATAAGATGTAAGTATACATTATCTATTTTTTGCATTTGCCATTATTATCAAAAAGGGGGAAAACCATGTATATGCCAAATAAGTATACTTTGATATGTATATTACACACTACTGGGAGCATGCACTGAGGGGGAGTACTATGTATTTAGAATTTTTTGTTGTGAATATGTATATGGCGCAGACATAAGGAATATATAGAAGCATTTTGTCTATATACATTTGAAGTTTTGATACTGATGCCAAAGGGGGAGATTGTTAATCTCCATTGAGCATTTAAGGTTGTCATTAGTATCAAATGATAGTAAATAGGTCGGTCGGTTACTTATATTGAGATATTCGGTAACTAGAAGTAAGACAGAGTAGTTGGTAAAGCCTTTACATCGAGCATCACACAGTTAACCAAGCACCAGCGACACCGACACCGATGGTCAGTAAACACTGAGCATCGTAGTATACACCAAGTAGATTATACAGTGTTTACCGATGATCATAGAAAATGGCATAATAATTTGAAATGGCACATTATTCTATGCAAAGGGTTATAACAGATCATAAAATGGTTTACCAAGATCAAGGAGCATTTATTGTAAATAGATACTCATTAAATGTAATGTTTATCTTATTGTAATAGTTGATCTAGGTTATTTTGCACCATAGATCTTAGGGTTATGATTATTTTTGTAACCTAATTTTTGCTAAGGCGGAAAAACATAACACTATATATTTTGTTTGTTCACACCATTTTTATGAGGTTGGGTGAACTAATATATATGAATCATGGAGCACTTGAGGAAACTACCTATCTTCAAGACAATCAATTTATCAAGCAGAACAGAGCACAAAGGATATCAGAGTGAGCAGAATCAGAGAAGGCTACCGAGCAGAACAGAGAAGGAAAACATCACAGATAAGGTGAAATTTTGATGAGCACTTATAGATCTATTTCAGACAATTGAGTTGTCAACTAGCAGATAATTACCAATTACTTTCTGACAATTGTGATAGAGTTTTTGATAAATCTCTTAACAAAGTAGACTTAACAGTCTTATGTAAACCTCTTAACCAAGTACACACTTCATTAGTGTTTTTTAAATCCTATAACTAGGTAGATCTAGCTGATCTAATATGTTACTCCTAACAGGGTAAGATCACCAGAAGTGATCAAAACTTGTAGCCTTAACAAGCAAACCTTTTCTATCTGGAGTAGTGAAGAATTTGTGGGTGTCATCCCCATGATAGTTTTCACCTTCTAACAAGGGTTTCTATATTACCAAAATACTTGTGTTTTGAGATTGTCATATTGATTTCATATTGTTTACTTTCTTGAGTTAACTAGATGATTGATTTATACAATTGTATTCAAGTTATCTTGATCGGTTATCTCAGTATTCAGTTATAGATCAGAAAGGTCTTACAAGTAAAAGTTTTGAAGGCACTGATTCACCCCTCCCCTCTTTGTACCCATCTCTCCTAATTCCAATAGAATTCACTAATCTATTTGATATTGCAAAAGTGAGAGCTCAAGAAGCTTATGAAGCTGAAATGCTTTTGAATATTAGCCAGAATATCAGGAATGATATTAACAGTCTTGATATATGTATCAAGGACTTGAAGAAGAATTTGGAAATAGGAAAATCTTTGTACATACAGTGTACAAAATCAGAGACCTTAATAGTAGAAGAAGATTAGAAGATGAAGTTGAAAGAAGCAGAAATTCAGAATGAATATAACCTTCTTTCTAGCCCCAATGTGAGGGTATTAGATATTGAGAAGAAATTTATAAAGCTTTATGATGAAATTAGAGTTTTGCAAGATGAAAGGAACAGAAAAATAAGAAGATTTACTCTTTTGAGAGAGCACACTTCTATGAAGTTAAGTATAATTGAAGAACAATTGGAAGAATGTCTTTCAACAAAGACATCTTTTTAGAAGTTTAACTTTGAAAACCTTCAAGCATGTCAAATAGCAGCTTATGGACTGAGCACTTTACTCAATGTGGCAGATTCCATTAAGAAATCATGGGAGAAGGATATAGAAGCAATGAAAGTTGATTTTGTAGATTGTGTTGCAAGCGTACCGACTTTGCAATAAGGAACTAAGGTATAATCATTTTGTGACACAATTTTGTAGCCCTCCCTACTTTATTTTGTCATTGTTGTCAAAGGGGGAGAGATGTAGAGCAGAAAATTGTTGTATATGATATGGATTGATACTCTTAGGGGGAGTATTGTATTAGAAATTATATTTTGAGGAGTTATAAGGATAGTATATGTATATGTTATACTATGGCCACAATTTTGAGACAATTTTGAGATTTTGAGTTGTACACTTAGCCAATTTTCTCATATGTTGCCACCAATGAAAAAGGGGGAGATTGTTGGCAATTTGGCTAAGCTAAGTACATAGATGTTGTCATTATGGAAACATATGATCCACATGAAGAGTGCAAAGGTCAGAGAGCAAGTATAGCAGAGCACATCGCAAATTTGTCTAAGTGTGAGACAACATTTTCACTAGTGTACCCGGACATAATTTTTGTTTGCAATGTTGACTAGAGTAAGTTCAGTGCTTGCACACTTGAACATAGACTCTATGATGTCTAATGATGACCCATCTCAGAGTGCAAGTTAGTACAACATGTACGAAATTAGTTATGATAGTTTTACCGAAGACAGTGTTAAGCCAACAGGACAGTTTTGAAGACAGAATTGGTAAAGAGTTAAGGGATTATTTTGTTTATCAAAATAATGTCTTAACAATATAAAGGGATGACATCCTAGATGTTAACCCTTAGATAAAGATATATGGAAGCTGACCATGTAAATTTATTAGCCTTAATAACTTTTATATATGTAATTGTAAATTGTAAGAAGAGAGGATGTGGAATATTGTAGTGATATGAAAAAGTGATATGATGCGAATGTAAGAACAATGAAAAGATATTGATGCAAGTAGCATAAGGTTATGTACCTTAATCCATTTTTGTTTTTAGTATACATTGTATATTACTTGTTTGGGTAGTGGGCTCATCTGGTAATCAGATTTTGTATTGACAACTCCTAACAGGGTTGAGGCTTCTAACAAGGCCTATAGTCCCTTAATCAGGACTAATACACTATATGCTTGTAATAGATTCCTAACAGGGTCAATATCCTTAATAGGATACTTTTGATTAGTGGATCTTTATGGGTACCATCCCCACCAGGGTTATCCCTTGGCCAGGGTTTCCTCGAGAACATATCATATGTTATGAGTTCTTTAGTTTTATTGCTATGCATGTTGTTTAGCTTCTTATGTTATGCATGTGTAAAGATAATCTATTATATCTATATTTGGGAAAAAGATAAAATTTGTAGAATACTGATTCAGCCCCCCTCTCAGTATTCCCTATTTCTAACACCCCGACCTAAGGACAAGAATGTTATCAGTACTAAGTGGATATTCAGAAACAAACTCAATGAGAATGGAGAGGTAACAAGGAACAAAGCTAGATTAGTATGCCAGGGATATGCAAAGGAGGAAGGAATAGATTATGGTGAAAATTTTGCACCTGTTGCTAGACTAGAAGGAGTCAGAATTTTACTTGCATATGCTACACACAAAAAGTTCAAAGTTTACCAAATGGATGTTAAATCTACTTTTCTGAATGGGATACTTGATGAAGAAGTCTACATAGAACAACCGGAAGGGTTTGTGGATCTAGACAAGAAAGATATGGTATGTAGATTACACAAAGCTTTATATGGTTTAAAAAAAGCACCGAGAGCCAGGCTGCATAACTATTTGCTGAGTATTGGTTTTGTTAGAACTAGTGAGAACAACAATCTATAAATGAAAGGAAATTCTGATGATACTATCTTGATTGCTGAAATATTTGTAGATGACATAATATTTGGAGGACAAGATCACATCTGAAAATCATTTGCTGATGAAATGAGAAGTGAATTTGAAATGTCTATGTTTGGAGAGATTAAGTTCTTTTTAGGCTTACAAGTGATTCATTAGAATGATGGAATATTCATCACACAATCTAAGTACATAAAGGAAGTATTGAAGACATTTGGCATGGAAGATGCTAAACCTATGGGAACACGGATGGCTACTGGATGTAAACTGACTAAAGATGATGGAACTACCAAGGTAAACCAAACACTGTACCGATCCATGATTGGTAAGTTGATGTATGTAGTTCATAGTAGACCTAATATAGCACATGCTGTGGGAATAGTTGCTAGATTTTTTGTAAATTTGAGAGAATCACACATGGTTGCTACAAAGATAATTTTGAGATACCTGAAGAAAATAGAAGATTATGGCTTATGGTATCCAAAGGAAGGAAAGTTTGAACTCAAAGTCTACACCGATGCAGACTGGGCTAGAAATATAGATGACAGGAAGAGTACCACTAGAGGACCATTTTTCTTTAGTGAAAGACTTGTTACATGGACAAGTAAGAAACAACCTTGTATTTCTCAGTCAATTGTCGAAGCAGAATATGTTACTGCTGCTACAAACTGCTCAAATATTACATATATCAAGCAAGTGTTGGAAGGTATGAATGAGATAATCATTGATCCAATAATTATATATTGTGACAAAACTAGTGCCATTAATATTTCAAAGAATCCAGTGATGCACTAAAAAAAAAGCATATATCTATTAAGTATCACTACTTAAGAGAACAAGTACAAGAGAAGAAAGTTAGATTGGAGTATGTTACATCAAAAGAACAACTTGGAAACATTTTCACAAAGCCTCTATCGAAGGAAAATTTTGAATATTTGACGACTAGACTTGGGGTCCGTCCACTGTCTACCAGTCACTAATGTGATCTGGAGGTTGCATTAGCCTAATCTTATCAGAAGATCATTCATGTTGATGCAACATAGTTCACACTTTGGACTCTATCTAAGGTTGTGAAAGGTGGAAGAACTGGAACAAATTTGCATATTAGTATACAGAGATACAGTGAATGCACTGAACAACAAGTGAGTAACTTGGCTACTACAAAGCTATATATATTGTTCTTTGGTATTGCTGTCAAAGGGATAGAATATTCAATGAAATACATGTCAAAGGGAGAGAAATCTTATGGACTGAGATCATGAACTAAAAAATAAAGGGAGAGCATTGAAGATTTGTTGCTGAGAACATAGAGAATAGAAGGATTTGAAAAGATCATATCTACAGAAGTAAGTCTGCACTTACAATGTTTTCATGTAATGCAGTGATTAAACATATTAAGCTAGGGAGAGCTTACTGAGCTACAACATTTGTTTACTGAGTTGTAGAATACATGTTTAGTACTTGTATGACGTATTTCATATTACTTGTGTTGCCATTAATGCCAAAGGGAGAGATTGATGAACTACAACTGATTTAAGAACCAAATTGAAGAATAGTGATTAGAGATCACTAAAGTTGCTGATTAGATAATGTAAGATGATTAAATTAGTAATATGATGTCATTGATGTCAACTATTTTTTATAGTACTTATCTTGTAAGTTACTATACCCAAACATCTGTAGAAAGGAGAAAAAGAGATGAAGAGCAGATATATCTACATGAGCAAGATGGATATAACAGATGAGAATAAGGAATACACTGGGTAACTTATAAATGAGTCTACCACCTTATGTTATTGACTTTAGTATCTTGCATTCATCTATGATGAAGAAAAGAGAAAAAATGCACAAGGCAGTGTGGTCGGTTAAAGAAGCATTTCAGTATACACTGAGTAGTGTAGTGTATACCGAGCATAGTACAAACTGAGCTTGTTGACACCGACACATTTCTTTGTTAACTGAGAAAGAAGAAAAGAGACAAATGATCAGTTTAGATGATAGAGATTGATGAGCTATAAAGTGTATGAGTTCAAGGTTGGAGATAAAGTTTGTTACGAAGATCTATGACTAACAAAATTTGAAGAAGATCTAAGAGATTGAAATAAAACATGTTACTGACACATCAGTTGAGGAAGGTTTAAGCGACAAAATCTAATGGATGAGAAGAAAATGGTTTACATGTCTATTTAAGAGGCTAGAGTTTCATTATGAAATGGATGCTGGAGGATTGAATACTATAGAGATATCACGTGAACAAGTTTCATGCATGCCTAATCAGACTAGTTAAGAAGAACTAAACTGTAGAGAATACTGAGTGTCAGAAAGCTATAACTGAGAGACAGTAAGTTGATATATATTGTTGAAATAGAATTGATATATTGATCAGAGATTTGAATGGGCATAATATAGGTTTGAACATCTGCAATATAAGTTTTATTGTAATCAGATCACCTGTTGTTACATTTTAACCATTGTAAATAGATAAATCTCTTAACAAAGTGGACTAGAAAGTCTTGTAATGTCATTCATAGAATGTACATTTGTTATCCTATCAACCCCATAGTGAATGATGGTTGGACGATAATGGTTGGTTTTAAATCCTCTAACAAGGTCACACCTTACAGTGTGTTTTGTAACCTTTAACAGGGTTGGGTCTTCACTGACCTCACTTCAGAAGAGTGAACAATTTCTGGGTTGCCAGTCCCAGGTGGTTTTTCCCTATACATGTTTTCCACATTAAATATTTTTTGTTATGTGTTGACTGTGATGATTGTTTGTTATCATACTTTACATGTTGCATATTTGATTTGATCGGTGAATATATACTAAGTTGTTAACTGGTAATTGGTAAAAGCACAGACATATTAGTATTTTATGTTACCGAGCTGCATAAGTTTAAGTAAATTTTTTTTGGATATACACTTTGTATTTGGGACTGTGGATAACTATTTCACCTCCCTCTCAGTTATTCTAACATTAATTTTTTAAGAATTCATCATATCAGATAAAGTATGTTTAAGAATTGTTGGGACTGGTCCTTTGGTATGTATTAAATAGAATACAAATTTCAGCATATTATTATCACTCTATTTCTTTGTTGTAAATATGCCATTGGTTCAGTTTTGTAAAAAAAAATTGTGTTAAATGCATTTAGAATTATCTTCATTGTCTTCTAATTTTCTATATGCTTCTTTAATTGTCAGCCAATTAATACATGCTAGTATATAAAGAAGATTAAGGGTTGTAAACCTCTATGATGTAAATAATGAACTTTGAATCTTCCTAAAGAGTTTTCCAATGTTAAAAAATCCCAATATTTATGAACAAAAATGCAGGCATTAGGGTCATTCTTATATTTTAATTTTATGTCACTTTTTTGTGAGAGTATTCCTTTTCGATTCCCATTCAATGGCACATGTGTTTGTGAGAAAAAATGCTTTAATCTTTGAAGATAATGGTTCTTGGTTTTTCGTGCATGAAACTTAGATGAGGAGGAAAGGCATGAGGAGGAAGACCAACAAGAGGTGGTAGTAGGGGTGAATGAAGCCACCTATGTGGTCATGAGTGTGGCTAAAGAGGAATCCATGGATGTTGAAGAAAGCTTGGAATGCCTAGAGGAGAGGCAAGGTATGCAAGGTGCATTGGTCTCTATGAAGAGAGACTCAAAACTTGAAGATGAGAAAGAGTTAAAGGTTTGAGCACTTCTTGGAGTAGCATCATGCTAATTGAGATGCCATGGATCACTAGTGTGGATCTCTATAAGCCAAGGGTGAAGATTAAATGTTTTTATTTGCTGACATGTTTGTGCTTGCAGGTTTCCAAGAGGACTTGGAAAGTTTTCAAAGTTGGAAAGTATGGTGTAGGAACACCATGGCCACAAGTGTCACTTCGTGATTCTGAAGGATCATAATAGCTAATATGAGTCCAAATGGCCTATAAGGTCTTTATGTGATGTAAATGTGGCCATTAGAGCCACCAAATGTAATAAAATGCAAGCAAAATGCCAAAATTGTAAAAGTTTCCATATGGGCAAGACAAGGCCTAAAGGGATAATTATGGGGTTGAATGGTTAGTTTGAGGGATTTAATAATAAAATATGTTTGTAAAGGTCATAGTTTGACCACTTGAATGTAATGGGGAAAATAAAGTTTAAAATATTTAAAGGTTTCCAAAGTTGACAATCCCATTGTGAACTTGGAAACACAAATTGAGGGAAAAACTAATGTAACTAAGTAGTAGAGGAGTGTAGGTGAGTTTTTTGTAGTCTTCTAGTGTTCAAAGATGTTTGTAATGAAGTTTGAAAGTAATAAATTTTAATTCTTTGCAAACAACCTACTTGCTGCCCTAAGGGCATAGTCAACCTTTTGTGGTGTTCAAACTTCTTTTTTGTATTCAATATTGAGTGGGAATGCATTATATTGAATATAGATTAGGTTATTGGTAATTTAAATGCACTATTGAATATTTTTTTTGAGTTTTGAAGAAAGAGAAATAATCAGAATTTTGATTGTTCCTATCATTGTTTAAGTGCAATCAACAAATTCTTTTGAAGAACCTATGATGATCTAGGATCTCCCACTTTCTGTGGTGAATGTGTCTTGTGGGAGAGACCTTATACATGTATAATATGTGCCATTAGATGTTTGTATGCAGGGATGTAAATAAAATGGTGAAAAAGATCTCTAAGTGAAGGGATATGCTGATTGAGGGTTACTAGTTGCTTGGACCAGTCAAGGTCTGAGAGTTCTACCCAAAGGAGGGCCACATTTTAATGCATAGAAGGTCAAGATATGATGCTTATATGGTGTTAGATCCACTGGGAGGGTCAAGAAGTGTTTGGAGAGGTTTGGTTGACAAATCCCTAGGCTTATGCACCTTTATTTTAAATGCATTAAACACAAAAATGAATACACTAAACTGAACCAATGGCATGTTTACAACAATTATCATAATTCACAAGCAAAACTAAAATGACATGTTTATAACTGATTAAGAGTGAGGCCTTCTTTATAATCTCATGAGTTTTGTACTATGCATGCAACATATTGTGAGTTTGAAGAGAGTTCGTGCCATGTGTGATAGAACCTACTTTGTCTAATATGGTGCATTGTTAAACAAATTAAGGGTAGAGTAGTTATTACTTAGTTTTTTGTGGGGACAATGAAAATTTCTTTGAAAAATAGCAGGTCTTCTTTAGTATTTCATGAATTTTGACCACATATATTGTTTCAAGCCTTTGAGTCCTAGAGACAAGTGGAAATAGGAGTTGCTTTGTTGATTGAGGGCTAATTAGGCCTAGGAGAAGAGCATTTGGGGATGCAAGTATTCACCAGTCAAAGGATGGAAGACTAAGATTGAGATGGGGTTAGTAACTCTAAAAAGGGTATTTGAAAAGGTAAGTACTTTGCTAGGTTGTTTGGAGACTTTGGGTGTAATTTGTTGAATTCTATGTGTGTAGGGCTACTAGACAGGCCTAGAAGGGATGTAGAAGAAGAATGGTGTAAGTTGAATAGATCAGAGTGAATGGGGTGTTGAAACATGGTGAATAGACCATGATGAGATGATACTTGATGTTAGGATTAGGGTGAAAAGCCTAGTTGAGGTTTTGACATGGTGGAGGCACTAGGTGGCCTAGGATGGAGATGGTGCTAGGAGGAATTGCCAAGAAATGAGGAAGTGAACTTATGTAGCAGGGTTGTGGAAGTGATTAACAAAGTCAGGGAGCTCTACTTAATCCTTGAGTTGAGGCTAATTCCTTGAGTGGATTCCAAGTTAATTGTTGAATCCTCGAGTTGAGTTGGTCTCCTTAAGGTGATAGTAGAGGGCTCTGCATCAAGATGTATGAAACAAAGAAGAAGAGGAATATCAATAAAAGATTAAATTCTCTGCAACTCTAGTAATCCACTATCCCATGGAACAGTGAATAGAATAGTGAATCCATATGTGTTTGAACATGATCTTGGCTAGGTGATGATATAGGAACATTTCCTTTTGTTATATTTACACGTTCATGAAATCATTATACTATTTTTGTTGCTAATAAAGTCAATAAATTGACTGGTGTTGGTGACTGTGACTGGTAAAGGGGTACAATCAAGGTTAATGATCAATAAAAAATCATATGAAACTATGTAAACCACTTTTAGTAATAAAAAATGTAAATTTCATGTATATTGCCAGTCTCTATTGTAGGGGTACAGTCAAGAGGGTTCACTAACAAAATGATCCTTTGAATGGTTACTATGAATATGAATGATTTGATATAGCATATTTCTCATTTTACTTGAAGTTTGGAATGGCTTGTGCAAGGGTGAAAGTACTTTTGATCATTTTGGTCATGACTATTCCTGTACACAGTCAGGAAATGTAACTGTCTAATGATTATATATAATGTTGAATGGATTAAATGCTTTATTCTGGGTAAAAGTGAATGGAAGGAATAGTGTTGGTGTTAGGTTTCATTTATTATTGAATTCAGTGGTTTCCAAGATGTGTTGAGGAGTTTTCTCCTTGCTTAATGTTAACTGTTCCTACACAATCCACTCATACAACAGTGGAATGCTATGTGGAAGGGATGGTCGATAGTGTTCCTTGAGGGAAGGGAGATTGTGAAAGACTTATTATCATTGTATTGTGTATTTCCAATATGTTTGGATGCAGGGCAGACTAGGAGAATGAAGGATCACTCATTGATTGCATGATAACCCAGTTTGGAAGGGTCACTGGTTGAGGGGACAATCAAGGTCCAGATGATTGGGCCATTGGAGGACCCTATTTCTTTGTATTAATTTCTATTCAAATTGGATGCATGGATTTCTTGTGAATTATTGGCTGTTATGTATCCTGCAATTGCATCCGTAAATCTGCATATACTTTTCTAGGGTTGTAAGCCACTTAGGGATCAAAATAGAGAAAATAAATCAAAATCATTCTTTATCCTATTTCCTTTTAACAAAGTCTCAACTATTAATGATACAATACAATTGATTCCCTAAGCTATCAATACAAATGGTGCCAAGCTAGAAGCTCACGGGCTATCCATTTGATAACCACAGTCAACATTTCAAAAAAATTGATATCCTTGAGCACAACCACCAATAACATCAAATAATAGAGTTAAAGCATGGGCTAGGGCACACCACCAATAGAATATGGTCATTTTAGTGAGCATCTCAGTAATATACAATGGCATCATTAAATGTGCCAGTAATATCAACAAAGGTGAATCCAAATATTTCAAAATAGTGAATCGATATCCTTGAGCACAAGCACCAGTAACATCAAATAATAGAGATAAAGCATGAGCTAGGGCATGACACCAGTAGAATGAGATCATTTCAGAGAGCATTCATGATCAAATAAAATGCAATGCATTTGAAATTTGTGGTTGAATACGATGCTAGAGGCTTGAAAGGTGTTGCCCATCAAAGATACCATTCAAAGATGAAGAAATCACATGCCTTCTCTTGCACTCAGCTTTCACCCACTCATTCAGCTTTCAATACAATATATTTGATGCCCTAATCTATTAATACAAATGGCACCTAGCTAGAAGCTCATGGGTTGTCCATTTGATAACTACAATCAATATTTCAAAAAAATCAATATCCCTGAGCACAAGCACCAATAACATCAAATAATGGAGTTAAAGCATGGGCTAGGGCGTGACACTAGTAGAATGTGGTCATTTCAGTGAGTATCTCAAGAATATATAATGACATCATTAAATGTACCATTAATATCAGCAAACATGAATCCAAACATTTCATAATAGTGAATCGATATCCTTGAGCACAAGCACCAATAACATCAAATAATAGATATACAGCATGGGCTAGGGCACAACACTAGTAGAATGCGGTCATTTCATAGGGCATTCATGATCAAATAAAATGCAATGCATTTGAAATTTGATGTCAAATATGATGCCAGAGGCTCAAAATATGTTGCCTGTCAAAGATACCAATCAAAGATGAAGAAATCACATACCTTCTCTCATGCTCAGCTTTCACCCGCTCTTCTTTGCAATCGAAATAAAAATGATTTGGGCTTTCACTTTTTTTTTCATCTATACCCCAAACCTATTGGAATTCCAATGGTTAATTTAAATCCCATCAGAATACCGACACCATTGGGGCCTATTACAAAAAAAACACCAAATTCATAAAAAAAAATTACCCGTAGGAATTCTCTATCGAAATTTGGCCCCAAATGTAGCAGTGGAATCCAAAACATTTTACCACAACACTTTTCTATTTGCATCTACATCTTCAAGTTTTCCTTGTAATATGCTTAGTGCTTGTCCTTTCATCAAAAATCTATTCGCATATTGTTTCATCATGTCTTCAACCTCGATTACTAATAGAGTAGGCATTGCCAAAATTGATGAGTGTTCCCTCATTTTCTTTTCAGTGTGCAAGGTGTATGTCCATCTTGTCGATACCTTGTTGTGAAGCTCCTTAGGAATGTATTTTACAAATTCAATAGGTAATCTTCTGAATTTAATCATCATGTGGATGATTGCCTCTTCAACTTTCTCCCGATCCTTGGTTGACATATGTACATACCGATTCATTGTAGTGTGACTTAGTCTACCCACTTCCTTTATGTTCTCAACTAACTCATCAATTGATTGATTTTTATTTACAACTTAGATCATATCGATTCATCTTCTTCTTCAGATACTACATCATCCTTACCACTTAGATCAGTCTTCTCCTCTTCTTTGGTTGGTCAATGGTGGCTTCTACACCTCTTTTCTTTTGATATGTTTTTGGAGGAGTAGGCCTTATAATCTTTGCAATTCCTCATTTCAGGGGTGGAGAAGTGGCTATAGAGGATCTAGTTCTTTCTCGGGTAGGTGTCATTTCTTATTTTCTCTTTCCTATGACCTTCACCAATACATCTTGGAGTTCTTTCTTCTTCATGTTCACTATTGCTGATCAAAAGATGTTCTTCATTTTCTTCATCAACTAGCTTATCTGTTGCTTCTTCGTCTTCTTCACCGAATTATTTAGCTAGTGTTTCCATCATTTTCTTTGATTTCCTGCTAACCTTTACTCCGACTAAGTCCATTTTTATTCTTAGTTTTTCTTCCTCATAGGTTTCAAACCTAGAAGCTTTAGGATCTTTAGGCTTGGTCAGTAGTGCCTTTATTGACCTAGAGGCTCAGTCAATATCGAGTTCATATGCCATTGGAGGTAGACATGCAGTTCTTGGCTCAACTACCTTGATTAATGTGGTGTCGGTGTCCACCAAAAAATAAATATCCTCCAAGTATGATTTTCAACTAAATTTCTTGGTATTCTACTTCTTTTATACATTCTATCCTTAAACTTTCCAAAATAATCATCCATCATAGCCACAAAATTCTAGTCTAAATTCTTGATAAACTTATTGATTTGGATGATGACCAGTCAGTTGACATCCCAGTCCATATTACTAATAGATGAGAAATAGTTTTACAAGTAGAAAAATGTACAAACAAGTAATGAACCAAACTTACAAGTGTGGTTCTTTGCTACCCAGATGGTCCTCATATTCTCTTCCAATTGTTTCAACGGTAGCTCAGTGAGGTCTAACTGTAAACCTTTCTTGACAATTTTATAAGCTATGTCTACTACTCCACATAGGACATTGTTGGGCCTACTTAATTGAAAAATCTTATAGCCAATAACATAGGTTCAAAATCTTGTTTCTGGATTGGTGATGGTGTTGACCCTCATTCCTCTACTATCCCACTCTGCTCCTGTTAGCTTCTCGGTCTTTGCCCTCGGTGGGTTCCTTATGGCCTTTTCCTTATCATTATTTGGGTATTAGGTAACCACGTGGATAACATCCCTAGATATTTTAACCGGTTTGTGCAACCAAATTTTACCTTTGTGAACATAGCTTAACACAACCCTAATCCATTTAGACTTAATCTCCCTCAAGAAATATAGCACATTTGGCAATCCTTTGACTTCCAAGTGTTTATGCTCATCCTTGAGCTTTCCATTCTCGCTTAGCTCCTGGTATGTTGATTACATTTCAAAGTCTCTAATTTCACTTATCTTGTAGTGGATATAAGAACATATATCATGTACCAGTAAAACCCTATGTGGTATGCTTGAAAAAGCATCTGATTGATCAACTTGTAAAGCAATCTCAAGGTGCAATTTGTATTTGGGTTCTTCATATGTTGTGGAATTAATTGAAGTGTGACCTTCTTGTCACTTTAAGTCTTGGATTTCACAAACTTGGATGAGGATGCCATAGTTCTAACAAATTTAGGGCTTCGTGAAATCTTTAGGAAAATAACTCGGTTGCAAAGAACTTACTTGAAATGATGATACACAGCTCAGGATCTACTCAAATCTTTGTTAAAATACCCAAAAAGAATCTTTGCATGAATTCACTCAAATCATTTTGGTTCTACTCTTGATCATTGTGTGATGAAATGAATTGTATCATTATTTATTTATACCTAAACTTATTTTCCCGCTCAAAGTTTTGCATTAAATTCTTTACCTCCCACAACTAGGTAAATACTAAGACGTTCTGTTATTACTTTGAAACTTCATCTCAGTTAAAACTAAATATTTCTTAGTTGATACTTCAACTACGTTAACCTTGACACTTTCTCTAACTAACAATCTTTTACTCGGTCATGCTTTTACTAACTATACACATTTTATGCTCAAAACTTATAATACCGTAATGCATCTTATTTCATCATGATTTGGTGTTCATTCAATAGTTATAAGGAACTATTGTAAGATATATAACTGATTGAAATTCAATTCCATGCTTACTTTAATTTCTTAGGTGGAGGTGATCCATGAGATCACCTAATCCAAAGGATGAGGTGTCACCAACTGATGTGCTTGATCCAACATTATCATTTGTTTCTTTTCTCCACATTTGATTCCTTATCCTCATGATTTCTTCAATTTTGTTTCCATTTGTATTAACATTCACCTCTGGTGCTTGGTCTCTATAGTCTTTTCTTAAATGACCGACCTCGTGACATTGCAAACATGCCATTCCAGAATTTTTCCAATTTCAATATCTTCCTCTCTAGTGCATTCTCATGCAATTTTCTATTGTATATCCATATCTACCACATGTTATGCAACTAGTCCAAGTTTTGTAATCCCAAGTATATGCATTACCTTGCCTTCTCAATTGATATGTCTTATTTTTTCGTTTCAATTTCTATACTTTCTTCATCTTTGTCCTGCATTCTTGTGATATGTGTCCATGCATGTTGCAAACTTGCGACAATACTTTTATATATAGTGCTTCTTAGGTGACTTATTCAACTTTGATCTAACACTCATGTGCTTGATGTTCATACTTATTGTAGTTATGACAATAACCATCAAATTTACGAGTGGATCTAGGAATACCTTTTGCTTTGCTTCTATAAACATTTGACGTGTGGCCTAGTTTTCCCAATGATGGCATGAGAGCTTCTTTGGTCTTGGATTTGCATAGGCACTCTTTTGTTTAGCTTGTCTTGATGACTCTCCCTACTCGGTATAGCCTAAGCCAGTAGTGTTTACAAGTCTTCTTTGACTACTTAGGAATTCATCCATCATTTTAGTGCTTTCGTAAGCTTTATTAATCATCTCATTGTGCTATTGTTGAATCTTTACTTCATTATTCAATATTTCATTTTCTTCTCTTAATTCATTGATGTCATCCAATTTCTTAGAAAGATCATTGTTTACTCGGTTGACTTCTTGACTAATGAAAACCATTTGATTGAAAATTTCAAAAATGATGCTTAGTGAGTCTTAGTATCTCAGATTCCATTTCTTCCAGCTTTTCAGTCATTTGTCTTCTATCTTCAATAGCCAAATTCCTTTCCTGTTCAAAATGTCTTGCATTATTCATGACATTAATCATTCTAACCATTTGTGTCTCTTGACCAATTTGCAGTGCTTTCACTTGTTCACTAAGATGTTGATTCTTTTCAGATAGATTTGATATGGTTCCTTCAGATGCATTAGATATGCTACCAGATCCATAACCAGATGCTTCAAATGGATCATCTATATCTTCTTCATGATAATCATTCTCATTATACCAAAATTCCATATCCTTCCTTTTGACCAGTAACTCTCCTAGTTTTTCTTTGGCTTCCTTGAATTGTTCAATGTAGATCTACATCTGCAATTTTTGATTCTCAATAGTCTTGTCAAGCTTATACCTTTCCATGCTTAAGATCTTTTCTCTTTAGTGATTAAACTTTATTAACAAGAGAACTAGCTCTAATACCAATTGTTGGAATTATGGAAAGGTGTGTTCTAAGAGGGGAGGGGTAAATTAGTACCCTTAAAAAACTTTTCAAACAAAATCCTTGTAAATATAAATATCACTAACCAACTGTATCATTTGCATTCAACATACATCGAAAACATAACTAAAATGTAAATGCATGTAATCTAATCAATAAAGCATTCATGAAACTTCATATAGACAACACCTATATTTTGGTATCGCAGAAACCCTTGTTAGAAGGTAAAAACCATGGTGGGAATGACACCCACAAAACTTCACTACTGCAGTAACAAAGTTGCCAGTTAAGGCTACAAAGATTTTGATCACTTCTGGTGATCTTACCCTATTAGGAGTATTAATGAGACTAGCTAGATCTACTTGGTTAGAGGATTTTAGCAACATAATTAAGTGTGCACTCGGTTAAGAGATTTACAAAATAACTATTAAATCCACTCTATTAAGAGATTTAAGGTCTGCTACAATGGTTAAAAAGTAACTGTAAGATTGATCTGTAAATAGAAATCTATCTTGCATGATATCAGATCTGTTATGTACTTATTTATTATCACCTTAATGTGATTGATCTCTTCTCTAAATTTTTCTTGGTAGCCTTCTGTTTCTAATAAATTGTATGCTTTGTCAATGCTTGTCAATAATAACCATGTATGATCTTCAAATGTCTTCTAATGGTGGCTACTACATGTGTGGTACATGTCAAAATGACATTTATACAATATTTATATCAAACTAATTTGACCTAATTAGGGTTTAGACACTATCTTAGAAAACCTATGATTAGCAATAGAAATGAATAACCTAGATCATCTTTATATAGGAATCATCAATAATTAAATGATCATATCCATATTAAATTTCATCTTGATCTCGGTAAACTATTTGCCTTGTAGTTTGTGCCATTTCAAACTGCTATGTTGTTTCCTATTTCACTCGGTGTACAATACATTCATCACTTGGTAATTAACTGGTGATCGGTTCATATGAATGCTTGGTGACTACTATGTTCGATACTCAGTGATCATTTGGCTCGGTAAGAGTGCTCGGTCAAAACTCTATTCGATTAACATAATGGTTTGCCTTGTGTTCTTCTCGGTGTCTAGGCTTTGTGTATTGACCGATTGTCTAGTCTTGTCTCCTTTACCAACTGTATGACTGAATGATACTAATGACAACCATTAATGCTCTTTAGGAGTAACACCCTTGAGTATTGCATCCTTTTTTGTCTATCTAAGAATTGATCTAACTTCTAGTCAACCTCTTCATCTTGATCCATCAATTATTGCTATTTCTTTTTCCTTTTGCTGTAAGTCAAGAGAGGTTTACTCATTTACTATGGGCAGGAAAGGTAGCTCTAATAACAATTGTAATGTCTATTTTCTTATAATTCTTGGATAGTACGCAGAATTACTTAGCTCTTGTATAATAAGAAATGCAAATGATGTACTAGCTACTATGCTGGTGCTATATACATGACAAGGTATCTTCTTATTTACTTTCGTTATTTACATTTTGTGTTTCATTAATTCAAAGTTTTAAGGGATATCACACAAGTGATTGCACAAGGCACAAGATCAACATATCTTCCTTCAATCTTGATTCATTTTTCAATGCTAATGTAGTTCATGCCAACCATTGGAACCTCCAAATTCAATGTTGATCAATATTTATACTCAACATAGATCATAGAGACAAAAATGGCTTCATTCTCATTCAATATTTTTACACAATATCATTGGCTTTAATACATCCAACAATGAAAAGACTAGTGGTCTATTGGAGATAATTCAAAAGAAAATTCAACACTCCACCATGATTCTATGCAAGTTCAACACCTCACACATAAGAATATGGTATTCACCAACTCTCTATCTCATTCCAATCCTCTCTTCATCACAAATGCATAAGAATAGTTGTGCTTTGATACCAATTATTAGAGGAAGAAAGAGAAGATGACATATTTTTTATTCAAGACAATGCCATTTATAGAGGCATTAAAGAAGGAAATAGTAATAACCTTTTGCATATGCAATTTTAAAACTAAAAACCTAACATATTAATAAAATAGGCCAACAATAAAAGTCACAGTTTATTTTTTAAAATAGAATTGTAATTTAATTTTAGGGAAAAGGAGAAAGTTGTATTATATGAAGTGGGTGTGCCAAAAAGATCTCACCATGTAACCCTTCCATTACCACCACTCCTATGAAACAATATTTAATGTTAGAGGAAATAGGGATAAGGATAAAATCCAAAAGAATGTGTTCTTTTTGAAGAATATTTGTGGAGAGGGAACAAGCAGTTTTTGTGCTACACCATAGTGGTGATCAATATAGTGGAAATGTGAATGAGCTCTTATAAATTATGCTCACTAAAACAATGGGAAAAACCTAAATATAAGAGGGAATACATGGATGGAGAAAAATATCAAATGAATAAATAAATAGGGAATTAAAATGTAAGCATTGTATATGGATGAATATAAAATAAAATAAAAACAAAAATTCTAATATTTCAAGTAAGAACTAGCTCACACCATCATAGGTATAGAAGATGTTTGAAGTCCAAAAGAACCAAAAGAGGAGGTAGCTAACAAGGGTTGACATCAAGTTACACATCAATAGCAGTGAAAATGGAATGACATTACATCATGGAGTGTATGGTGCACAAGTACATAAAAATTAATTATGTTATTACTCTAAAAGATAGAATGTTTAATAACTTTGTTCAAGAAAGAATGATTAGAAAAAATAATGTATTACTTGATCAAATCTAAAGCAAAAGAAGTATGATATACAAGGAAATAAGAGACAATAAAAAATAAAGATTGTGATTTTCATTCATTTGACATAGTTAAACTCTTAAATGTAATAGAATAAAGAAATGGAATTTCACTACATTATAGTATATGACATACAATGACATGAAAATCAATTATGCTAATACTCTAAAAGTAGAATCTTTAATATCTTTACTCAAGAAGGAATGACTCGTTAAATCAACCAATTACTTGATCAAGATCTATAGAAGAAAACTACAATTTAAACAAACAAATATGAGACAATAAAAAATAAAGATTGTGGCTTGCTATTTAAAACTTTTATTGGTTTTGACAAAGTTCAACTCTTGAATTTAATAGAATAATTGATCTTGTGGATACTATTAAAAAATTTCCTTTTCATTTTATTTCAACCATATATAGAAAGTATGGCCCATTGAGCTAGAAATAATGAAGACTCATAGGCACGTTACAAAAACATGCAAATCAATGGGCCATGTAACTACCTAATATAATTAGATTCATAAAAAAAAGCCTACATTTTATCTCATTTCAAGGATTGATAGAAAGTGTGACTAGTTGACCTAGAAACAATGAAGGCTTGTTGATAATGTACATCAAGAGAAGTGGAAATAGAATGACATTACATCATGGACTGTACAATATACAAGTAGATAAAAAATACTTATAATCTAAATGTAGAATCTTTAATAGCTTTGTTCAAGAAGGAATTGTTGACAAAAACAACAAATTACTTGATCAATATCTACAATAGAAAAAACCAAATAAACAAAGAAATAGGAGATAGACAGAAATATGGATTGTGGTTTGTTAGTTAGAATTTTCGTTGGTTGTGACATAGTTCAACTTTTGTATTTAATAGAACACATAAATAAAATGAAATTGCATCTTGGAGTGTATGGCATACAAGGACATACATATCAATTATGCTAATACTCTAAAAGTAGAATGTTTAAAATAGTTTTGTTCAAGAAGCAATGGTTGGCAAAATGAGCATTTACATATTCCTATTCTATTTTCATATTGCACTCCCAAATTGAAGATTCGACAAAATCGGAAATAACAAATGCCAATTCCAGGCTAATTCCCACTACCAAACATGCCCTAAGACTTAAAGGAATCTATCTATATTTTAAAAAGTCTGTAAAATATGCCAAAACATATAGAATTTCAATATATATAAAATTAATTTTAAAATGTCAATCTTAATTGAAAATAAATTGAACCCTAATACTAATTGAAACCAAATCATAATTCATTGAACTAGAAACAATAAAGAGTCATAGGCACGATGAAACATAGAAGGTGAATGGTAAAAACTAACCTGTCTATATTTTAAAATAACGAAACTAATCTATTTATATTTAAAAAGAATTTATGTAAAATAACTAAAAATATATAAAATTAATTGAACCCTAACTCTAATTGAAACCAAACCATGGCCCATTGACGTAGAAAGGATGAAGATTCAGACACGTTCAAACACAGCAAATGGATAGTGTAAATAAAATGACACCATTGTTGCTATCTGACGTCCAAGGGAGAATACCATTTTATCCTCGTGCAATGAAGACGTTATGATCTCTCACTGTCAAAGAAAAAGTCAAATACATGGTCCAGACCTTCAATACGTGTCTGAACAAGGTTTATGAATGATCTTCGCTAAATTTAACAAGAACTATCAACTCCCATTTTCGTACTGTAAAGTGTACCTCCACAAGTCTCTCTCGCCCATAGAATGCTTTCAGCCTAATAAATATGCATGTTGTTTACTGGATCGGCTGGCAAAGATCAGCAACAGCACAGCAGTAGAGCAGCATTATCTTACAGTAAATCTCATAGTATTTCATGGAGGATATTTAAGATTGTTATTGCTCAATTAAAAGTTAACTCTTGGAAATTCTGATGTGAAATAGAATATGAAAAAATTAAAAAATTAAAATAAATAAAGAGTGTCTATTTCTTTTGTAATAGTAATGTATTGGAATCAGAAAAATATTTTATTATCGAATGTGATGCTTTCAAATATCAGTAATAGAGAAGGAAGATTCTTAAGAATAAGGGAGCTTATTGTCACATTGAATAAGAAAGAATTAACTTATAGTAAAAAAGAAAAAAAACATGACTGGTTGTCTTATAAATTATTTTTAACATAAAATCAGTAAAAAGGCTTTTTTACGGACTGCAATACTTTCAAACATCAGAAACAAAAATATCAATATTTTGACAGTTATTTTTTTAGTACAATTTATTCGGCAGAGAGATTGTAAAGAATTAGGGAGCTCGTCAGATTGAATAGAAAAGAATTGAAATACAGTGGAAAAAAATTGACATAACCGGTTGTCCCATAAACTATATTTAATGCAGAAGTAGAAAAAAAAATTCTTATGGAGTGCCATGTCTTCAAACATCAGAGACACACATATCAATATCAGCACTGAGATTGTTAAGAATTAGGGGAGCTCATCATCACGTTGAATAAGGAAAAATTCAATGATAGAAAAAAAGAAATGATAAGATTGGTTGTCCCATAAACTATTTTTAATGTGCAATCAGAAATGAACTTTAGTATCGAATGTGATGTCTTCAGACATTAGAGACAAACATGTCATATCTTGATAGCCTTTTTTTAATTGTTTTGGTACATTTTATTCAACAAAGAGACTTTAGAGAAATTGGGGGAGCCCATCACCATATTAAATTAAAAAAATTGAAATACAACAAACAAATATGACAAGACTGATCGTCCTATAAACTATTTTTAATCGAATATATGTTAAAAATAATTATATTCATTAAATTGTTGTAAGGAATGGATTGAGGACCACCTCTATCAATATAACATGCCTCGCTAAAGCCAATACGCTACACCACCACCAAAGCACTCAGTTCCAATGGATATATTCAACACATGACAAATTCATGGCTGGGACCAAAACACATCAAGGAAGGATCAAACCAAAACATACAATCTACCAAGATGTAGATTCCATTCACCAAAAGCTATTGGTGAACACACCAATGGATACACCACACAAAAACCAATACACACATAGGCTGCAAGATGAGTATGTTGACATCAATGACAACCATTAATGACAACATCATTGGATAACATCAACCTCATATTCTAACATGTTTCCCCCTTTGGTTGCAATGAAAGTTGTATTTTTCTTTAACTTTCCATCAATGATATCTTTGGGTCATTGAATGAAATTCATCTATTCATATCCAATTTTTGAAAATGATAACATTTAAACTATTTTCTTGTTGAAATGTTAGACTTTTTCTTAATAAGAAAAGCACTTTCCTCAACAATTAAATGATTCTTCTCAACTCTACTTCCTTCATTAATTAGAGAGGAATTTATGGTTTCTAGACTGATTAATTTTGTTCAATGTTAAAAAATATGAACAAAACTTGGAGGCATATTACTTAGTAAGATCACCTTGGCATCATCATCGTTGAATTTGGAGTTTACACCTATAAGATGGTTAAAGAGAGAATGAAATATATTTCTATGTTGAGCAATATTGTCTCCCTCTTTCATCTTCAATCGAAAAATTTCTTCTTTATGAACATTTTGGCACTTGAAGCCTATCAACCAAAAAAAGTGTTAATCCCATCTCATATTTCCTTTGATGTCTTTATTAGATCAACATGATGCAAATATGCATCTAATAAACCAAGACCAATCAATGTTGTATCCCTACGATCTTTAGCCATCTATTTTGTTGCTTCATCTGCATCCTTTGGTTTCCTAATAATTCTACTCACAATGTCCCAAAATTATTTTTAAGCAATTGTATTTTAATTTACCATGTGTTAAATTCATACCATTTAAAAACATGCCTCCCATTTATTATTTATGAATATCGTTTAAATTTTCCAAAGCAATTCTTCTTCATTTTTAAAAGAATTGTTCTTACTTCGCATAGGCATGTAGAAACATGTTTAATGGAAGCAATATAATTTTGCTTCTTCCATGGCTTCAACCAACTCCTTGGAGATATTTGTAGGTTTTATAACCAGAGGAGTGAACATTGGATCTGGATCATGTTTAACTATATATTTGACCCAATACAAGGCAAATTCCTCCTGGTGAGAGAGGATTATATGGTCTTCTGTGAAGTGACCCCTTTGCTACCCAATCCTTTTCTGCAACCTACTGTTGGAGGAAAGACATCTACAAATCTACATAAGGATGTATGTTATCAGAAAAACTAAATAGAGAAAAAAATAAAGAGAAAATGAATAGCAAGTGGTTGCACAAGGCACAAGGAGCAGCATCTCTTCCTTCAACCTTGAGTCATTTTGCAATGTCAATGCAGTTCATTGCATCCATTGTAATGTCCAACTTCAATGCTAATCAATACTGATACTCAACATATAGATCACATAGACAAAAAAAAATAGGCTTTCATTCTCATTCAATATTTTTACACAATCTCATTGGCTTTAATGTGTTAGAGAAATTTCCAATCACCTCTGTAAATAATGGATCTTCATGCAATTGCTTGTATAAGTGGTGATTTACATGCATTGTTCTTCATTATTTTTGAATCTACAACAAAGTTTTTCCCTGTGATTCATGAAGTAGTGTGTTGCATGCAATGTGCTTTGTGAGCCTAATCAAAGAGAACTATTCATTATTTTCCCCACCTATTTAGATATTGCATGCATAATTTCTACTCATGTACTTATGCCTTTATATATTTATTGTAATTTATACATTTTATTTTTGGCAGCTCTTTCTTTCTGTTGTATTATTCTGCATGTTTTGTTTTTTTCTTTTGGCTAGATCTATTATTTCTTTTACGGGCTCATGCTTGCTCTGCGCTTTGCTAGGGTTTTTTTGCCTTGCGTCAATTTTCTGTAGTCTTCTCCTTCGCACATACTGTAGTTATTGCAGGAAATAGCTTAGTATATATGGCTCTGACCACTTCCCACCAAGCAGTTGATGCTAGTGCTAGTGTGGTTTTAGATAGCAATGGCGTCGTCAAGAAAACATGCCCACAAATTTATGTCAAAAGTGTTTCATGAGGTATGACTCAACCTAATATTGTTTTACCCATTAATGAGTTCAATGATGCTTGCACTTGGCTTGAAACGCATACCCTAATTGGCTATTTTTTGGGTCACAACCCTCTTGAACATGTTCTTAAGGATTGGGTTGTGAAATCATGGACTCCTCACAAAATCCACCTAGATGGCATCCAAAGCCTCACCAAAGGCTTTTTGTTTCGCTTTTCTAACCCCTCCCATGTGGACACTATTTTTGTCAAAGGTCCCTGGAATCTCAGGGCCTCGTTGTTAATCTTCCAATGCTGGTCTCGCGACTTCTCTATCTCTGATGACAAGAAGCTGAAAGTCCTAGTGTGGGTAGAGTTCCCTGGTCTTCCCTTACCTTGTTGGGCTTTCATGCATGCCATAGAACAGAAGCTCGGTAGGGTTATATGTGTCGAGCATGACCATTTTCTTAATCCACAACCTCAAAAGAGGCTCTTTGTTGAGGTCAACCTTTTTAGGGATCTCAAAGAATCCGTCGAGATTTAGGTTGGTGATACCACCTTCACCAAGAAGGTGCTTTATCTCAACCTTCCCAACACTTGTTATCATTGTCAATTTGCAGAGCATAAGATTAAGGACTGCCCTTTGGTAGTGTCTCACACTAAGACTCCTCCCAAGGATTTTGGTTCTTAGCCGGCTGAGGTTGGAAAGAAAGACGAGGGCAAAAAAGATGAATGGGTTACAATTGGTCACTATAAAAAGCCCCACAAACAGCCTACTTTAGCTTTTGCTTCCCATCTACCACCTTCGGATAACACAGTTTCTTTGGAAACCCCCATTATCAAGGTTTCAAACCCTTCTTCCCAGGGGAAAGAAGTTTTCAGCTCCCAGGTTACCATTCCTCTAGCCTGCATGCCTCCCTCGATTGCCGAGATTATTTCTTCCAATTCTTTCAGCCGCTCTCATAGCCCCTCTGGGTGTGCTGAGACTAAGTTTGATGGCATGCAGGAAAAATGGCATAATATTTCTTTGGATTTTCTTGGGCCTACTTTTACCCAGGTTATTTATCTAATAGTTTTAACTCCCTTGGGGATGAGGATGGAATGGACAACATTGTTATTCCATGAAGTACATCTCATGGAATGTTTGTGGGTTGACAGACCTACATAGAAATTTTTTTGTCAGGGATTTGTGTCAGTTTTTTTGTCATTTGGATGTTTTATGCCTTCAGGAAGTTAAGATTTCAGGTTTCATGCTTGATGCTGCTTGCAAAGTTAGTTGGCCTAAAAACCTTTCTCTCTGCTCTCAGCACGAGGCTGGTCGAGGCAAAGTTGTTACTCTTCTTTCTCCTTGTTGGCATTCCTTTCTGGTTAGCCATGGTTCTAACCCCATGCAGAGATTTGTTTGGCCCACTTTCATTATTGAAAATCATTCTTTTGGCATAGTTAATGTTTATTCTCCCAATGATGTTGTTGAGAGATCTCACATGTGGCGTTGGCTTGCGGATTCTTTGCCACCTGCTATCTGGATTGTTTGTGGGGATTTTAATATGGTGGCGATGGCGTCTGATAAGAATGGCTTTTTTCCCTTTCGATGGACAGCTAGAGAAAGAGAAGCCTGGTACTACATGCATAATAAATTAGGGTTTTTTGATCCCAATGTGGGCCGTTGCCATTCTGATGGGGTTTGGCACACTTGGTCTAATTACAGGGCCTCCTCTAACATAATTCATAAAAGGCTTGATTGTGCTATGATCTTGGCTCAATCATTTTTCTCTTTTTCCAAAAAGCAAGCTTCACCGGTCACTCCACTTGTTGATATGACCTTGTCAGACCACTTTCCCATCCAATTTAATATTATTTAGAAGACAGCTAAGGCTAGGCCTCCCACCACACAATTTTACTTTAATACTTATGTCCTTCATCATCCTTCTACAGTGGCCCACATTTATCGGGTTTGGAACCTTGAGCCTAGACCACTCTCTTGACAGGATGGATTTAATGGTGGAATGATGCCATCAGGAGTACGACTCATTTTTTGTGCATCTATGGCAGACAGTTGGCCAAGTGTTGTCATAGAGCCTATGATGTCAACACAAAATCCTTGTGCTACCACTGAGGCCTTAGCTCAGGACCCTTTCAACCAAGATCTGCAGCTCAATCTTGCTAAGTTACGTCATTAGAAGTAGGTGGTTGACAACCATGCTGCCAAAGGAGCCCAGATCAAAGCTCATTTACACTCATTAAAAGTTGGAGACCAAGTTTTGAAAGAATTTTTTATTTCCCTTCATCCTCGGCATACCAGTATGGGCATAACCAGAATCTGAGAAGGTCACACCCTTCTCACAGAGCTTCCTGATGTTTTGCAAGCCTTTGTTCATCACTATGAATAGGTTTTTGCTACTCAGGGTTGCTCTCCTACCGTCGAGAAATCTCTTGTGGATTGTATTGCAGTGGTGCCTTAGTGTGTCTCCCCTGCCTAGTGTGTCTTATGTGATCAACTGCTTTCCTTGCAGGATCTTCATGAAGCTGTGTTCACCATGGCTAATGATAAAGCCCCTGGTTGTGATGGCTTCCCTTGTGATTTTTACAAAGCCCTCTAGGATGCCATTGGTCTTGATCTCCACTAGGTCTACTTGGAAGCATTTCATACCCAATCTCTTGGGGATATCATTAACTAGGGGAATATCAAATTTATTCCCAAGTCTGGGGATTCGAAGGACATTTGTAACTAGCGGCCTATCACCTTCCTCAATGTCTCCTATAAGATCATTGCCAAGGTGTTGGCTCTCAAGATTCAGCACATGCTTCCGCAAATTGTCCGACCTGAGCAAACAGGATTTATTAAGTCAAGATTTATTCTTGACAACACCATTGCTATTTGGGAAGGTATGGAATGGCCTCGTAAGTCTCACCAGAAGCCCTTTTTCTCAAGATTGATTTTGCTAAAGCTTATGATCGTATTGAATGGCATTTTATCCTTGCGATGCTTCATGCTATGGGCTTTGGTCCCAAATTTCTTCAATCTATGCAGATGCTCTTCAATAATGCCTCTGCTTGCATTACCATCAATGGCCGCCAATCCTCCACCTTTGGGCTCTTTCGTTCCATTTGGCAAGGCTATTCTTTAGCTCCAACCTTATATGTTTTGGTTGCTAAGGGTTTTGGCTACCTGCTTTCTCACTCCATTTCCATGGGTACTGTTTGGGAAGTCTACTTGCCGAATTCATCTCAACAGCTGGTCAATGGCCATTTCACTGATGATTCCTTCCTCACTTTGGTGGAGGATGAAGAGAATATCAAGGCAGCCTTGTAGTGTTTAGACATCTTTTGTCTGGCCTCTGGTTCGACCATTCAGTGGCACAAAACCCTTTGTTACAGACAGTCGGTTCTTCCCAAGCCTCCCTAGCTTTCTCAATTTAGCTCGACCAAGATTCAACATGGGGAAATTTTCCACTTTCTGGGCATTCCCTTTGCATTTCAAGGAAACCCTACTGATCTATGGAATGTTGTTCTTGCTAAAATTTTAAAAAAAAGCTTACCTACTAGATCACGAAGCTGCTCTCTCTTGCTCAAAAATTCTAGATCTACTCCAAGGTCCTGGAGGCCACGCATGTTTATTAATCCCCTTGTTGGGCTCCCTTCAAAACCTCCTACAGGAAGCTCAATAAAATTATGCAAGATTTTCTCTGGGCTTTTGGTATTGATCACTAGGGCTTCCATAGAGTTTCCTGCGATTTTTGTTGCCTCCCAAAAATCTCTAGTTGGCTTGGTTTAATTGATAACCAGAAGAAAGGGCACACTCTTTGTGCCAAATGGGTTGTGCAGTGTCTCACAGGCAATGAAGCTTGGAAAATTTTACTTCAGCATTGCATTTCCTCAAGCTTTTCTCTTCACAAGCCTGCCTAGAAGGGGATTGGTTTTCAAACCCTTTTGGTTATGAAAGAGCCCATTTAGATCCAAGGTACTTTTGTCACCAAAAGTATTTGGAGAGCTTGGGATTCTATTAAGCCCTGGCTTCAGTGGGCTGGGAATGGTTTTCAGGATGGTCTTTCTTTCAACCAGTTGAACATTTGGTGGTCCCCTCTTTTTTCTCAATAAGGGACTCCTCTTGCCAAAGTTCAAGGGGTTTGTGCTCTTCGATTTCACAAGTGTGGCATTCAAACCCTGAAAGATCTTTTTTCTAAAGCCACTATGAATCTCTGATCTTGGGATGATCTCTAGGTTCAATTTCGGCTCATCCGTCCAAATCGTCAGACTTTTGACTTGCTGGTTTTGGCCATCCCGCCTCACCTCCTACATAAATTAGGAATTCAATCTGTCAGACCATGGTGGAAAGATTGGAAATGGTACCTTGCTACACCCTTCACTAGTTATAAGCCTAGGCTTGGGTAGTCTTGGCTTATGCCTCATTTTCCCATGATTGATTCTCTCAACCAGCGTTGGCATCTCTCTTCTTCTCGAAAGAGATGGGGCTGGAGATTTTGTAATATTTGGGACTCTGTCACTAAGCCTAAAATTGCTCATTTTTCTTGGTGTTTGTTATACCAGGGCTTACCTATAGGAGCTAGACTCAAGCATTTGGGGATTCCTAATCCTAAATGCCCTTTTTATGGTCACTCTGAGTCGTTCATGCACATTTTTTGGTTTTGTCATCGTGCCTAGAATTACTAGGTCTGGTTTCATGACTTCTTTGCTCCTTTTAGGCCTGAACCTTTTTATTGGCACATGGCTCTTCTTGGCGACCCTCCTAGAATGCCTTCCCAGTACACCCAGATATGGCATACTTTCAGAATGGAAATATTGTTTACCTTGTGGAAAGATCGCAACTCTGTGCTTTTTCCTCATAATTTTCTGGATATTCATGTCTCTCTTTATGCTAATGCATGTATTTGTAAGAATGTCATGATGCAAATCTAGGTGCAAGCAGATAAAGTGGCTCTTGAGGTTTCTCACTTGCAGGAGTTACTCCAGCACTGGGGCAATGCCCCTTATACTGTGGCTCGAGTGCCTCCAAATTCTCTCTTAGGTGACTGTATGCCACCTAGTGGCCATCATCGTAGCTGAAGTTCCTCTGCCAGACACTCTAGGACTCCGTGTCAATGGTGTCACTGCTCCATCTCTCCCCCTCCTTGGAGGGATGCAGGTTATGGCTGGCCTCATGTGCTTGCTTCTACTACTACTGCTTTTACTCGGTCCTCGGTCTCATTCCTACTAATCAAGACAAGTTCCCTCATCTGGGGCTGGCTATTTCTCCCAAGCGGGAGGAAGGAGAATTGGAAAAAGATGATCCAGAAGATGGCTGGGCTGTTCCTGATCAGACTCCTGGGCCCAATGTTTGGGGCAATCCCAATGATAGAGATCCTCCTCCCTCTTCTACTACTACTCTTGCAACTTGAGGGTTTCTCATTTTATATGGTCTTTTGATGAATAGTTGTATGTTTCTGACCTAAGTGTCGAGTGACTTGTGGGGTGATTTCTTCCCCTGACCCTTTTTTGTGAATATTGTACTTTTATATTTTTAATAGGATAGGCCTCTGTTCATAAATTTTTTTTTATTTCTCTTACATAATTATCTACAAAATTCTACATAATGCATCCAACATAAACTAGCGGTCTAATGGAGATAATTCAAAATAAAATTCATCACTCCTTCACCATGATTCTACGCAAGTTCAACTCTTCACACATAAGCATATGGTATTCACCAACTCTATCTCATTCCAATCCTCTCTTCATGGCAAATACATAAGAATAGTTGTGCTTTGATACCAAGTAGTAGAGGAAGAAAGAAGAAGATGATGTATTATTGATTCAAGACAATGCATTTTATAGAGGCGTTAGAGAAGGAAAAAACTACCAACAACAATAACCTTTTGCATATGCAGTTTTAAAACTAAAAACCTAACTAATTGATAAAATAGGCCGACAATAAAACTCTTATTAAAATAGGCCTAACTAAGGTTTGACATCTTTACACAATAATAGCTCAATGAAAATGGAATGACATTGCATCATGGAGTGTATGGTGTACAAGTACATAAAAATCAATAGCAAAAAGAATATATTACTTGATCAAACATAAAGAAAAATAACTACTATAAACAAAGAAATAAGAGACAAGCAAAAACAAAGATTGTTGTTTTCATTTGTATGACACATTTCAACTCTTGAATTTAATAGAATAAAGAAATGGAATGACATTACATTATGGAGTGTATGACATACAATGACATGCAAATCAATTATGCTAATACTCTAAAAGTAGAATCTAATTTAATAGCTTTGTTCAAGAAAAATCAATTGATTACTTGATCAAAATCTATAGAAGAAAATCTACAATTTAAACAAAGAAATAAGATTGTGATCAAAATATATAGAAGAAAAACTTCAATTTAAACAAAGAAATAAGATTGTGATTTGTTATTTAAAACTATTGTTGGTTTTGACAAAGTTCAACTCTTGAATTTAATAGAATAGTTGATCTTGTAGATACTATTAAAAATTTCCCTTTTCATTTTATTTCAACCATATATAGAAAGTATGACCCATTGACTTAGAAACAATGAAGACTCAACATGCAAATTGATTATGTTAATACTCTAAAACTAAAATCTTTGTTTGAATAGAAATTATTTCAAAAACAACATATCACTTCATTAAAATTCTTAGTAAAACACCATGGTTGATGAAAAGAATAAAAAATTATTTATAAAAATGTGTTTTTCTAATTGAAACTTCTATTATTTTCGCCATAGTTCCACTCTCCAATGCCATAAACTACCTATTCTAATTAGATTCATAACAAAAATTTGCATTTCCTCTCATTTCAAGTATGGATAGAAAGTGTGACTAACCTAGAAACAATGAAGGCTTGTTGATAATGCACATCAAGAACAATGGAAATAGAATGACATTACATCATGGAGTACAAGTAAATACAAAATGATCATAATCTAAATATAGAATCTTTAATAGCTCTATATAAGAAGGAATGCTTGGCAAACACAACAAAGTACTCAAGATTAAAATCTACAATAGAAAAAACTACAATAAATATAGAAATAAGAGATAGTGATAAATACGGATTGTGGTTTGTTAGTTAGAACTTTTGTTGGTTTTGACATAGTTCAACTTTTGTATTTAATAGGAAAAGAAAAAATAGAATTGCATCTTGGAGTGAATGGCATACAAGGACATACATATCAATAATTTTGAAAAATAAAAGACATCAAAAATAAAAATTGTGATTTGTTGATATAAACTTTTGTTGATTTCAACACAATTCAATTCTTGATTTAATAAAATACCTAATCTTGTAGACACTTTAAAAAATTGCTTCCAACCATAAATAGGAAGTTGACCCACTAAACTAGAAACATTCACATGCATGTCGAAAGATAGGAGATAGATGATATAAACTAACCTTAGACAAAGAGATAGATGGTATAAACAGATCTGTCTATATTTTAAAATAATCTATAAGACAGTAAATGAATAGTATAAACTAACCTTAGACAAAGAGATGGATGGTATAAACTGATCTGTCTATATTTTAAAATAATCTATAAGACAGAAAATGAATAGTATAAACTAATCTATTTATATTTAAAAACAACTTATGTAAACTAACTAAAAATATATCGAATTTCAAAATATATAAAATTGAAACCAAACCAAACTATCACCCATTGACGTAGAAAGGATGAAGATTCAGAGACGTTCAAACACAGCAAATGGATAGTGTAAATAAAATGACGCCATTGTTGCTATCTGACGTCCAAGGGAGAATACCATTGTATCCTCGTGCAATGAAGATGCTATGATCTCTCACTGTCAAAGATAAAGTAAAATACATGCTCCAGATCTTCAATACGTGTCTGAACAAGATTTATGAATGATCTTTGCCAAATTTAATAAGAACTATCAACTCCCAATTTCCTACTGTAAAATGTACCTTTACAAGTCTTTCTCGCCCATAGAATGCTTTCAGCGCAATATATATGCATGTTGTTTACTGGATCGACTGTCAAAGACCAGCAACAGCTGGAAAAGGACATAGACAGAACAACAATAGAGCAGCATTATCTTACAGTAAATTTCATAGCATTTCATGGAGGATATTTAAGATTGATATTGTTCAATTAAAAGTTAACTCTTATAAATTCTGATGTGAAATGAAATCTGAAAAATTAAGAAAAATAAAAATAAATAAGGAGTGTCTATTTCTTTTATAATAGTAATATATTGGAATCAGAAAAATATTTTATTATTTAGTGTGATGCTTTCAAATATTAGTAATAGAGAAGGAAGATTGTTAAGAATAACAGAGCTCATTGTCACACTGAATAAGAAAGAATTAACATATAGTCAAAAAGGAATACCATGACTGGTTGTCTTATAAATTATTTTTAACATAGAATCAGTTAAAAAACAACATTTTTATGAAGTGTAATACTTTCAAACATCAGAAAGAAAAATATCAAAATCTTGACACTTGTTTTTTAGTACAGTTTATTGGGCAGAGAGATTGTAAAGAATTAAGGGAGCTCATTGTTACATTGAATAGAAAAGAATTGAAATACAGTCAAAGAAAACGACATGACTGGTTGTCCCATAATCTATTTTTAATGCAGAAGCAAAATAAAGCTTTTTTATAGAGTGTCATGTTTTCAAACATCAGTGACACATATCAATATGTTGACAGCTGTTTAATGGTACAATTTATTCAGCACGGAGATTGTTAAGAATTAGGGGAGCTTTTCGTCGGGTTGAATAGGAAAAAATTGAATGATAGAAAGAAAGAAATGACAAGATTAGTTGTCCCATTAACCATTTTTAATGTGGAATCAAAAATAAATTTTAGTATAGAATGTGGTGTCTTCAGACATCAGAAACAAACATGTCGATATCTTGACAGCTTTTTTTGTTTTTTTGATACAGTCTATTCAATGAAGAGACTATAGAAAAATTGGGAGAGCCCATCACCATGTTAAATGAAAAAAGAATTAAAATACAACAAACAAATATAACAAGAGTGATAGTCCTAGAAACTATTTTCAATCTAATAAATATTAAAAATAATTCCATTCATTAAATGGTTCTTCTTGATTGAAATCTGAAATCTTAAATCTTAAATGTGGGAACATCGTTATCTTAAGCTTCAATTTCTGGATTTTAATTGGATTATCTTTAATAGAAGCTTCTGCCTAGGGTCGGTGGTGGAATCCATGAGCCCTAATATTGAATGGAAGATTGTATTTGAGGACAACTGTACATTGAATAGTCTTTTGGAATAACATTTTGTAGGTCTCAAACTTTTTGAATTAAAGCACCTGCATCGAAAGCTCTTCTAACTCTAGGGATAAAAACAAAGACTTTGTAAGTGGGTCCAAGTCTTTTATTCGCTAGAGGATAGAGTATTTGTTCCAAGCACTCAGAATTTTGATTCAATTATCTTTAAAAAAATAAAAGACTATTCAAATAGCACTATAGTAAACAATGATTATAAAGCCAAAATAGAGGTCTTACATAGCACAAAGAAACATTAGAATATTAAAGGTTAGATATAAGGGAAGTCAAGGAATTATGAAATATTAATAAGTTATAAAAATATAAAATTATTGTTATGAAGTATTTATTAAGTGGTTATAATTAAAATTAGTTATAAGAAGATTGTTATTAGATATATTGATGAAATTATATTCATATAAATAGAGATTTAGTTTTTGATATTAATAAGCAGTTAAAATAAGGGTGTCGACCTCTTACAAAATGATAACAATATTGAGAGTTGTGGAGTTATCAATATCACATTAGAAAATGTGTTGGTTGTTACAAGTCAAGGTTACAAAGGGTACATTGTCAGTAAAATAGTCATCTTCCTAAAAAAACTTCTACAGAACAAAAGGTCACTTACAACACTTGCAACACGGTAGCCTAAAAAGAACATTAGTAGTGACAACTAGCACCCAGACAAGTGGGGCAAAATAACCGAGCGATTTTTAAAGGCTCCCCAAGCCTTTACAAAGGATAGAAAAATGTTACTAGAAATCATTCTTTAGTAAAGGGTAGTACCCCATCAACCTGGGCACTTTCCACATCTAATTTTTTTTTTCCACTTTAGCATACCAGGAGTCTGCCTAAATAGGAGCATAAAAGGAAGATAATAACACATTGGATAACCAACCAAAATCCAATCCATGTCCAAGCAACCATAGAAAGGAGAAGATCACCCAAAGTTACCAAACTCTTCCTCTGCACAACAAATCAACACCTCCATTAGGAGACTCATCCACCTTGATAGGAATGGTGAAAGAGGAAGAAATACGTTGAGTGTACCAAATCCTTACCATGGACAACAAAAAATACCCAACCACATTTGGATCCAGTATAGCCCCATTGTCATCTACAAATTTAAACCAAAAATAGTCAAAGACCAAGATGTGCACTTGAAAAATATTAGCAATCAACTAGCCACCAAAAGAAACAAGACCATGCCCATATCCGCTAGGATGGATCTAGTTTGAACAAAGGAACACACAAAAAGAAAAGAAAAAGAAACCCAATATTAACAACATCCATCAAGACCCAACCACAAAGGGGAAAGAGAGTCAACCCTGAAACCCAAGGTAGGCATAGGGATAATTAAATAAGACCCTTAAACATCTCTTAGACCTGTAATAAGTTGGAGCCTCTCCTTTTTGTCAATTATAACACAACCCACCACACCTCTAGTTATCACATGAGCATTATTTTCAAAAGCATAAGAGCCCAATAGACCTTTATAGAAGCCAAAATAAATCCACAAAGGATCAACATTGTAGGTGCAACAAGAACCACACCCCTTTGACAACACTTCAACACTTCTAAACATGTAAGAAACACCCAACCCCACTGGTCGCACCGTAAGGAAGAGTAGCACCAACAAAATGAAGGCAACATCTACAAAAACCATATACAAAGACAATATCTCCACAACTTCTAAAACCATTAGGATAGGGCAGATCATCTGAAGAAAAGGGTCAAAAACCCAAAAACTGGGTGCAACCTCACTAAAGGAAAATAAACCATCGATATTCTCAAAGATCTAGTACACAAGCACTCCATTTTGGCATGGAAACTCCTTAGAAAAGAACACAAAACCATGACCATGGCTCTCCTCAAGAAAATCCCTGCATAAGCTTATTTTGCATTAAAAAAATGGACAAAAGAAGGAGAAAAATAGAATAGAGATCGATTTGAATGATCACACAAGGTGTCCTCCATACACAAGAAACCCAAAACCTCACCTCCATAGTTGAGACAGTGTAGATACTTACTAAATTGACTCCTAAGTATAACCACATACCCAAATCATGAGACAAACCCCAAATTAATACCTAAATGCAACACACTAAATGATTTCCTACATAACTATGATTCAGTAAGTAACCTGGTTTGCCAAAACCTGGTCTCGATCAATGTTGACCTATGGCTTTGGGTTTTCGCGGTGAGTCCAACTGTGAAAGGGGCCTAATTTTAATAGCTCAATATTGGGGCAACACATAGTAACATAGTACTCGAGTACTCCAAGTACTCGGTGTGAGGACATGTCGGGGATGGGTACTTTGAGGTTTTGAGGAGATCAACATAATGCTTGTTTCGGGCTAATAAGTAAAATTAAAGCATAGGTATAAATTTTTTCCTAGGCTTGGATTCACACCTATTCCTTGGGAAAATGTGTCATTCTCTTAGTATCTTGTAACAATGGCCACCAAGAGGGACACATATGAACATGAACTCTTTAAAGATGTACCTATCTATTTTGATGTTTTATAAGATTATCAACTTGAATTTAATTTTTTTTTTATAATTCCCAATTCACAATGCTAACAATTTCTTCTTGGTTAGCTATCAACATTTAATCAAACACAACACCATATCTCTAATTTGTGGCAAAGATGACCTTTGTACTCTTGTGGCACTTGGTTCACTTAAATAACCTTAGAGCCTTGAATTTATCATGACCTTTTAACAATGAAGATCATCCTCTAGAAACATACCAAACTCTTAAGGGGTTAAGTGTTTTGTTTTCGCTCATAAGTATCAAGCACTGCAACAACAAGTTTTTAGGAAAAATAAATCTAAAAAATTAGACCTACAGTCATTAAAATGGCCATGTCTTGCTTAATATTTCATAAAAATAAAATTAAGATGGACTTTTTCAAAAGATAATTCATAGTCCTAAACATTCCAATAGGTTTCCAGTTGTTAAAAATCCATACACAATCAGGCCAAGCTCTGCAACATTGAAATTTACAGAAAAAGTACAGAAACAATTATATTTTTATTGCAAACTTTCACCAATATCATCTCCAACCCTATTCCTTGACCCAAAGAGGAAATTTATACATTTCTTAATCCTTTCCAATGGTTATAACTATAATCTGAATTTTTTTGGCCATTGGAACCACAATTTGTCAATGTTGCTTGATAACTTGTAAAATTTGTTAACCAACTTTTACATATTTTTGACATTTGCCAAATGACTTCAAGCCTACCAAAAAAATTTCCACCATGCTATAAATTATTTGAAGACACAAATTACATCATTTTCACCCATCATGGTCACATTTTACATAGTTTGACCAAGGTTGACCTATCAGGACCTTGTAGGTTATGAATATAACATAATTAGCATCAAAGGCCTTACAAAGTGAGTGAAATAATTGGAAATGACTAAAAAATGACTCCAAATGGTCCTTGGGTACCTTATTACATCTTTACACAACAAAAAACAAGAAATCATGACAAAATCCTTTATAAGGCATCAATGTAACCAAGGTACTCCTGCACCAAAACATCTCCACCCTCTTATGTAAGGGAGAATTTACTCATTGCTTTTAGGAAGATTTCCATTGACTATCATATTGGATCCATGAACATAAAATAGTGATATGTAATGTTAAAGAATATACTTGTAACATAGTAATCAAAGAAGATGAAAGAGTAGAGGAATCATGTCATTTGGATGAACATAGTTGACACTAAAGAGGGATAGCTATGAGATTTTTCTTTGGTTCTCATGGGAAGGTAAAGATTACATGAAAATATAGTCATAATGGCAATTTTTGAAGCACAGTGAGACACATAGTAATCAAAAGTCATTGTTACCTATTTTACCTCTTTATGGGAAAATTTGTTTAAAGCTAATCCTAGAATTTTCTAGGTGGGTTTTGTGTGTTTAAAAATGGTAAAAAAAGGTCACTTAAAAATGCTTTAATCTCTGATAGTCAGGTAAATTAAGGATGCTCTCATATTAAAAGGTGAAGTTTATTTCACTATATTGGTTGGTGAAATTCAAAGTCTTAAAGAGAAAAATAATTTTTGCACTTTGTGTGAAATTCAAAAAGTGTGAAAGTCAAGTTCATTTCAAAAATTGGAGGGAAGTAATTTATTGACTTAACCCCATAAGAGAAACCTGAGTTTCAACTTCCTCCTTGGTTTGGGTTAAAGTTTTTATGCCCTATTAGTGACCGTAAGAAATGAAAGAAATAAATCACTGCAAATAACAACTTTCCAAAATAATTGAACACTTTTAAAGATGAATGAGAAGCAACAAAGTTAAGAGCCAACAAATTTAATTAAGGAAATAACACTCTTGATTGCTAAGAATAGAAATTCATAAAGAGATAACATCTACTCAAAGAAGAATGGTTTTCTAAAGAAGAATGTCAAAACATGATGCGTAGAGCAACACAAATGTATCAAATTAGCAATGTTCTTAAGAGGACGACATGAATAACAATTCATTTGAGTTAAAAATAAGTAATATCTTAAGGGACTGTTGGTGTAATTAAATATTACCAATTACACTTTACTTAATCTTACTTAGGATAATTCATTGAGACACCTAAGAGTTTGAACCTCAATTAAGCACATGGTGTAGGAGAAATTCCACTTTAGGTGTGAGATCCACCTTTAGTTCTCTTATCACATTATCATCCTAATCCTATTGCACATACTTCAATGCATAATGGAGGATGATCCACATTTGGTGGACATGTGATTACACCTATCATAGGTGATAGCTTATCAAATCCTTATCATTCTCTCTTATCACCTTTACCATATAAGGAGGCCTATTATGTAAGTTGAATAATCATGTCAAGGGGAATTCATTAGATCAATTCAATCACCAATCATTACATTCATATCATCTCTCTTGTTTTTGTGTTTTTATTTAACCTCTAGATCCTTAGTTCAATCTTTTCTATTTGCAAATTCTGACATAGTATCAGAGCCATTGGAGCATTTTGATTAGCCTATTTGGAGAGATCATGGTGCAAGCGTTAAAGGTCCAAATCTTAGATCTGAACACTAGCGTATTGTGGAAGTGTCTTGGGACAAATCTAACCTCACCATTGTGTTCGAGATGCTATTACGGTTGAAATCAACTATAAACTCGCTCATATTCGACGAAAGTCCAAATTGAGGAAATTTCTTTTTGCAAATCGAGCCATACAACTCGATCTACACCTCTACGGTATAATTTTTCAATTTTTTTTTTAATTCAATACTTTCCTAAATTTTTTTGTAAAAAAATTCTATTTATTCAGGGTTGGTATGACCCCTAGCAGCTCAGAGAATATTCTCTAGAATCATCACAAGTCAGCATCAGGGTTACATAATCTAATCGACCTCCCAAGCATGATAGAGAAACCACGTAGGTGACCTGAGCCCGAGCTGACCTTTTCTCATTACTTTGTATTATATGCAGGTGGTTTGCCTGCCCCATGTGGGACTAATTCTCCTATTACACATAAAAAAATGGGTTCACATTACAAAGTTTGCGCTACCAGATGACTTGATCTAAATCAGATCCCAATCGTAGTTCCTGCAAGCGAAGCCCAAGATCAAAATTGAGGCCTCAACCAAGCTCAAGGCCTGAGCTTGTTTGATAATCCATCAGTGTATTTTCATATAAATATACAATAATTCTTTCCACACAATGGATGTGTGATTAAATCCCACACTCGCTAGCTACCTCCACGTAGCCTCCGAGTGACCGAGCTAGTAGTTGTGCCTTTGCCCCACCACCGCAGGCCAGTCGCCATGTGGAACATATACAACGCGCTACTTGGCACATTGCCACACAAGCAACCTCTAAACAAAGGACCTAACACATGGCACACATGCCACATCAACATTTGGCCACATCAGCAATAGTGCACAATCAACCCCTCTACCATGTCATCTTGTGACATCATCAACTAGTCAATAAGCCACGTCACTGTTTAGATACTAACATAATTTTCCACATCATCATATGGTAGACCACCTCAAACACCATGTCACTAATGCGGTCCTTTTTTGCCACATCACTTGGTACCCTAATCCTAAAATTGAAGGCCATACATCTGTCAAAATAGGCCAAACTGGCTTTCTAGTGATGTCCATATGACTGTCAAATTTAACATAGTATTTTTCTGATGTCAGCAAGGGTTTGCATTTCTCAGCCTTCACCATTGGAGTTTTTGATTTTGCAGTCCAACTTCAAAGGGCCATATCTTGCTCATTTTTGCTCCTTTTTTTGAGCAATTTTTTATTTATTTTGGGTAGAATTTCCTAAAGATTCTAGTGGTGGTATTATTTTTGCAATTTGGTGGGCAGAGTAATCAGAAATTGCAGATTTTCATGACTGTTCCTGTCTATTCTTGCTTTGTACAACTTCCAGAGCTTTATTTGGGCACATGCAGTAACATTTTGAGGTCATTTTTTTTTTGAAAGTGCATGTTTTTTTGTCTACTTTCCAAATTTGAAATCAGATTTTAGTGATTTAGGGTGGATATATCACTTTAGAAATAGGTTATTTTGGGGCTATATTTGCACTTGGTTAATCCTTGGATTTTAGTTTTCTCATTCACATCAGTCATTTGAAGGAGTTATCAATAATTATTTGGTTGTATTATGGATAATTTGAAGGTCAAAATTCTCACTCCATATAACTACCATGAATGGAAAGTATCGTTAAGTGATCATTTATTGAGTATTGGATTGCTTAGAATGACTCTTGGGCATGATCAAGAACCACTTATCACTAGTACATTTGACCTAGTTTTTCTACCAAAATTTTTGACCATAAAATAAAAAGATTTTGGTTGGTCAGATTATAGAAGGAAAACTTTCTTTTTTTTTTAATCAATGCCCATGTTAGTCAAAAGTTTGACCACTATAATGTACATCAAAATTTCGATGAGCATGGGCACAACTTTTTAAAAAAAATTCATTTCTCATTTCATTATTACCACTGTGAATTTTTTCAAGGGTTGCAACGCGTGAAACTTCATCAGCTAGGGCTAATTCGACACTATGTATAGGGATTGTAGTTTTTATCTAGACTTGGGCCTTTGATCTTTGAGCTTGGTTTTGGAAACTTGGCTTTTCCTCTCCTTATCAAATGGAAGCTCATTGAGGTAGGGATTGTGTCGTTATCTCCTGTGCATTTTGATAGAATACATTGCATTTGATCACTTGATTGAATACCATCATGTATTTAGAGGGAACGTCTTACTGTGATCATTACTCCATGCTCTGTTGTGTCCATGGCATTGAGTGCATTTCTTTGGATGATTTGATTATGGCATTTACTAGATTCTCACTTTTTTATTGTGAGCTAGGGCATCATGTAGTGTTTATTTTCTGTTACCATTATTTTACATGGCATATGCCCTTGGCTCGTGCTCTTCACATTACCACTATTATTAATTTCTTGGAGTATTATTGATTACCCACGAGCTAGGGAATCCATTTATACAATCTAGAGTATCATTGATTATTCCCTATCAATTATACGACATCCAATATGAATACACATGACTAGCATCAAACATTATTTCCTACCAATATGAATAGACACGACAAGCATCGTTTCATTATTGGTTGACTGACATCATTTCATTATCTTACATAGTGATACGAATAACCACTAGTTAGTGGTTATCATAACACATTAACAATGTGTTACGATAACCATTAATTACTGGTTATTGTGTAATCAAGAAATTGACCAAGTCGATCTTAACAGTGATTGCATAATATATATAATGTGAGCCCCGATAATTCTCAGTCAACTATGATACATATGATCGATATTAAATCATGTGTGTGTGTGTGTGTGTATGTAGTCAATTAACCATAACAATAATCAATCAGATCAACACTATAAGTTAAGACACACCCTATTCCAAAGCTCCCATTTTGGCACAGGCAAGGAGGATGCTGGAAAAGGTTGTGGAATTTAGCTTTGCACTTTCCATTTGCATTTGCTTGAAAATTTCTAAAGCCTTTTAAAAAATCCATTTTGTACATAGCCCGTAATAATTGCATTCCATGTTACCACATGTCTTTGATGCATTTTGTCAAAGAGTTCACATGCCTTGTCCATAGTTACACATTTTACATACATTCTACCAGGGCAGTTGCAACTACAACATCTAACGAAATTTCTTTATTTTTTATGCTTTGATGGATGTCCACACCCTATTCCAAAACTGCCATTTTGGCATAGGTGGGGAGGATGCTGGCAAGGGTTGTGGAATTCGGCTTTACATCTACCAATTGCATTTGTTTGAAAGTTTCTAAAGCCTTTTCAAGGAATCCATTTTGTGCATATCCTGCAATGATTGTTGTCCACGAAACCACATTTCATTGAGGCATTCTATTAAACAACTCACGGGCCTTGTCTATTTTTCCACATTTGGCATACATGTCTACCAAAGCATTTCCAACCATAATGTCTGACAAAAAACTTCCTTCCATTATCCTTTGATGGATGTCCATACCCTGTTCCAAATCTCCCATTTTAGCAAAGGGAGACAAAATGCTGACAAAGGTTGTGCAATTAGGTTTTATACGTGTCAATTGCATTTTCTTGAAAGTTTCTACAGCCCTTTCAACACATCCATTTTTAGTGTATCATGCAATCATTGTAATCCATGAGACCACGTTTCTCTAAGTCATTCTCTCAAATACTTCTTGTGCCTTGTCTATGCTTTTACATTTTGGCACAAGCAGGGAGGATGCTGGAAAAGGTTATGAAACTCAAATATATTCCTACCAATTTCATGTCTTTGAAAGTATCTAAAGCCATTTCAAAAAATCCATTTTTTGCATATCCTACAATCATGGCATTCCATGAAACCACATCTCTTCGAGGCATTATGTCAAACAATTCACGTGCCTTATCTATCTTTCTGCATTTTGCATACATGTCTACCAAAGCACTTGCAACTATAACATTTGACAAAATTCCTCTATCCTTCACACTTTGATGGATGTACATACCTTGTTCCAGAGCTCCCATTTTAGCACAGGTAGAGAGAATGATGGAAAAGGTTGTGAAGTCAGGCTTTACACCTGCCAATTGCATTTTTTTAAAAGTTTCTAAAGCCTTTTCAAGAGATCCTATTTGTGCATATCCTACAATCATTACATACCATGAGATGACATTTGTCTGAGGCATTTGGGCAAATAGTTCCTGTGCCTTGTCTATGTTTCGACATTTTGCATACATGTTGACTAGTGCAGTTGCAACTACAACATTTGAAGAAATTCCTCCATCCTTTACACTTTGATGGATGTTTATGTCCTATTCCAAAATGCCCATCTCAGCACAGGCTTAAGCACACTAGAAAATTATGAGTTGTGCATGTACCAAATACCCATCGTTTGTGAGTGATGAAAGAGTGGACATTTTTTCCCAGTGAAAGCTTGTTCTTGAGAATGCAGGTTTGCAATAGTTGAAGATATATAGAGGAGTCTTTAGGAGGGTTGTGTGTCCTTTGAAGAGAACTTAAGTTGGGCACTTGTTCATTGGAAACCCTCTTTATGAAGGCCTTTAAGTTGACTAATTCTAGCTCAGGTATAGTTAAATTGTCCTTGCTGCCCTAGAATGACATCTTTGTTCAAACCATTGATTGCAAACATTTTTTAAGTACTTGAATCTACAATAGAACAATAGTGGTGAATGTATGATTATTATAATCATATGATTATATGTTATAATATTTATGTAATAAATGTAGTAACGATGGTGCGGTGCATTATTGATATAGGCTCGATGGCTCTTGTCAATGTTCCAAACTATCAATGTGGTGGTGGGCATGTGTGTTGAAGACTTCATGAACATAGAGCAACCTTGGACGATAATTTTGGTGATGCCCAAATAGAAAAAAAGGTTGCTAATGTGTATATATTTAATGTTTCTAGTGTAAATACTATTCATTATCTTATAAGAACTAATGTAGATTGGGCATCACAGGCAAATAATGGCTCCAGATACTTTAGTTGGGTCGATGACAACTCATCTGCATCTGTCTGCCCATCTCCACTTATACGCAATGAAGGATTTGAGTGAAAAATGTGTCAGGCTAGGGAAAGTGCTGAAATTATATTTTTACGATGCCTTCTCTGTATTGTAATCACATATCTTTATTGCAACCATATGCGGAGATAAGCTCAGGAATTAGTCAGTTTAGTATTTTCATATTGTAACTAATATTTTAATATGGATAGGGCATAACTTCTCTTTGCCTCAAGTGCGCATTTATATCGTTTACATCTTTTTTTACAATAATTCTTCATGTTTATGGCTCAGGTGAGCCCCAATCTGCTATCAATCATTTCCATTTAAGGCTTATCATTTCCATTAAGGTTTACATTCAAAATTTGATTACAATAAGATCAATATATGATTGAAACAATATCATATGACCATGAAGGAAGGAAGATTTGACATAAAATATATGAAGGCTACTTAGTTTATCTTAGGGATAGAGATAATTTAATTTTAACTTTGGTTGTGTTAAAGGAACTATGTTAACTTTATTTTGTAGTTGTTTAACATGAGAGTTTATAGATTAATAGGAGTTCACATTTTTATGGGAACGTATCACTCAATTGAGCATTAATGCCCATCTATATCTAGTGAGATGAACATAACTCATGTACCTCATGCTAGTATGCTTGGATACCTTGTATACACTATTTTGCATTAGACTAGACATTATCCAAATAGTGAGTATTTATATAAAGTGCTCGAAGATCAAAGGCCCAAATCTAGAATGCCAAAATTAATAATAGTGACAACCCTCACAGGCAGTTGGATAATGTCTATTCTAATCCAAGAACACTAGCATGAGGTACATGAGTTATAAAATCTCATGTTATAACTCTCATGAGTTATAAACTAGCATGAGGTACTTAAGAATCTCTCAATACAATACATATTCCCCCCATATCTTATTCAAATCTTATTTAATTCATTACTATGTATAAAGATATAATCTTTTTATATAAATATAAACTAATTAAATAATTGAGAGAGTTTGGATCAATATTTGATTATATAAGTGAGACCTAGCACAAGAGAGAGAGAGAGAGAGAGAGAGAGAGAGGGGAATGAAGAGGATATTGATGCTCCGCTTAGTTGTTATGATAATGGCTAAGTGAAGCATCAATATCCTCATCATCCCCCCCCCCCCCTCTCTCTCTCTCTCTCTCTTTGGTCCTTTGGTGTGTATTAAATAGAATAGAATTTTCAGCATATTATTATCATTCTATTTCTTTGTTGTAAACATGCCATTGGTTCAGTTTTGTAATTTTTTTTGTGTTAAATGCATTTAAAATAAAGGTCTAATTATGCAGACTGCTGATACAGAGCCCTCTACTATCACCTTAAATAGGCCAACTCAACTTGAGGATTCAACAAGAAACTTGGAATCAACTCAAGGAATCAATCCTACTCAAAGATCAAATAGAGTTCTCTGACTTTGTAAGTCACTCCCACAACCATTCCACATAAGTTCACCTTCCCACTTCCTTTTTCCAACACCTCTCACCTTGATCCCAACACCATAGATCATTTTATTATGGTATATCTACCATGCTTCAACTTCCCATTCAATCCAATCAACTCATCTTCTACCATTCCTCTTCTATATCCTTTCTAGGCTTGCCTCGTAGCCATTCACACCCTGAAATCAACAAATCATTCACAAACTTCCCAAATACCCCATAAATGTTTTTACATGTTCTAGTACCCTTTTTGGAGTTACCAAATTCATCTCAGTCTCAGTCCTTCATCATTTGACTGGTGAAGATTTCCTTTACCCTCTAACTCTCCAACTAGGACTAATTAGCCCTCCCTCAACAAAGCAACTCCTATTTTCGCTTGCCTCTAGGTCTCCATGACCATAAACAGTCATATAATATGATTCAAAATCACTGATTTTCAACTTAGTATGATTCCACCTACTTATCTACTTGCCATGACTAGTGTTGAATCAATTTAATCAATCATATAGTTTCACAGTTGTGTTGACTGTTCCGTGGCAGTGTACAGGTTTTTGAGAATGGTATTGTCTTTATTGATTAAAAGACATTTTCCATTTGTTCCTTGACACATCAATTTGACCACACCCACTCCACTTCATGTGGATGTCTTTGAAATAAACTCCTAACTCTAATAAACCGACTGTAACTACTAACTTCTAACTGTTTGATAGCAATCACCAAACTAACTGTATTAACAATCTAAACAAGAAATTTGTTGTCAAGTTGACAACAAAAGTAAATTCCGAAGGGGCAAAATTTGCCCTCTTCTTGGGATTTTTATCCCAACCACCCATTCATTTCCACCCAGGTGTAGGACTGCAACAAACAAGACATGAACAAGGAGACAAACATAAATTTCAATTACCATTTCTGACAAGTTGTTGCTTATAATCCCATGAATTAACAATGAAAGAAAAATGAATAGAGAAAGGTTCCATTTAAATGCATTTAACACAAAAAACAAATTTACAAAACTAAACCAATGACATGTTTACAACAAAGGTCTAATAGAAATCCCAACAATTCTTAAACATACTTTATCTGATATGATGAATTCTTAAACAATTAAGGTTGGAGTATACATAGTTATCACACAATTTTTATTGTGGTACAAGGAAGATTTGGCTAGGTCAAATCTTCCTTCGTGCTAGTAGTCTACAAAAGACTGCTAGCACAAAGGAAGATTTGACCTAGCCAAATCTTCCTTGTACCACAATAAAAATTGTGTGATAACTATGTATACTCCAACCTTAATTGTTTAAGAATTCATCATATCAGATAAATTATGTTTAAGAATTGTTGGGACTAGTCCTTTGGCATGTATTAAACATAATAGAATTTTCAGCATATTATTATCATTCTATTTCTTTGTTGTAAACATGCCATTGGTTCAATTTTGTAATTTTTTTTTTGTTGTAAACATTTCATTGGTTCAGTTTTGTAATTTTTTATCAAGAACAATTTGGGTAAGGGCCAGATCAATACTGCTCACAATTTCATTGCCAAGGTGGCCAAAGACTATGTTAGGCTAATAAAATATGGGGATTCTCTTTATCGCTACAGATCTTTGAAGGTTGTTGCACTTGGACGAATGTGTAGCATTGTTAAGAGAATTGGACTAAGTTTGGCTTACCTCGAATAGGTGGGGCAAGAGTTCTATGGGTACCCTAATGTTGGAAAGAGTTATTCTATTAATAGGATTACTAGGGTGGATGTGCAACCTTATGCTTTTACTACTAAGTCTCTGTTTGTCATGCATACTGATTATAAGTACTTGAGGTATCAGGTTATTGATACCCCTGGTACTTTGGACCACCCCTTGGAGGACATGAACACCATCGAGATGCTCAGTATTAAATTTCCTTGGCTCATTTAAAGGTGGCTGTTTTGTTTTTCCTTGATGTTTCGAGGTCTTCTGGTTATAGTATCGTGCAACAAGAAGCTCTGTTTCACAGCATAAAACCTCTATTTTCCAATAAACCTCTTATTGTAGTTTTTAATAAGATTGATTTGCAACCACTAGAGACACTATCGGAGGAGGATGCAAAATTGGTTGTGGAGATGAGATCTGAGGCTGGGAAAAATATGGGTGGGTTCTTTGGGAATCAGGAGGGGGGGGATGATGGTGCACTACTCTCTATAAGTGCTTTGAAGGAAGAAGGGGTGATTGTAATGAAGAATGTGGCATGTGAGAGGTTGTTGGAGCAGAGAGTGGAAATTAAGATGAAGTCAAAGAAGATCAGTAGTTGTCTCAATAGGATTCATGTTGCAATGCCCAAGCTACAAGATGGGAAAGAGAGGCCCCCTTGGATTCCTCAAGTTGTTTCATATGCTAGGGCGCATGCTGCCAAGGAGGCCATGAAGCTAGAGAAGGATATTGAGAATGAAAATGGTGGGGCTAGATTATACTCTACAAGCTTGAAGAAGTGGTATATTTTGGCAAATGAAGAGTGGAAAGAAGATGATATTCCTGAGATCATGGATGGACACAATGTTGCAGACTTTATTGATCCAGATATCTTGCAGAGGCTTGAAAAATTGGAGAGGGAAGAAGGGCTTAGGATGGCAGCTGAGGGTGACAAGGATGATGAGATGGGGGTAGTGGAGTTGAATCTTGATGAAAAGCAAGCTTTGGTTGAAATTAGGAAGAAGAAGAAGATGCTTATCATCGAACACAGATTGAAGAAGAGTACTACAAAGAGCAGGCCTACCATACCAAGGAAGTTTGACAAGAACAAGGAATATGGTTTAAATAGAATGGGAAGACATCTTTCTAGCCTGGGCTTGGATCCTTTGACATTTAGCTTAATAATAAATTAAGCAGATGAGAGCTGAGCAATTAGCTTCCCAAGAAAATTCTCATAAATGAACTATGTGTACCCCAATTCCTGTGCCCTCTGTGCTTACCTAAATGATATATTTGAAACAACAAGGGTAAATTTAGCCTTACCCTTGTTGTTTCAAATATATCATTTGGGTATGCATAGAGGGCACAAGAATTGGGGTACGCATAGTGCATTTATGTGATTTTTCTTGGGAAGCTAATTGCTCATCTGTCATCTTCATTATTATGAAGCTAATTACCGAAGGATCCAGGCCCAGGCTAGAAAGATGTCTTCCTAAACACATAAAAAATATGCACATAAACATGACAACTGAGAAACATAAATGTAGATAGCACAACAGCTAAGAAACATAAATGTAGGCATCATCGTCACATTTTTTTGGAGACAACATAATTGAGTTGTATACCCACATGATGTAAAGCAACTTCTGCTCCTCTGGTTCCAAGTTGACACTACGGGATCTAAAGACCAAGGATAAGGAATAAATTTAGAGAGTGAAGGAGGTCCATAATGACCAACATAATATAGGACAAACCTCAAGTTAAATGAGGCAACTGCAAGCATTTTAATATATTTTTATTATTAAATATTGAAATTTGCATATACTAGTGTTCTAAGCCCCCTCATTAGATGATTTATTATTGTAAGCCCCCTCTGACTTACACATCTAGAAAATGAAACTACAATCTATTAGGATCGAGACAAACCTTATAAAACAATAGTAGCTAAGAAGGATCACTTTCCGACATCTACTCATGAATACAAGGTCCTCGAACAGATGTATTCAACAGATGTTGGTAGGCGATCCTTCTTAGTTGTTGTTTTATAAGGTTTGTCTCAATCCCAATAGGTTGTAGTTTCATTTTCTAGATGCGTAAGTCAGAGGGGGCTTACAATAATATATCATGTAATGAGGGGGCTTAGAGAACTAGAATATGCAAATTTCATTATTTAATAATAAAAATCTATTAAAATATTTGCAGTTGCCTCATTTAACTTGAGGTTTGTCCTGTATTATTTTGGTCATTATGGCCCTCCTCCGCTCTCTAAATTTATTCCTTATCTATGGCCTTTGGATCCCGCAGTGTCAACTTGGAACCAGAGGAGTAGAAGTTGCTTTGCATCGTCTGGGTATACCACTCAATTACATTGTCTCCAAAAAATTATGACCATGATGCCTACATTTATGTTTCTCAACTGTTGTGTCCCAAGACCCCTTATGACCATTTACAACCCTTTAAGATTCCCAAGAATACATCTTAGAGGTATTAAAGTGTCATAAAGGGTCATAAGAGGCTCCTAGGAGGGGCCAGATGAGCTTCCACATTCACTTGGTTGGCCCTGTTAAGTAGAGAATGTTAAACTATTATCAAAACAAAGAGAAGCTCAATAATTTAAGGTCTCAGTCCACAGACAAATTAAATTAGACTTACTATCCAAATTGGACAAATTATGTCCAAGGTTGCATCTTGGTGGATGGTTTGGATGATGGGCAGAGTGCTAGAAAGGTAGCAGCCACACCAAAGGGAAAATAAAAGAAAGGACATGTTGGGTGCTAAGACAAGGTGGATGAGCGATTAGATGATCATCTGCATCAACATGGGAATTTTGGCTTGGGTGTGGGTTATATTTCAAGGGATAATCTTAGGGATTGGCAAAATGAGGTAGCCAAATTGGAGGATGGGTGGGAAACAGTAAAAGGGAGAAAAAAAATGAAAATAAATCTTTTGACATGATCCTTCATTCTCCGAAAAAGGTGGAGTTTAGAGAAAAATGAAAAGAAAGCCTTTGACATGATCCTTCATTCTCCTAAATGTAGCTAGGGCCAAGTTCTAACCCATTACAATTAATAAAATCACCAATTACTGTTAAAAAAAATAGTAAAGCTGCCCGCATGGTGGGGAACAATGGCTTGAGGCCATGGGTCACCCCCATGGTCTCGGGTTCAAACCTCTCCTCAGATTTTAAATGGTGTGATCGGGGAGCGGGCTGACAGTCTCACCCCCTGAGGATTAGTCTCACCTTAGCTCGCCCTTGGTACCCAAGATATGGGTTGCTGGGTCACTGGGCTGAGTCGCGGGGATACCTCTAGGTTATTAAAAAAAACATAACAAAATACACATCGATATATATTAATATAAAGTAACACCTAAAGATAAATATCTAGACTAATCACCGAGCAAGATGTCGTTGGTGATTACTCTGGATATTTATCTTCAGTTGTTTTTTTTTTCGACATTCCATTATTAATCAATCTTTCGACGACCTTTGGTCGAAAGCCTCACAAAGATTGGTCTAAAGTTTGACCAATTTCTATTGAAATTTGTCATCGTGGGTTTGGCATCCTAGTCGGACGGTCTAAATATTTTGACCAAGTAAGGTTGAAAGGTCTAAAGATTTCAACCTACTTTGGTTGACAGTTCAACTAGATGAATTCCTAATAGCAGATGTGAATTTCAACCAAGATTGGTAGAAAATTTGACCAATTGTCCATCGAAAATAGGTGCAAATTGTACAAGTGTATAGGCACTGCATAAGGGAAAAAATTATTGAGTTCACTCTTGATTTTGTCTACATTAGAGACATGGAGACTAGAGATGTCATAGCTATAGGAGTTGTTGATCATACATCACACTTGTATTCTTTTTCACATTTTGTTGTTGTTGATGATGATGATATTCATGATGTACACATCCCTTTTCCAAGGGTACTTATGTATATGAGGATAACTTTGGACACTTGAATCATTTTGTTGTTGAGACCAGTTTTGAGCTTCCTACTCCTCCACCTCCTGCTTCTTCAGACATGGGCTCTACTACTTAGCAAGATGATCATGGTGCTTCAGATCTTGCAGAATGTGACGACTACTTGGATGCATCTTCAACATTTGTTGACTCTCATGATGCAGATTTGAGAGACATACTTTAGGAGGTTTCTCTTTTCTTTGATGATAGCATCACAGTTGGGGATACTTCTTCACCTTCTTTGGAGACTGACACTCTTGATTCTTCTCCTTCTTCACTTGATTTGTCACATGAGGTGACAGATTCTTTGAGCTTGGAGACACCTATTCAGTCTTCAAATATTCATACATGGAGAACTTCATCTTCTTATTCCTTCCATTTTCATATGGATTGGCTTCTTCATCACTTGATGTATCTATTTATTCCTAAGGGGAGACATGTTTCTTGTAAGCATTGGATTATCTTTTGTTTGCAGGTACTCTTCATCAACATGGGAGCTTCTTCATTATGGAAGGGATATCATGTCTCCAATTATCCTTCTTATGGGGGGATATTTTTTTGTATATACATGATGTATTTAGTTCTTGGGGGGTCTTGATTACTCCATCCATCCATACATCTTTTTTTCTTCTCTCTTTTTGGGGGAGGTTTTTTCCCATGAGGTTTTCCCTCTTTCTCCACTTTATGAGAGCTTTTGCATTTCATTTATTGCATTGCATATTGTACATGGGTACCTAACATGGCCTAGTAGCCAAGACCCATCTTGCATTGTGAGTTTAAGTACATTCCCCTAAGTTTCACTTAAGGAGGGGGGAGGGTGTTGGTGTAATTTAATATTCCTAATTACACTTTAATTAATCTTACTTAGGATAATGCATTGCATAGTAGTTTATCATTGAGACACCCAGGAGTTTGCACCTCAATTAAGCACATGGTGTAGGAGAAATTCCACTTTAGGTGTGAGATCCACCTTTAGTGCTCTTATCACATTATCATCCTAATCCTATTGCACATACTTCAATTCATAATAGAGGATGATCCACATTTTGTGGACATGTGATTACACCTAGCATAGGTGATAGCTTATAAAATCCTTATCATTCTCTCTTATCGCCTTTCCTATATAAGGAGGCCTATTATGTACATTGAATAATCATGTAAAGGGGAATTCATTGGATCAATTCAATCACAAATCATTGTATTCATATCATCTCTCTTGTATTTGTGCTTTTCTTTAACCTCTAGATCCTTGGTTCAATCTAGTCTATTTGCAAATTCTTACAGGGATGCTCAAGTTTCATGGAGATGGTTGTGAATCAAATGAAGACAAGGGAAATCTATTGAAGGAAGCTTAATGCATGAAATAAATGCAGATTTGTTGTCTGAACCAACATCATGCTGTAAGATATTTGATTTCAATGTCTTTTATAAAGTACTCTAGAACAGATAATGAGGTTAGCTATGATTCATGCATTTGTAAACAATTAGAAATGTATTCTATATGGTAAACTTTCCATTGGATTCAAGGTGCGAACCTTCCAATTTGCCTAAGGAGCATCATTGATGGCTTATTTCCTATCACAATATAGGATGCTGTCACTACGGCCTTTGAGAGTACATGCACCTCAAAAAGATAACATTTAATGTAATATAATGATTGCAAGATTTTCAAAAAATTGATTTGTTGAAAGTCTTTAGAAACTTTAAAACTAATGCAATTGGAAAGGATAAAGCCAAATTATTTTCTAGTGTTCAAAAAATGGGAGCTTTGGAATTGGGTATGCACACATGCATCAAATCATGCCCTACATGTGCCAACATATGCAATATGGTGGGAAGTACACAAACTAATGCAGTTGACAAATCTAGGACATGTCGTAGATGATGAGTAGCATGGGGAGGGTGAGAAGGTCGAGGAGTAGGAAGAGATGATGATGATGGGGGTGATAGTGGAGGGGAGTCCTCAATGGAAAAGGCATCCAGTGTATGGAGACAAAGAGCCACACAGACCAAGAGAGCTAGAAAAATTAAAACAACATAGGTATAGGGACATGAACATGGATAGGTACAAGTATCAAGGGTAGAGGATCATAGGATAGGGACCATACCACTTGCAAAAGCATGGGGTTTCTGATATAGTCTTGGTGAGAGAGTATGAGAGCATTCAGGCTATGATCAGATTGATTACATCCAAATCTTTTTTGGTGTCCTCCCTACCTATGCTCTTGTATTATGCATTGTGAAGTTTATAAAAAACACACATTCACTATCATGAAGGAAAAATAAAAGAGATAGGTTATAGATGGACGAAATAATGATTAGAGATGCAATGTTATCTGAGTGTGTAGAAAAAAACAAGGTTTTAGAGAATCAATGGATAAATATCTATGAAACCTTGATAGGATAGAGCATCAATGGATAAATATCTAAGAAAAGATTTTGAAGCCTTTCCTATTGATCTCACATAGCATGTGCACTTCTGCATTGACTATTCCTTTGACCAATTTTTTGAATGTGCTTTCATATTATAATGAACCCGCACACGTTACTTTTTTTTCAAACATTTCTTCTGTCATCGAAATTCTGATGAACATGGGAAATGTTTTTAAAAAATATTAAATTTGCCTTGTAAAATCTAACAAAGAAAAAGAAATCCCATAGCTTGTTGGAAATGTTTGTCAGAAAATGTACCCAAATGAGTTAGTGTCAGAATTCTGATGAACACGGGTAAGATTTTTTTTTTTTAACTGTTTTACCACAAATCAAAAGAAATCCCATAGTTTGTCAGAAATGTTCGTAGGAAAGTGACCCCAAATGTATTAGTGAATGCAGTTATGCTAGATTGTAGGTTAGTAAGTGATATTTTAAATCCCAATTGAAATGTGAAAGCCTAAACTAGATTGAGGTTAGTTTGATGAATTTTAAAACTTGAAGAAAATGCAAATCTAATCCCTTTTAAAACCAAAAAATAAAGTGTAAGCTAGATTGAGGTTAGTAGGTGATTTTATGAGCCCAAATTGAAATATGAAACTAATTATTTTAAAAACCCAAAACTAAGTGCGAACTATTTTGTAGGTTAGTAGATGATTTTTTATGAGCCCAAATTGGAATGTGAGTTTTGTATTTATAATCCGGTGTTAGTTTCAAAACAAAAAATGAAAATGCAACTAATCTTAAGTCCTAAACATAGTTCATACATGCAACGTAGGACATATTAACATATGCATAAAAAAACATTACAATTATGTAGATCCAATTAATAGATGCAGAAAAAATTAGATAAATTCATATAAGAATTAGACAGATCCACAAAAAAACTAGACAGATGTGCAAAACTGTGTTATAAATGCATAGGTCTGTAAAACTGAAGATTTTTGGTTAGTTGAACTGGTAAATTCTACCTCTGTGAAATTTTGTGTTATGTTATGAATGTGTGAGTATTGAGGATGAATACGCAAGATCAACTTGTAGCTTCTCCTACACATAGAAAAACTTCAAATAATTGTTAAAAATGGGGCAGGACCCCACAGTGGGTGCTAAAATGTATGCTTATGAAATGTCTAAGTGCATAATCAATTATTATACCATCAAATAACATTAAAAATCCTACCTTTCTAAAGAATTTAAATGAAAAATAAATAAACAATAAAAACCATATTTTTCCTCCTTTAACCCTTTCTCTTTAGCTTGGTTCCATTGATCTTCTCCTCCTTGAGATCTTAAGATGGTACCATATTCTCTCAGAAATGATCACCTTCCAAAATGGCTTCAAGAGATTTTAATGATGATGAATCATACAACTAGAATTCTAAAATGCTCCATGATGATGATGATAAATATGGTGATTATGCAAGCTAGGTGATAATAAAGTTCATGACTACTAAATGGTAATGGATATTAAGCTAAGATGATAAACTATATGCTAAACCACTAAGACAAAGGAACACAAGATTTCTAAGATGCTTTCAAAATGCAAGCTAAGATTTTGAACATAGATTATGCAAGCTAGATGATAATAAAATTCATGACTACTAAATGGTAATGGATATTAAGCTAAGATGATAAACTATATGCTAAACCACTAAGACAAAGGAACACAATATTTCTAAGATGCTTTCAAATGCTCTAATTCTCCAAAACACAAGATTGCTAAAATTCTAATTAGTCCAAAATGAAGGAATGAGGGATCCTTTTATAGAGTTTTCCACACCATGATCCCATGTGGCATAATCCAAGGGATGAGATTGAATCTTGGAAGATGGGAAGCTTGAATATGAATTGGTTGAGAGGGTGGAGAAGAAGTAGGGACTGGTTGGATTGTGAGAGAGAAAGTAGGTAAGATGTTCCTGTTTTAATGAAAAGATGGAGGATTATGTGGGAGGGAGAGACACTTGTCAATTGTCTATCCATGACGAAAGAGAAAAGGGTCGAAGAAGGGTTGAATTTGTAAGACTCTTAAGAAAAGTGTCCTTTGAGTCACATTTGACCAAATGAGGTGGAGGGACAATAGGCTAAAGGATAGGAAAGGTGACAATGACTTGGTCTCATGAGGACACATTGTCCTGTGACTTAGTCCTATGAGGCCACATAGTCTTTTCCATCATTTTTGAATCAAAGGACATTGTGTTGAAGATAAATAGCTAATTTATAATTTAAATAAATTAATTTCATTAGCCATGGGTGAGGTGGGTGGTGAGTTAGAATAGGAGACCTATTCATGTATGATGACAAGGTAATTAAATAGTTTTGAGAAAAATGTTTAAGAGTATAATTTAAGGGACTTAGGCTAAGAAAAATAAGATAAAGTGAATTGACTAAATAAACTAAATAATTTATTTAACAATAGAAGGACTATTAATTATCTCAAGCCATTTTTAGATGTATACACTACCATACAAACCCAAACAACTCAAGAAAGCTACATACGATCGAAATAGTAATGCAAGACAAATAAAATAAATTAGAACATGATGCAGACCTTCATAATACCTATGAATGTACAACATAGCATATCTTGACATCAAGAAAACTCATCTAAGACACACAACATAAAATCTTCAATGATTGATGAATGCAAAGCACTCCATTAATCAAGTACATAGACTATGCATGAAATAACACTCAAACCATCATCAAACCTTTTACATAATGAATTAGAAGATTAATTATCTTACCTCTCTAAAAACATGGGCTTATTTTATTTGGTTACTTTCAATAAAAAATATAGAACAAAGAAACTATTGAAACATGGAGAAATGAGAAGAATTACTTCATGTTTGAACTCATAAAAATATCAAAATTATCCTGATCTCTTGAAAAGTTGAGAAGTAATTGAAGATGTGATGTAATGCAAGTAAACCCTAAAATTCTTCATTCATAATTCTATATTCAAGCCTAGGAATTAATCCAATTCCAAGTAATTCCAACAATGTTTTCTCAACAAAAAGTCAAAAATTAAAACCATAAAGAAAACCAAGATCATCTCGCAATTAATTTAAGTGCGATAGGGGTTGCCATAAATATTGGCCTAGAGTGACATATCTAAATAACCACAATTGCGGAAATAACTTAGAGATACATTATAAGGTGGATAAATAGCTCTATATACTTGTACGATTTCACACCTGATTTGAACACATCAAACATACTTTCTTTGGACATATATAAATATAATTATATCCAAAGTAGTAAAATAATCTAATGAGGTTCAATATGATATTATTATAGATTTACAATAATCAATTGAAGGAAAAATATTGAGACCATTAAAATCACCACATATATATGATTCTATTACAACAAACATTAAAAAAGTATATCAAGTACATACAACATCTAATGAAATATAATAAGTCCTCACAAGGAACTTTTCACACAACCAAACATGCATCCAAATGAAAGCAAACAATAGTTGCAATAAGAGTTTCAATAAAAATGCTAAAGCATTACCATTATCCTTTGTGGTGCAAAGTATCAAGAATCAACATGTTGAATCATAAATGTATACATGTTTCAACATAGTCTAAAAGTTCTTAATTACAAGTAATCTAAAAGTCAAATCATGGTCCCTTATGAGATTATTTTGGTTGAAGTAGAAACCTTATTGTTGGAGGTAGTAATAATAGTTCCTAGTTGCTAAGTTGTTTAAAGAAGGTTGAAAACATGGATAATTATTGCTAGCTCAAAATAGTTGTGGACAAGGTATTAAGCCAAAGGAAGAAAATTTGGATGAAGATGAATAACAAATGATTATGCAAATGGGACATCTATTCAGAAGAGTTTCCTAATGTCAACGAGGAAATACAAATTGTAGGTAACAAAATAATATAGAATTGCCTTGTGGACAAAGCATATTAGGAAAATAGGGGGGACCTTTTGGTGAAATGGTGGGGCTTTTTCCATGTAGTGCGAAAAAATAAGCTTTAAAAGTCGTGGGTTTACTCTCTAGCATGTCAACAATTGTGAGGCCCTCAAGATCCTCTATCTTGATTTACCCATGAGATGTGGGTTGGGGCATTTGCATTTCATCTAGGGGTACAACCATAGCCTAATTTTTTTTGTCAATATTGACATGATGTGATGGTTCATTTGTAGTGTTATTTCTCTTTACATCAAGGTTGAAAACCAATAGGGTGTAATTGTTGAACGATTATATTGGGGATGAAGTCCCTAATTTGTGACATCACTAGTTCATAGTTGTAGGACAAAGGTTCTTATACCTCTTTAAAGAAAAAAAGTAGATTGGTCCAAAAAGAATACTTTTCACATTAAAGAGTTTAACCTAACTTGGGAGGACAATGATAAAACATATTTAAGAGCAATTGTTAATAGAGAATAAAGGTTGTTAATTACACAATCGAGGACTAGATCACATCTTTTGGAGTGTGAGACCAAGAGATGGAGTATAGTTAAGGAAGTTTGGGAAGAAAGAGTAAAGGGGTGGAGAAAAAATGACACTTTATCATGGACTACACAACCTATGAGGGTATTCATACCCATTACAAATACATCATGAAAGTTGGAAGCCTTCACAAGTTATTTGAGAAAGCACAAACCAACAAGATGGTTAACTTCTTGGTCAAGATTCATAGCTGGAGATTTGAAGTTGAAAAAAGTTTGAAGATTACTTAATAATGTGATTCTCAGTCCCTTTGATTATTTGGTCTCACATACATCATTAAAATCTTCCATTCATCGACCAATTCATTTTCAAGCACTTGAAGCAACATGAGAAACTACGACCTTGATATATAGCCAAAATAATGAATTTGGTCTCACATTCATCATTAAAATCTTCCATTCATCCATCCATTCATTTTCAAGCACTTGAAGAAACATGTAATACCATGACCTTGATATATAGCCAAAATAACGAATTTGGTCTCACATACATCATTAAAATCTTCCATTCATCTATCCATTCATTTTCAAGCACTTAAGCAACATGCGGAGCCACAACCTTGATATATAGTCAAAATAAAAAACATGTAGGCATCATTGAGAATCCACCCAAGTAGGTCATTTGCTATTGCTTTGTTACCAAGTGAACACTAGTGTGAATGATGTCACAGAAGAAGGTTTAAAATATAACAAAGGAAATGGTTTTGAATGAATGGATGAAGGAATTTTAATAAAGTACATGAGACCAGATGATCTAAAAGACCAAAAGTCTCAACATTAACATATTTCCATATTTCTTTCTTTATCAACAGTTTTTTTTATGAATCAAAGAAAAATAGATTGAAAATGATGAAGATAGCAGTAGGATGAAAAACAAAGGTGACGCCATTGTTGCCATCAGGCCACTCTTTAATTTTTACACCAAAGCCTTGGGAGACAATTATGAGGAAAGCATTATAACCTCGTGCAACAAAGAAGACAAGTATAAGGACATGAGCATCCACTGTATAAGATAAAAGTGTGGTCCAAAGCTCCCACCATCAAAGAAGATCAGTACATTTATGGTCTCCCAATGCTTTACAACTATCAAACTGCTAAAATCATACTGCATATGTACTTTTAAGTTTCTGCATTTTTTTGTATTATATTAATAACAACAAACGATATTGCCTAACGTTGGTGATGGTGATACTTTGAACTATTTTCTTTGTAATCAGCTAACAAGATTATTTAAAGTTGGTTTTAAGAATCATCGTGTGATAGAATTATTTGATCAAAACACATTAAAAGTTTAGGGATGGTAGATTCAAAATAGTATTTCATCAAATCTTTGAATAGTTATAATTGTTATACAATCTATACAATTTCATAACTCAAACAATTTTGGTCTGATTGATCTACCAAGTGTAAGTTATTTGATATATATATATAAGTTTGATTGTGTAATGTTTAAAAAAAAAAATTTAATTTGGTGATGTAATAATTTTTATTATACAAGTTTCAGATTATATTTTATAATCTATTTGATATAATCTATTATCAAATAAGATAGAGTCGGAGAAAAAATAGAAACGTGATAATATATTATCAGGATAAGATAAAAATAAAATATGATCCCAAATAATAGTATAAAAATTATTATACAATTAAATCTAAAAATCTTCTACATAAATTATTTAATCTCAAAACGAACAGTTCGAGACAACCAGAACTGAAAAGAGACATACAATCTATGTAATTTCATAAAAAAATTGGTTTGATAGACAAGATCATAAATAAATCATCTCACTTTTATAATATATAATTTTTTTTAATATAATTGTAATAATTTTTAACATAATATTTTAAACTAGACTCTATGATCCATTATCAAAATTAGATGAAATTAAAAAAGATAATGAACCTATAATTACCCCATGATCAGAATTTGATAAAAGAATAAAACATACTTAAAAAATAATTTTAAAAATATTATACAACTATATCCAAGAATGTATGTACATGAAGTCACTTCATTTCAAAAGAACAACCATGAACAACATTACTTTACTGTCCATAGAATAGCAATATCCTAACAGTTTTAAGGCTTCAAATTCAGGATGTGAATTATAATGGAAGATCCTGTCTAGGTTATGTGGCCCTTGCAGTAATGAGAGTGCACTTTTTTATTTGTAATGTGGTAAAAAAAATTGTCGGTGGTGGAATGCTTGTGTGGCTTAACTGCTTGAGTCTTTTCTGGTTCAATTTTTATTTATTAATTTTAATTTTAAAAAAAATTGTAAGTACATTGATAAATTTATTATGTAATAATAGTTGTTTATTTGTATCATAAGTATTAGCAATTTTTGAACGACTATTAGGACAATTGTACATAAGTAGTGACAATTTTTAAATTACTATTAGAACATTTTTGCATAAGTATTAGGAATTTTTTAGGTAGTTGTAGTGCACAGCTATTGGGGCATCTTTAAGTAGGTACCTCATTACTATTGAGAAGCTAGAACAATAGCTATAAGTAATTATGTCACATACAAAGACAACAACAAAATATCATTGAAATCCAATCTACTTTAAGATCTTGGATGTGCCAAATTAACTATAATGACCACTTGAACTTTATTTATTGAAGATGGAAGATCACTTATATAAGATATGGATAAATGAAAATTGTTTCAAAAGAAAAAAAGTCTCATAAAATATTTGATGAATGTTGAAAAATGTTACAAAAGAAACATAAGAAATCATTCAATTATATCTTGTAAATTCTATCTCACACATGTATTAATAAAAACCATCACATTTGCACTATAGAAAATGTTAGATGATATCTTGTAAAAAACATAGCTAACTATCAATTCTATGACAGTTTCAAGATACTAAATTATTATTTTTTTAAATAATTCATTATTTCAATAATAGATCATTGAATATGGTTTCAAACATGTTAATATACAAAAGCATATAATTAGATTAAAAAATTACTGAAATGTCTTCCCAATTCAAGAATTCCCCTTTTATTGGGTGGAGATTCGTTGGATTAGCTTTCATGGCTTCTGGCAGATTGTGGGCAGATAATGTGGTCCTTTTTCAGTAAAGAGGCAATATGAAAGACAGCAAAAGGTTGTCGGTGGTGGAATCCTTGTAAGGCTTCTTATGTTTGGATGTTCAAGTTCTGAGGGAAATATAAATTGTGATTGCATATGATTGTATTTGAGGACAATTGTACATCAAATGTCTTTCAGATTTAGACATCTTCGAAGTCTTGAACTTATAAAGCACTTGATATGAAAGGATCGAGCCAATTGGGTGAATAGAAACGAGAACTTTGTATGTGGTCAAAAGTAAGTTAACTATTTGAGGATAGAGAATTTATTCCTAGCACTTCAATATCTTTTATTGAGATGAGCAGCAAAACTATTAAAAAAAGGTACAGTTATCAATGACATACAACTATAAAGCCAAAACAAAAGTATTATATAGCTCAAGAAACAGTGGAATATTAAAGTTAAGGTATCAGGGAATTCTACAAAGCTTTAAATTGCACAATTGAGGGTTACATTTAGATTATATAATCTTGGGTGTGATATTAGAAGAGGACTATATCTTTATGAAGGTTGAGAAGAAAAATCATACAATTTTTGTCATAAAGATGTGGTGGAGACAAATAACATTTTATTATGTGGCAAGTTATGAAGATAGTTGTATCTAGTATAAATATAGTTTGATATTTGAAAGTCTTTACGAACTAATTGAGGAAGCAAAGATCAATAAAATGGCAAACTTCTTGGTCAAGATTAATAGCATGAGATCTAACATTGGAAAAAGTTTAAATAATATTTAGAAATATGGCTCTAGATATTTTTGGCTATTTGATCTCACAACATCATTAAAATCATGCAAAACCACAACCTTGATATATAGCCAAAACATAATACCAAACAACTATCTCAAAGTAACAAACATGTAGGCATTGTAGACAGCTTAGAGAATCCACCCAAGTAGGTCATTTACTATTGCTTTTTTGTACCAAGTTGACACCTGGAAGAATACCCATTATTGCTCAAGTTTCAACTATCGTTTATTCGATTTCGCTACTTAAAAGCCCACTAAAAGATCATCTAGTGGGCCAATAGCCGTTCATTTGCTGGAAAACAAAGTTTGACATTAGATTGATTGTGCAATTTTATTGGTATCAATAGCACACAATTAGTGGGGCATTTGTGCGCCATAAGTATTGGATCAATTGGACAATAGGGAAAATGTTCTCGGCAACACTTTAAAATGACCATGTTTTGACCCTTGTGTGTATAGTGAATCATATAACATTTGTGCTATACAAAAAGCTATAACAATAGCTATAAGCAATTACGTTGCATATAAACATAAAAAAATATCATTGAAATCTTATATACCATTTAAAAGCTTAAAATACCCAAAATTAACTATAAAGACTAGTAGTGCTCATCCCCTGGCGTGTGAGATATCATAGAAGGAATGGTTTTTTAATTTGAATTTGAATGAGAAATCTATTGTATTTTGCAAATTCTGAGAACTATATGATATACTATTTTGTCCATAGTTTAGCCGTGTCCAACCTTATGAGAAAACCAGAATGGAACAAATTAGAAGACAAGTATTATAAGGACGTGAGCTTCCACTGTATATATATATATATATGTTTCTCTTGTACTTGCATTAGGTTTTTCTTTTATTTTTGTCTTAGTTTATTTATATTGATGTTCTTTATTTGTTGGCGTGCACATAAGTTTATATTTGTATTAACTTACATACCAATTCATATATAAACTTATGTTTCTTTGTTTTCATTGATATATTTTTTTATTTTGTTGCCTTGTTGATATATCTACTCGCTTATTCTCATCCGCTTAGTGTGCTACTCGACTTGTTGACCTCATCTCGTGTTTTAGCTTCTCATGGTTTATTTTTTAGTTCTCTTTTTTGGTTAGTGTGTTGCCTCTGCTCCATCTCTCCTTATATCTCATGTGGGAGGCTAAGTCTGCACATTTTATTTTTCATTCTTCACTCTCTATTCCTGATGATGGATCACGGAGTGTGATCCGAAATGTCGATGCTAAAAAAAACTTACACAATGGAATCCAGAAACCAATTGCATCATAATAGATTATAGAAATCTAATATTTTTAAAGGAAAAAATAATTCCATGGTCAAATGCTCCCACAGTCCACGAAGACCATGAGTACGTGTCTGACGATGGTCTCTAAATGTTTTACAACTATCAAACTACTAAAATCGTACTGCAAATGTACGTTGAAATCCTGTCCCACGCAAAGAATGCTTTGGGCAAAAGTATACCTGCCAGATCTAGACCTGCTTTCATTAGCTTGTAAGGAAACTGAAAAGTTCTCTGCATTTTTTTTTCTATAGTATTAATAACAACAAACGAGACTACCGAAAGTTGGTGATAATGAAAGAATTATTTGATCATTACGGATTTTTTATTTTTTTAAATAATCTTTGAATAGTTATAATTGTTATACAATCTATATAATCTCATGAACAATTTTGGACAGATAATTTCATTTGACAATGTGATTTTTTCAGATTTCATGATATCATATGCATATATGCATTTTTTATTTGATCGTTAACAATTTTTATCAGTAAAGTTTTTTGATATTTTTTAATTTTTGATATTTTGTATTGTCTATTATCCGAATGAGATAGATTTAGAGTAAGAGGAGAGGATAGTAGTATGTTGACCTATTGGAAAAAAGTATTATTATTGTCGATGTTTAAATTATCATTCATTTTTTGTTCATTTAATTTTCTATTTAGTAATTTTAATGAAATTAAAAAATAATAATTAAAAGTCTATTAATAATTTATCTCGTATCAATAGTTATCTCTTTCTATCTTAAGCAGTGAGAATTTTTTAAGGACTATTGAGACACTTGTGCTCAAATATTCACAATTTTGAAACTGGGACATTTGTGGTATTGAAAGTTTTTGAGGTGGTAATGCATAATTTTTGTAGCATTTTTAAGTGGGTATTTGGCAACATTTTGAAATGACTATTTTTAACTCTTGAAGACATAATAGATCTTATAGTGTGTGTCTTTACCACCCAAAAATTAGAACAATAGTTATAAAGAATTGAATACTATTTAAAAAATTTATATATACAAAATTAACTATGGTAACTATTAGTATTTCCTCTATAAATATAATTTTTATTAAACATAGCTACAAAATTAAATTAGAAATTGTGAGATTTTTTACTTTTAAGCTTTTTTCCTAAACTTGAACTGAAGTTCATAAGGATGACACCATTGTTGCTTATGTGACGTTGAAGAAATCCGTATACAGGTGGAGGTGAAAGCGAAGAGCAAACAAGTATATAAATACATGGTCTGGATCTTCCACCGTCAAAGGAGGTCGATACGTATCCCGGCCAAATTCAATGTATGGTCTTGCAACATTTAACACAAATGATCAACGTTTTAATTTGGTACTGTAAATGTACCTTCGCAAGTCCTTTCTCGTCCAAAAACACTTTCGGCGTACTAAATATATGGATCATTATTTAGCTTTCATTAGTTTGTTAAAGTCAATTGCAGGTGTTCTTTATTATAAATTATTATAAAAAATTTGGTTTATTGGCATGAGATATAGAAGATCATTTATCAAGGTTCAAATTTTTAGAAGTCTGTTTGAGTTAGGTTCGACCTTTGTGGGTGAAGTTATGAATGAGATCCCCTACATAAGGTTACCAAGGAACTTTGCACATAACCAAACATGCATCCAAATGCAGGTTGGATGTAAGCAAACAATAGTCGTCACAAGAGTGCCACTAAAAATGCTAAAGCATTAACTTTATCTTTTGTGGTGTAAAGTATGGAGAACTAGCATGTCAAATCATAGATGTAGACACATTGACATAATCTAAAAGTACTTAAATCACAAGTAACCTCAAAGTCAAATCATGGTTCCTTATTGTTAACCTAAAATAGTTGTGGATGAGGAATGAGGCCAAAGGAAGAAAACTTTGAAGCAGAATAACAAATGGTTGTGCAAATGGGACATCTATTTGCAAGTGTCCCAACACCAATGAGGAAATAAAAAATGTACGTGATAAAATAATAAGAATTTCCTTGTGGACAAAGCATATTGGAAAAAAGGGATGACCTTTTGGTGAAATGGTGGGGCTTCTTGCTTGTAGTGCAAACAACTGACGTTTAAAACTCATGGGGTTACTCTCTACCATATCAGTAATTGTGAGACCCTCAAGATCCTATACCTTGATTTACCTGCGAGATGTGGGTTGGGGGATTTGCATTTCATCCAAGGGTACAACCATGGCCTAAATTTTTTGTTTGATGTTGATATGATGATTAAGTTGTAGTGTTGTTTCTCTTTCCATCAAGGTTCAAATCCCAATGGGCTGTAATTATTGAATGGCTATTTTGGGGATGAGGTCCCCAATTTGTGACATTACCACTCCATAACCCTAGATCAAAGGTGCTTATACCTCTTTAAAGAAAAAAAAGTAGCTTGGGAAAAAGAATGCTTTTCACATTAAAGAGTTTAACCTAACTTGGGAGCACAATAATAAATCATATTTAGGAGCAACTATTAATAGAAAAGAAAGGTGGTTAATTGCCCACTAGAGGACTAGATCAGTGCATCATCTAGATTGTGAGACCAAGAGATTGATTATACCTAAGTAAGTTTGGGAAGAAAGAGCATGCAATCTTTGTAGTAAAGGGGTGGAGAAAAACTGACACTTTATGATGGAGTACACAACCTAAGAGGACATTTTTACCCATTACAAATACAACTTGAAAGTTGGAAGCCTTCACGAGTTATTTGAGAAAGCACAAATCAACAAGATGGTTAACTTCTTGCTCAAGATTCATAGCAGAAGATTTGAAGTTGAAAAATGTTTGAAGATTACTTAATTATATGATTCTCATTCCCTTTGATTATTTAGTCTCACATACATCATTAAAAATCTTTCATTCATTCATTCATTCATTCATTTTCAAGTACTTGAAACAATATGAAAACCACAACCTTGATATATAACCAAAATAACTAAAAACTACAACATTAAGGCATTTTCATATTTCTTTCTTTATCAACTCTTTTATTATGAATTGAAGAAAAATAACTTAGAAACAATGAAGATAGCACTGGGAGTGGGTAGAAAGATGACGCCATTGTTGACATCAGGCCACTCTGAGACAGCTATGAGAAAATCATTTTACCCTCGTGCAACAAAGAAGACAACTATAAGGACATGAGATTCCACTCTATAAGATAAAAGTGTGGTCCAAATCTCCCACCATCAAAGAAGATCAGTACATTTATGGTTTCTCAATGTTTTACAACTATCAAACTGCTAAAATCATACTGCATATGTACTTTCAAGTCCTTTCCCACGCAAAGAATGCTTTCGGCATTAAGTATGCATGCCAGATTTAAATGTGTTTTCATTAGCTTGTAAGAAAACTGAAAAGTTATCTGCAATTTTTTTTGTATTGTATTTATGACAACAAACGAGATATCCTAAAGTTGGTGTTGGTTTTACTTTCAACTATTTTCTGTGTAATCAGCTAACGAGACAATATTAATTTGGAGATGATAATAATCAAAGAATTATTGGGCGATAGAATTATTTGATCAAAACACTTTAAAGTTTCAGGAAAAGTTAATTCAAAATAGTATTTCATTGATCTTTGAATGGTTATAATTGTTATACAATCTATATAATTTCATAACTCATAAATAATTTTGGTCTGGTTGATCCGATTTAGAGGAGTCATTTGATTTTACAATATGATTTTTGGAGGGGTGAGGATATCATGCATATAGATTTTTAGTTTTGATTGTATAAAGTTTTAAAATTATTTTTAATTTAGTTGGGTAAAATTTTTAATATGAAAGTTTTAGATTATATTTCATGATCTATTATCAAATAAGATGGAATCAGAGAAGAAAATAGAAATGTGATGATTTATTATTAAGATAAGATAAAAATAAAATATGATGGACAATAAAAAATATTACATAATTAAATCTAAAAAATTTCATACATAAATCATTTCATTTCAAAATCAGTAGTTAGAGACAATTAGGACTAAAAAATGACATACAATCTTATATAATTTCATACACAATTTTAATCTGGTATTCAAAATCATAAATAAATCATTTCTTTTTTACAATACATAGCTTTTTAAATTAACTCTAATATTTCTTGATATCAATATTTTAGACCATATTAAATGATTCATTATCAAGATTAGATGAAAGATGGAATTAGAAAAGATAATAGAATTATGATTATCCTTTATCAGAATGACATAAAATTAGATAAAAGGATAAAACATATGAAGAAAACATTGATATTAAAAATATTATACAATTATATCCAAAAGTTTATGTACATGATAAGTCACTTCATTTCAAAAGGACCGACAATGTAAAAGGACAACCATAAACAACATTACTTTACTGTCCATGTAAGAGCAATATCCTGACAGTTTTAGCCTTCAAATTAGGAATGTGAATTTTAATGGAAGATCCTGTCCAGATTATGTGGCCCTTGTAGTAAAAACAATTGTCGGTGGTGGCATGCTTGTGAGGCTTAACTGGTTAAGGTGACGTTAGAATTCCAAGTGAAATACCAAGCCTGGAGAATAATTACATTGTACATTGATTTTTTTGGTTACTTTTGTGCTATAGATCATTGTAATCATGGTATGTATCTCACAATAAAGGATCAATAAGTTCATTGGTATAAGGGGAAAAGTATCATTTATTACCCTATTTTTTAATTATTATTTATTTATTATTTTATTTAGTAATTATAATGAAATAAAAAAATTGATAATTAAAAGTCTATTAATTTATTGTTAATACTTGTATTTCAAGTCGTTTGGGACATTTGTGTTTAATTATTCACAATTGTTAAACTGAGAAATTTGTGCATGGGTATTGGTAGTTTTTGAGGTGGTAATGTAGATATTAGAGCATCTTTAAGTGGGTATTGGGCCACATTTTGAAATGACTATTTTTTTACCTTTACAAACATAATAGATCTTACAGTGTGGGTTGTTACTACCTACAAGTTAGAATAAGAGCTATAAGAAGTTAAATCACATTGTCAAAATTCGATGTAAGAGTTAGCAGATTTTCATAATTTATAAGATATGAAACTTGTGCTTCTGAATTCTGATTGTGTAAGAATTTTTGCGAACCACCATCAGAATAAGAGAGCTCAAAGAAATGAAAAACTCTCTTTGAGCTCGCTTGTTCTGATGATGGTTCACAGAATGTGATCCAAAACATTGACACAAACATTCTTTCACAATCAGAATTAAGAAACAGTAGTTTAGTAAAATTCCACAATAATATTTAAAATCTCAAAATTAACTATGATAACTATGATATT